>JAWNOO010000117.1:3842500-4151429 GCA_035045905.1 Drosophila anomelani | reverse complement strand
AACAACATCCTCTTCAAAGCACAAGCAGATACCCTAGAAGAAAGACGAGAATTCCTAACAACAAAACTAGTTAAAACACTAATAAACGCAACCAACTCTCCAATTTAAAAAAAAATATTAAAGTCCTACCGCCCACCAAAACGTCCTCAATACAAATCAACAATAGACCGAATTATTGATAACTGCTCAGCCAACCAAATACCATTTAAACGTAACTATAACTTCGCACAAACCACACCACCCTGGAACATAAACTCCTCAAAATTCGACACAACGCTAAATGATTTTAACAAAAACAAGAAATGAAGCTAACTTCGGCTCACCGAAGTTTGTATACCCTTGCAGAATTTAAACAAAAAATTAAAAACGAAATTCTGAAATAATAATTGGTTCCCAAATCTCAAATTTGATGGCAATGGTTTGAAACACGGCTAAGCTATGGTTTTTTTTATTTTCCTGATTGTTCCTATGGAAGCTATAGGATATAGTCAGCCAATTTTCATGAAATTAAAATCAAAATTCAGAAATACTAAAATATGGCTAAATATCAAATTTGGTGAAAATATGTTGAAATCTGACAGTTATGGTTTTTATACCCGCTACCCATAGGGTAGAAGGGTATTATAACTTTGTGCCGGCAGGAAATGTATGAAACAGGTAGAAGGAAGCATTTCCGACCCTATAAAGTATATATATTCTTGATCAGGATCAACAGCCGAGTCGATCTAGCCATGTCTGTCTGTCTGTCTGTCTGTCTGTCTGTCTGTCTGTCTGTCTGTCTGTCTGTCTGTCTGTCCGTCTGTCCGTCTGTCCGTCTGTCCGTCTGTCCGTCTGTCCGTCTGTCCGTCTGTCCGTCTGTCCGTCTGTCCGTATGAAACACTGGATCTCAGAGACTATAAGAGATAGAGCTCTAATTTTTTTTCGACAGTATTTCTTATGCTTGCACGCAGATCAAGTTTGTTTCAAATTTTTACCACGCCCACTTCCGCCCCCGCAAATCATAAAAAAGCGTATTAAGCGTATAATTTTAAAGCTAGAGTCGCGAATTTCGGTATGTATATTAAGAACTATAGTCTGTGTGATCCCTGGTTGCGATCAGATAAAAATTGTCGAAGTTATTAAAGAAAAAATTTTGTATGGCCACAAACCGCTGCTGGCAGCAGGATTCCCTTTGTTGACCAATTAGACCAACTAAATATTCTTATCAGTTTTTGGTTGTGTTCGGAAAAGAATCTTATAAAATATTCGAGAAGCAATTTTAATAAATGGTAATAATTATTAGCCGCTTGAATGCAATAATGACGCGTTTTTACACATATAGATACATGTGTATGTATTTTTGTATGCATGTGATTATATTACACTTGCATTTGCATTTGTCCGTTATGTTCAAAAACGTATTAACTATTTACTATGGGTAGCTCACTCGACTGTAGCTTTCTTACTTGTTTCTTTTATTTTCCTGATTGTTCCTATGGAAGCTATAGGATATAGTCAGCCGATTTTCATGAAATTAAATTCGGAAATAATACTAAATGGGCAAATATCAAATTTGGTGAAAATTGGTTGAAAACTGACAAAGTTATAATTTTTTTTTGAAAATTTTTTGTCCGATCCGGCCCGTTCCGACATGTGTACGAGTGAGAGTATATAGAAGCCTAACTGCAAAGTTTCATTCAGATAGCTTTAAAACTGAGGGACTAGTTTGCGTAGAAACGGACAGACGGACAGACAGACGGACATGGCGAGATCGACTTGGCTGTTGATCCTGATCTAGAATATATATACTTTATAGGGTCGGAGATGCTTCCTTCACTGCGTTGCAAACTTTTGACTGAAACTAATATACCCTGCAAGGGTATAAAAACACGAATCCAAAAACTTTCCGAACACTATTTGCAGAAAAACAAAACGAAGATTCCAGCTACACCTACATCTACACAGGCGGATCACCAGCAAACAACACGACCACCCTTGCCATCACTTACGAAACCGAAGCCATCAACCAATATATTTTACCCCACTTTTCCTCAGTATTTACAGCAGAGCTATTAGCAATTTTAGAGGCCCTAAAAACGCTCGAAAAGAAAAGAGGAAAATTCTGCATATGTTCTGACTCCCTTTCTGCTATAGAAGCCATCCAAAACCCGAACAACACGGAACACTACACTTCACACGCCCGCAACTTTCTACAAAAATTCAGCACCAAATTCAAAATTCTCTGGAAACCCGGACACGTCGGAACACCTGGAAACGAACTCGCAGACAACCAAGCAAAAATTGCAACAAGACAACCATTAACAACTATAGAAAACCTTAACACACATGACATACTCAAACATATTAAAAAAACACACTACAACACACTTCTATCAAACATCACAAAAACCTCAACTTGGTATCAATCAATAAACCAAACACAATTTAACAGCTATAATTTTTTTAAAATGAAAAACTTACAAACCTCACGAAGAGACCAAATTAAGATTATACGGCTTAGACTTGGACACACAAAAATTACACACAACCACTACCTCGACCCAACTCAACCCACCACCTGCCCGTTCTGCAACGACAACATAACAATAGAACACCTGCTAGCCACCTGCAACTCTCTTAGGATCCAAAGACGAGCCATATTTAAGGACTCCAACCCTATGGAGTCATTAGCAAACCCCACACCACTAAATATAACAAATATCATACAATTTCTAAAAAACACAAACCTATACCACAAAATATGACTTAACATTACTTTAATTACATAAAATACCTAAAACATGTATATATATATTAAAACACCATTTAAAATAACTATACTAATTTAACAACATTATATTACTATATTATATTATATTATATTATGTAAAACCCGAGCTGAAGGCCTTAGGTGCCATAGCCCAACCTCCAACGCTAACTCTTAATTTTAATTACTTGTTAGCTCTTTATAAATAAATAAATAAATAAATACGGATAAAAATACAAGCCATATTGAAGGATTTTGGATGTGACCTCGACCTTGACAAAGCCGGTCGTAACTGATCGTGGGTGGAATATGATTAAAGCCTTTTCGGACTCGGAGAAAATTCATTGCGTCAACCACTTGCTTAACAACGCTGTGGAAAAGGCAATTAATGCTATTCCTGAGATGGAAAACATTGTCTCAAGTTGCAGCAAACTGGTAAAATATTTTAAAAAGTCGGGAAATAATTCATCGTTAGGAGTGTGTATAGATTCTATGTATTTCCTATAGCTGCCATAGGAACAATCAGGGAAATAAAAAAAAAAATCATTCCTTCGTTGTTTTTTAAAAATATTTTCATCAAATTTAAGATTTGGCCACTTTCTATTATTCCAGAATTTCGGTTTTAATTTTATGAAAATCGGACGACTATATCTTACCCCAGGCTGCTAGCACTTTCTCCACGTACGCCACTAAGTAGGCAACACGTTTTATTATTTCAGAATTTTGCTCTTAATTATACCCGCTACCCATAGGGTAGAAGGGTATTATAACTTTGTGCCGGCAGGAAATGTATGTAACAGGTAGAAGGAAGCATTTCCGACCCAATAAAGTATATATATTCTTGATCAGGATCAACAGCCGAGTCGATCTAGCCATGTTCTCGCCATAACTATGTCAGTTTTCAACCAATTTTCACCAAATTTGATATTTGCCCATTTAGTATTATTTCCGAATTTCGGTTTTAATTTCATGAAAATCGGCTGACTATATCCTATAGCTTCCATAGGAACAATCGGAAAATAAAAGAAAAAACCATAACTTTGTCAGATTTCAACATATTTTCACCAAATTTGATAATTAGCCATATTTTAGTAATTCTGAATTTTGATTTTAATTTCATAAAAATCGGCTGAGTATATCCTATAGCTTCCAAAGCAACAATCAGGAAACAAAAAAACCATAGCTTCGCCGTGTTTCAAACCATTGCCATTAACTTTGCGATTTGGCAACAAATTATTATTTCAGAATTTCGTTTTTAATTTTTTGTTTAAACACTGCAAGGGTATACAAACTTCGGTGAGCCGAAGTTAGCTTCCTTTCTTGTTTGATTTAATTTGTAATCTGCAAGGGTATACAAACTTCGGTGAGTCGAAGTTAGCTTCTTTTCTTGTTTTAAAACTAGAGTCGTGAACTTTGGTACCTTACGAGCTATAGTCTGTGTGATTCCTGAATTTTTGGTTGCGATCAGATAAAAATTGTCGAATAAATGGTAATAATTCTTAACCGCTTTAATCCAATAATAACACGTTTTTACACACATAGATACATGTGTATGTATTTTTGTATGCATGTGATTATATTACACTTGCATTTGCATTTGTCCGTTATGTTCAAAAATGTATTACCTATTTACTATGGGAAGCGGGTATATTACAGTCAAGCTCACTCGACTGTAGCTTTCTTAGTTGTTGTTCTAATTTTTGGCAGTTTTAAAATTTCAGATGCCTCCTCTGATATGATAGTGCTTTGGGATCCACTATCTATCAGAGTTCTTAAATCGTCAAAACCGCCATTAGACGATTATATTTTAGTGTATTTCTTACTGTTGCAAGTAATGCAAGTAATCTCTTTTTTAAACGAAGTTTTTTTACGGACACTCCAGAATGGGGAGTAAAATTTGAAAAAGTCTTCCTCGCAAAAAGCGTTAAAGTCTATACTGCTCTAACTCACTTGAATTTGTATCTCTCTTCCCTTTCTCTCACTGTGTCAATTATCAGTGCTTTAACCTTTATCATGCCCGCTGTTGCATATACGCAACATTTATGACAGGATGTTCCTTTCTTTAATTTATTGTTTTACTTTCTTTTAATTTATTGTTTTTTATATTCTTTAATTTACAGTTTTAAGCTTTTCACAATTGTTCAACTTCTCTGTTTCGCAATTTGATCGAGAGTGCTGCTCGCAGGCAGATTCTCAAAACCCCCGTTTTCTCAAGCCCTTCCTCTCTTTCCTAATTACTCTCTCGAGAGTATAATCCCAGTGTGACCAGGTCACCCCGATCCCCTTAGGCCTGCTACAACTCGGCCGTCCTGACTTTAAGATAGCCCTCTATCTCTGACATGTACAATTTCTTAATGTATAGTTTAAAATTACATTACAATCTTTCTTATCCTTACATCACAATATTTCTTATAATTATATTATAATATTTCTTATAATTACATCACAATATTTCTTATAATTTATATTTACAATTTATACAATAATCATTTCACCCTAATGCTCTTATCTGACTACATCCTCTTCTTTCATCCAGTGCCTAATATTGTTCGCACTCCACACTCCCTGGTATGGGTTCCGAGATAATTGAAAACCGTCAATGTCTTTTAATAAGAATCTATCATTTTTCAATACTTTTCCGATCACGTATGGTCCTTTGCTTTTCGGTATTAATTTTCTACACACCCCCGCCGTACTATCAAAATTTTTCACCATAACATAATCACCTTCTTTGTATTCAACATTGCTCTTCTTTTTTGCATTGTAATAGTTCTCATTCCTCAATTGCGACTTTATTTGATTTCCCTCCGCTCTTTTTCTAAGTCGTTCCAAATTGTTTCTATTTTCCTCAACCAGTTGTTCATCCTCATCTAACCTTTCTTCATCACATCCTTCTTCAGCTAATATTTCTTTATCTAATATTTCTTCATCTAACTTCTCTCTAAATTCGTCACCATCCTCTCCTCTTTGTGCGATTCCAAATAAAATTTCACTGGGCAATTGCTTAATGCTACTATGAAGCGTATTATTTAATGAATATTCCACTTTTTCTATGATTACATCCCAATGTAATCCTTTTTCAGGCTCAGTTAGTTTTGCAATCATTGGTCCCAAACTTCTGTTTACTCGCTCGACTTGTCCATTAGCTTGCGGTGACCCTGTAGCAATCTTTATGTGTTTTATATTTCTTTCTTCCACAAAGTTTGCAAAATCCGCCGATGTAAAACAGCTACCTCTATCTGATATAATACATCGCGGTTTGCTATATGCCCGACAATAATCAGCTAACGCACTCAGCACTTCATTTGTATTTGTGGTTTTTGTCGTGTACAGCCTAACAAATTTCGTAAAACCATCTATCACTACTAAAATGTGTTTCTTCGCTCTGCTATTATTCACTGGCCCATAGTGATCAATATGAATAACCTCAAACGGCTTGTTTCCTTTTGGTATGCTGTGTAGCCATCCATCTCCTTTTCCTACTTTAGGCGAAAATGCTTTACACTTCAAACAATTCTGAATGTGATCACAAACTTTCTCCTTCATGCTCGGAAACCAATAGCTTTTACTAATGGCATCTAACATTTTGTCCCTTCCAATATGACCTAATTCGTCATGATACTTGTACATCACATGTTGCTCCATCCGACCTGGTACATAAAAACGTAACTCGTTGTTATTACATTTTCTGTATATTACACCATTTCTCATCTCGAACCATTTATGTTCCCTCTTTTCTAAAGTATTCCTAATTTCCTTTATCTTGTTGTCTCTTGCCTGACAAATTATCAAATTATTCTCAAACGTGTTTGCATCTATTATCATTATGTTATTACACCTACTAAGTGCATCTACATGTTGCATCTGTTTTCCTGCCCTGTGCTTAAGTTCATAATCATACTCTTGTAACTCTAACGCCCACCTAGCAATTCTTGGGTTTAAATCTATTTTGTTCAATGTTAGCGTTAACGAGTTACAATCTGTCACGATTTTAAAATGTCTGCCTTGTAAGTAAATCCTAAACCTCTTAAGCGCATAAATAATAGCTAATGTTTCCAATTCGAAACTATGATACTTGGCTTCCGTTGCTGTTGATCTTTTTGAGAAATAAAATATGGGATGCAATTTCTTATCTTCCTTTTTTTGAAACAATACCGCTCCAAACCCAAGCGCACTAGCATCGCAATGAAGTTCGACCTCGTCCTTATGATCATATAGTGCCAATACCGGTGCTGCAACTAACTTCCCTTTCAAAAGTGTGAAACAATCTAATTCCTCTTTTCCAAATTCAAATGTCTTGTCTTTCCTTAATAAGTCATATAATGGTTTAGCTAGTATCGAAAAATCTTTTATGAACCGACGAAAATAGGAACAAAGGCCTAAAAAGCTTTGTACAGCTTGTACTTTGTTCGGAATTGGAAAGTTTCTTATCGCTTCTAATCCTTTCTCATCCGCTTTTATTCCTTCCTTCTCAATTAAGAAACCTAGATATTTTACCTTATTTTGTAGAAACTTACATTTATCCATTCTCAGTTCTAATTTATTCTCCACTAATCTCCTAAATACTTCTCTTAATATCTCTAAATGTTCTTTAATATCTTGACTTGCAATTAAAATATCATCCATATAAATTATCACTCTATTTCCTCGTTTCATGTCCGCAAAAATATCATTCACAAATCTTTGAAATACCTGAGGTGCCGTTTTCAATCCCATTGGCATGCGCAAAAATTCAAACTGTCCTAACGGTGTTGTAAACGATGTGTATTTCCCCGATTTTTTGTCCACGAACACATGAAAATATCCATTTTTTAAATCCAATTTTGTAAACACCGATTTTCCTACCAACTTGTCTAACAGATCATCAATCAAAGGAATAGGATAATTATCCTTAATCATAATTTTATTTAACCTACGAAAATCAATACACAATCTAAGTTCTCCACACTTCTTCTTGACTAACACTATCGGAGATGCATATTCCGACTTACTACTTCGAATGATTCCTTTGTCTATATATTCGTCTAACAGTTTTTGTAATGACTCTTTTTCACTATATGACAATCTCCGAGGTGCACAGCTAAATGGTTTTGTACTTTCTAAACTTATACTAATTTCACACCTGTTTTTGGGTATCTCAGGTCGAGTCACATTAATATAACCTTCCTCTACCAGTTTAATTAACTTTATTCGATCTGCATAACTAACTCCATCCCCTATGTCATACACCCTATCTTCCTTCTCTTGTTCTTCCATATTTATTTGCAACATTTCCCTCTCAAAATTTCCCTCCAACACTCCTATTTGTTCTCCAACAATGTTTGTGTCTAACTTTGTACCTAGATCATCTTCACCTAACTCTGTACCTAAAATGTTCTCCGCTACACTTGCTCCCGAAACCTTTTTCCCTAACGTTGTACCTAAAACATTCTTCTCTAAACTCGTTTCTAACCCTTTTTCCTCTAAACATGTACCCAACATATTTTCTCCTACACTTGTACCTAAACCATCCTTTCCTAAACTTTCTCCACCTAAGCCTTTTCCTAAACTTTCTTCACCTAAACCTTTTCCTAAACTTTCTTCACCTAAACCTTTTCCTAAACTTTCTTCACCTAAACCTTTTCCTAAACTTTCTTCACCTAAACCTTTTCCTAACCCTTCTTGCTGATTTCCCAAACTATTTCCCGATTTTTTAATTTCCATACAATTCTCGGAAAGAAAGGAAAGCCTTTCTGATTTTCTTTTGTTATCGATTTCAATACACTCCACCGTAACCATCTTTAACGCTTCCATATCAATCTTTAGATCGCACGCATTCATAAAATCTCTACCCAGCACTATATTACAGCCCATAGATTCATCAGCCACCACGATTAATTTAAACCAAACTTTTATTTTCTTTTTCCATATAAAACATAACATTTTTCCAAACTTTTCAATAAGCTTTTGTTAATTCCAAAATATTTCTCTTCTTGAGGCATTAAACTAATATTTTTTGGTAGGCATGAACGTTTTATGAAAGACACAGGGCTTCCCGAATCTAATTGGCATTCTTTAATAATAGGCTGGTTAGGATTTTCTAAACAAAATATTTTAAATAATCTTACATAACTATTCTCCTCCTTCTTCTTGTTCTGCGGGCATGCCGCTATTTGGTGATCATTAGCACCGCAGGCATAGCATGATCCTGGTCCTCTCTTTGGCTTGGTGCACTCTCTCTTCCAGTGCCCCTTTCCGTTACAATTGAAACACCGCGTGTCCTTGCTTGCTACTACCGCCTTTGCTGCATCCATTTTAGCCGTTGCTGAAGCCCTTATCGGTAGTTTTATGTCCACAAATGCTCGTAACATCCTCGCTGGACTATCGAAGCATTGCAGCTTCGCCTGCATCCGAAGACTTGGCATTGGGATGCCCTCCACTAATCCATCCACCAACTCGTCATCCTCCATTGCCACCTCTCGAGCCAGCCTGCATTTCTCCTCATAATAAATGGCGAATTTTTCGTTTGGTGACCAAATCCGCGCTTCAAATTTGCGTCTTAATGTTGCCTTGGACTCAATTCCTCCAAACGCCAGCTTCAGCTCCTCGATTAGGTCACCTATGGGCTTCGTAAAACGCCCCGACTCTGAATGCAGCCACTGCAGGGAATCTCCCTTAAGCTTGCTGATTAGCAACACTCGCCGTTGCATGTCCGTCAGCCTGTGGAACGTCGATATATTTCTCCATTGTTCAATCCATGCGCGAACACACGTTTTGCTGCCGAAGTCCATCATCATATCTCTGGCCATGTTAAAACCAGGCGTTGCCAAAATTTCCGCGGAAATGCTGCTACCACCTCTGCTCTCACTCCCGCCACCGCCACTGTTGTCAACTGCGCCTTCATTTCTGCCGCTACTGTTGTTGCCTGCGCCTTCGCCTCCGCCGCCACTGTTGTCGCCTTCGCCTCTGCCGCCACTGTTGTCGCCTTCGCCTCTGCCACTGCTGCTGCTGCCTCTGCCACCACTGTTGCTGTCTCTGCCTTCTGCTACACCGCCACTGCTGCCACCTCTGCCATTACTTCGGCCACGACTGTTGCTGCCTCTGCCTTCGTTTCTGTCGCTCCCAATGTCGCCTCTGCCGCTGCACTATGGGGAATTTGCCCATTTCCGTGGTATTTAGTCATTTTATTAAACTATCAATATTTGGTTTTTTTTTATGTAAACATATTAAAAATATATGGCTCTACATATTTCAATAACAGAAATGTTAATTAACAGCGCACTGTTAAATATATCGACTGTTGAACTCAGCTGTTGCAACCAAAACCAACTCTTGCTTGAAAATAGGTAATTATTTATTCGTACTTTGAAAGTGCATAACTCAAAAAGGACACAACTTTTCGCTTCAACTTTTTAAGGACACCAATCATACGGGTTTCTATTATGTATTGTGTGTAATAAAATTTCCCTTCATTCGTGTCTTATTAATATATAGCCAATTTTGTAAATGCTTTCAAGGGCAATTTAAAAAAAAACAACATTTTTACTTTACTTGGAGTTACAAAAAATACCTATCGTCGTATAAGTGTAAGTCCAAGTGTATGTCGTAGAGCCATTAATTAAGAATAAAAGGCAATTTGTCTCTATGTGCACAAATCCGCACAATTTGAGTAAATTCGATTTTTGTGAGGTAACTTTCATTTTTCATGGGCCCAGCTCTTTGTATGTATGGCGCATAGAAACGGACAACTCCAACCAAAAAAAGCAATTGTTGACTTTATAGATTTTATTACCCATAAGAACTATTTAAAAAGCAAAATCAATTTTTTTTCTCAAATTTACATGCTAAACAGAAAAAATACAATATGATGCAATTAATTATTAATTTTTAGATCGTTTCTATGGGAGCTATATGATATAGTGGTCCGATTTTCATGAAATTAAAACCGAAATTCTAAAATAATACAAAATGACTATATCTCAAGTTAGATGAAAATATGTTAAAAACTGACAAAGTTATAATATTTTTTTTCGTCAGGGGAGGGCGGAGCCACGCCCATTTTTCCAAAAATATTTCTATTGGTGTTTATAACAATAATACAAAAACCGTTTTGAAAAATCATACTTAGTTTAGAAGTTATTAATAAATACCACGGAAATGGGCAAATTCCCCATAGTGCGCTGCCATCGCTGCCTCTGCCTTCCCCGTTGCCGTTTCTGGCTTCGCCTGTACCACTGCCTTCGTTGTCTCTGCCTCCGCCGCTGCCGTCGCTCTGGAAGTTCCTTGGAAAAATTTCGGCATTCGCGGAATTGATCTTCGCGCCAATCTGGCGATTCAAACTCTCCAGAGTCTTTCGTGCCTTCGAAATTTCATCCCGTAGTGTTTTCAGATATTCTTTTCCTCCATCCGGATTCCTGTCGCTGTCCTCGCTCAGCTCCTCCGATTCTGTCACCTCTTGCGGCAAGCTCAGCGCTGGCGCGCTTCCTCGCACGTCGGCTGGAACTCCCGCCAGTCTCGCGAAGAGTTCCACCTTCGTGCCCTTCGTGGACAACCCCAACTGCTCCAGCCACTTTTTCAATTGCACCACCTTTGTTTCCGTTATATTCATATCCATTCCGCTTGGATCACTTCTCACTTATGTAGGGAAAAGAAAATTCGTATCCCACTTCTAAGATTATGACAGGATGTTCCTTTCTTTAATTTATTGTTTTACTTTCTTTTAATTTATTGTTTTTTATATTCTTTAATTTACAGTTTTAAGCTTTTCACAATTGTTCAACTTCTCTGTTTCGCAATTTGATCGAGAGTGCTGCTCGCAGGCAGATTCTCAAAGCCCCCGTTTTCTCAAGCCCTTCCTCTCTTTCCTAATTACTCTCTCGAGAGTATAATCCCAGTGTGACCAGGTCACCCCGATCCCCTTAGGCCTGCTACACATTGTATACAACAGTTGATATTGGGGTCAACTCTAGCTTATAGCATTATGACACTGCAGCATTAATTAGTTACTTCATTAGAGATTTGAAAGCTGTATAGGGTTTTACACAAGTGCGAGCGAGATGACTATATGACACTTCTAATGCATTAACTAATGCATTGACAATTCATTAGAGTCGAAAATCGATTAATTTTCATAAAATATACTAGATACTAAATTTTACAGACGACAATATACTGGAATAAAAATATGTTTGCCAGCTCATTAAAGGTCATATGTCAAAATGGTCACCCAAAAAAGTTTGTTATGTTTTGCCGGTCTCATGCATTTATATGGATTATATATGCCGCAAAAGATAAATAAATCAAAGAAAAAGAAGTTTTCGACTTCATGGCTAATGCGGCGCAACGTAGAAGGTAGATTTTTATTGAGGTTCTCCGCAAATTGATGCCAAAAGGTTAATTTCAGGTTCCTGACCTTGCATTTGACATTTGTAGTTTTAAATATAGTCATTAAGTTAATACTTTCAATTAAGAAGTCGGTCATTTCTCCAGTAAAAAATTCTTTCAACATTTTAGTTTACCGTTGACATTTCAAAATCGGTGTGACCCAAGCCGATTTACAAAAGAAATCCGAGCAAAATAAAACATATAGTTGTCTCTTTCTAGGTTCTAATGAAGTCTCTAATTAATGAAAACTTCATTACTGTGTCATAATAGCTTTATGTATATTTACTCAACAATATATTATCCATGCCATTTTAATTCGTTCATAACAGAGTTAATCGTGAACTCACATAAACATGACAAATGCACACCAACACAAACCCACAAATTGAACCAACAAAAGATATATCAGATATATCAGGTATCAGGATATATCAAGCAAAATCTTTTGTTGGTTAAATTTATTTTATTTATTTATTTTTATTTACATTTTAATTTATTTTTATTTTACAGTATTATTATATATATATATATATATATATATATATATGTACATATATGTACATATATATGTACATGGGCTTATATGTAAAAAAGCTTCGTTTCTTTGTGGTGTCCCGCGACACCATTCTTTTTTTTTTATACCCTTGCAGGGTATTATAATTACAGTCGAAAGTTTGCAATGCAGTGAAGGAGACATCTCCGACCCAATAAAGTATATATATTCTTGATCAGAATCAACAGCCGAGCTGATCTACGAGTAGCCATGTCCGTCTGTCCGTGTCTACGCAAACTAGTCCCTCAGTTTTAAAGCTATCTGAATGAATCGGACGACTATATCATATAGCTGTCATAGCAAAAATCGGAATAATTTTTTAGTTTTTAACATATTTTCATCAATATTTTAGCCATATTTTATTATTCCTGTTTTTTGTTATTTCGGTTTTAATTTAATGAAAATCGGACGATTGCCTAGCATTTTCGTCACGCACGCCCCTAAATAGGAATTTGGAATTTAACCACTTTATATTATTGCAGAATTTTATTTTTAATTTTTTGAATTAATTTGTAATCTGCAATGGTATACAAACTTCGGTGAGCCGAAGATAGCTTTCTTTCTTGTTTTAATATTAATATGTACAATGGTATGATGCGAACATAATTATTCGCTTGTGCATCTTTTGTTATTTGGATGTTTAGGCATCATAAATACCATATAACTCCATTTTTACAACGTCTAGTCGTTTAGTGGGATTCATCCCCCTGGAATGTATAGTATAGTATTGTGTTACTGTGTATCCCATCGTCTTATATATTGCGCACTTATTTTTTGTATTCATTAAATAAAAGTTTTTTTGTGAAATACCTATTTTTATTTACAGGTTTTTCTTCCTGTACTGAACAAGTTGTAAGCAGGGACCGTAATCATTATAAGTTTTATTGAAAAACTTAAACGGTAATGATTATTTTTAGATTTTTTTTCTAGTCTTCAAAAATAATCATTAGATTTGAGTAAAAAATATATAAATTACAATTAAAAATTGTTTTTGATCAAAAAAATATAATTCAAAAATAATGATTATTCATGTAAGTGATTGTTGCCCCAAAAAGTCCATTACATTCGACCATTCGAGACCAAGCACATGTCTATTTTATATAGGACTATAGGACTTTCATATAACTGAAGAGTCTGAGAATAACATTTTCTTAGCATTATGTGTACAAATAACACATCCAATTTCTCAGGCAAATTAGCTTTTAGTTTTTAGACGTGTACTTCTTCATTAATCGTGTCAATAAAATATTTAATTTGCCTGACGGAATCATTATTTAAAATCCGTTGGACGATTTAATTGTTCCGGAAAAAGGTTTTGCTTATTTTCATACCGCATGGTGAGCAGATCCCAAGCGGCTTCATAATTTTCTGCAGAACCCATTAAAGGATGAGCGACAACATTTCGCGCTTCACCTTTTAAGGCCGACTTTAAATAATTAAATTTTAAGGAGGTACTAAGACTCTCCCTATTATTAATTATTTCTGTAAATAACTAATGAAAAATATCCCACTCCTTGAGGTCGCCGCCAAAGATGGCAGGGTGGGTAAATCTGGAATTTTTCCAACACCCTCCATCTTATATTCAACCCTATCCTTCATCTGTTCATTAATTTTTTATGAGATGTTTTGGATATAAAATTCTTATTTGATAAGTGTAACTCAACATATACTCTACATGCTCCTAATTCATTTTTAGAAGAGAATTATTTAGCCAGAGGAAATGAATCTTATTTTTCCTAATTCGCAAAGTTTCGCGTTTCTGACATTGAATTTCCAAATAGGTTTCCTCTAAGTATTGCCTTAGCTTCTGAATTTGTATCTCTAATATAAATGATGAATTTTGCTAACTGGCATCACTTTGCTCACATGTGACTTTTTCTTTTATTTGGTTTTATACATTTATCATATTTGATCATACCTCTCTTAAAAAAAACATGATGGACATAGAGTCGGGTGTCCCGACAGTAGAATACCATGTACCATTACAAGGCGCGTCCCAAAATTATATAAAAGAAAGATAATAAGAACAAGTAAGAAAGTAAGAAGCCAAGAACGGATAAGAATATTTAGTTGGTCTAATTGGTCAACCAAATGAGGCATGCTGCCAGCAGCCG
The DNA here is from genome assembly GCA_035045905.1 of Drosophila anomelani. Classification (NCBI taxonomy): domain Eukaryota; kingdom Metazoa; phylum Arthropoda; class Insecta; order Diptera; family Drosophilidae; genus Drosophila; species Drosophila anomelani. The sequence continues at coordinate 4,136,653 of JAWNOO010000117.1, read as the reverse complement.
TTTGTGGCCATACAAAATTATTTCTTTAATAACTTCGACAATTTTTATCTGATTGCAACCAAATTTTCAGGGATCACACGGACTATAGTTCTTAATATACATACCGAAATTCGGGAATCTAGCTTTAAAATTATACGCTTAATACGCTTTTTTATGATTTGCGGGGGCGGAAGTGGGCGTGGTAAAAATTTGAAACAAACTTGATCTGCGTGCAAGCATAAGAAATACTGTCGAAAAAAAATTAGAGCTCTATCTTTTATAGTCTCTGAGATCCAGTGTTTCATACGGACAGACGGACAGACAGACAGACAGACAGACAGACAGACAGACAGACGGACATGGCTAGATCGACTCGGCTGTTGATCCTGATCAAGTATATATATACTTTATAGGGTCGGAAAAGCTTCCTTCTACCTGTTACATACATTTCCTGCCGGCACAAAGTTATAATACCCTTCTACCCTATGGGTAGCGGGTATAATAAAAAACTGAGACAAATGTACATATAATGCAAATGTCTTCCCATTCAAGAGCAAAGTCGATAGCTCAGTGGGTAAAGCGCACGTAGATTTTTGTAAGCAATTGGCCTGGGTTCGAATCAACCGCAGGGATAAAAAATTTTTGTAATTAAAAAAATTAAGTATAGTCTTTTGCTTGCATTTTTTTATTTCTTAGTATTAAATACTGTAATTATTTTGATTTACTGAAAAAAAATAAAAAAATAAAAATATTTGCAAAAAATAAAAAAACTTTCACTCGTCGCCGACGGGATTCGAACCCGTGACAACTAACATTTCAAAGAGACATCAGCTTAGCCAGCTGCACCACCAACCAATTCAAGAAAAGTAATCTTTATTTCATAATAATGTGAACAAACCTAAAATGTATAATGAACGTTTTGATTTATTTGGAGCCCTCTGCCTGGGCTGCCCTTGTAAACGTAATGTGTATAAAGTAAAAAGCCTATATCTCCGCTATTTATTGTACGATCGCACTAAAATTTGCACAATCTGTGTATTTTGATAAAATACATTAAGCTTTTTAATATGGTTTATATAACTTTATAAATTTAGGAGCCATACGTTTTTTTCAAAAAGCTCCTCTAAAAAGGGGAGCAGCAAAAATTTAAAACAAACTTGATCTGCGTGCAGATATAAGAACTCTAAATCCCAAGTTTGGTGTCTCTAGCTCTTATAGTCTCTGAGATCTAGCCGTTCATACAGACAGACAGACAGACAGACAGACAGACGGACGGACAGACGAACATGGCTATATCGACTCGTTTAGTGGTCCTGACCAATATTTAGGTAACTTTTGGGGGTCTGCCACGCCTCCTTCTGCCTGTTACAGAAAATCGCACTCGCACAAAACTATAATACCTTTGTACCTTTGGTACATGGTATAAAAATGGTCGCGACCTAGCCTTAATAACATTATATGGTTGGCAACTAATTCCTTTTTTTTAAAGATATTTATTGTTGCCGGAGTCGTAGGGAGCCATTTAAACATAACCGGACGTTTAGAAGATGGGTAGGTAAATATGTTACATATGGGATACGGACCTGGACTGTATACAATTAATTACAAATATTTGGAATTATTATACCCTTGCAGGGTATTATAGTTTCAGTCAAAAGTTTGCAACGCAGAGAACGAGGCATCTTCGACCCTATAAAGTATATATATTCTTGATCAGGATCAACAGCCGAGTCGATCAAGCCATGTCCGTCTGTCCTTCTGTCCGTCTGTCCGTTTCTACGCAAACTTTTAAAGCTATCTGAATGAAACTTTGCAGTTAGGCTTCTATATACTCTCACTCGTACATATGTCGGAACGGGCCGGATCGGACGACTATATCATATAGCTGCCATAGGAACGATCCGAAAAATTTTCAAAAAAAAAATTATAACTTTGTCAGTTTTTCACATATTTTCACCAAATTTGATATTTAGCCATATTTTATTATTACCGAATTTCGATTTTAATTTCATGAAAATTGGCAGACTATATCCTATAGCTTCCATAGGAACAATCAGGAAAATAAAAAAAAAAACCATAACTTTGCCAGTTTTCAACATATTTTCACCAAATTTGATATTTAGCCATATTTTATTATTACTGAATTTCGGTTTTAATTTCCTGAAAATCGGCTGACTATATCCTATAGCTTTCATAGAAACAATCAGGAAAATAAAAGAAAAATTCATAACTTTGTCAGTTTTCAAAATATTTTCACCAAATTTGATAGTTACCCATATTTTAGAATTCCTGAATTTCGATTTTAATTTCATGCAAATCGGCTGACTATATCCTATAGCTTCCATAGGAACAATCAGGAAAATAAAATAAAAAACCATAACTTTGTCAGATTTCAACATATTTTCAAATAAATCAACATATAATAAATAAATTTAATATTTAGCCATATTTTAGTATTCCTGAATTTCGGTTTAAATTTCATGAAAATCGGACGACTATATCCTATAGCTACCATAGGAACAATCAGGAAAATAAAAAACCATAGCTTAGCCGTGTTTCAAACCATTGCCATCAAATTTGAGATTTGGCAACTAATTATTATTTCAGAATTTCGGTTTGAATTTTTTGTTTAAATTCTGCAAGGGTATACAAACTTCGGTGAGACGAAGTTAGCTTCCTTTCTTGTTTACAATTAATTACAATATTATTGTAAAACACGGGAAGACAGATCGCTGGGGTTGAATCTCTTTAATCTTCCAAGAGATTATCGACTGCTGTGTTGCTTAAGGAGGTCGCCCACAGGAACAAGGCGGAGGTTGTTTTGGATAGCCTGGTCACGTACTAGGGAGGCGCGAATGCCCGTCCAGCAGCACGTGCCTGCACTACCCTTAACCTGTTTAGCTGGTGCCTGGACGCGGTGCCCCACAGTTGGATCGCATACGCTCAGGAGCCAATCGAGTTGGCAAACGCACTTAGCCTTGGTTGCCCTGACGTGGATGTTCCATATGAGACGGTGGTCTAATTGTACACCCAAATAGCAATGAGAGGTGGCGTTTTGAATAATGTCACCATTGAAACTAAGGACGATGTCGATCACAAGTGTTAAGGAGAATATGACGCACGCCGACTTGCTGCAGTTTATAGCTATGTTCCATTGCTGGCTCCAGCGCCCAATCGCATGCAGGCAGAGTTGAACTGCAGCCGAAGCTGTCAGCTGAGACGTGTGGGACGAAAGCAAGGCGGTGTCGTCAGCGTAAGTAGCCAGAACTGACATATCACTTATGTACATTGTGCATAGGAACAGACCCTTCCTTGGGGCACTCCTGCGTCCATTCCTTTGCTACATCATATAAATACATTTCGTCTTCATTTGCAAATGTTTTTCGTGTGTGAAAGATTTATTTAAGCCCAAATGGTTTTAAGCAAAGCTTTATACAAAAGGAGAGCGCAAAAGAAACGACCATTGACTTGGAAGGAGAAAGTGTACCACAAAACACTTTAGGAGCTGCTCAAGCACTCGCTGGATATCTCCCAGCTAATGTAGCCCAACCATGATCAAGATCGGCCTTAACATTGGTGTGTGGATCGTCGACGGGCTCGCCAAAGCAAACCTCTTGAGCTGGAGCTCGTTGTGCATAGTCATAATATTGACGTTATCCCAGTTAGTGAAACGCACTTCTGTTTAAGGGCGCACTTCAAGATGCACGGGTACGATATCCATCAAGCCATTTATCGTCGGCAGAGAGGTTGCTCTGAAATTCTAATAAAATCTTTTCTTCAATGTTACCATTTTTTTTTTGTCTACAAAGTCCAAATGTACAATGTGCCGCTGTCAAAGTCAAAACTGACTTTGGCAAAACAGCTATTGCGTCTATTTATTGTCCTTTACACTATCAATGTTCTGCCGACGACTTTGAGCAATTTTTTGAAAATCTGGGAATTAAGTTTATAATCGCAGATTACCACCGCCTCTGGGGATCCGGCAGACTTTGTTCTGAGTTCAAATGTTCAGGTACTTGGAACCGGAGGACCTACGCACTTCCAACACAGCCAACGAATGTCTATAGGGAGATACGGCCCGAGTGAATATTCATCTCAGAAAGCCTTGAGCTTTACTCCGATCACATGCGATTCATCATTAAATTGAGAGTTGCAGCGCAGAAAATTTGCCACAGGCCTCGTATTCTGCCTCAAAATGCGAGCATTCCTCGCTTCCGGCCAATTGTAAACCGGCTCGATAATCTCAATTTGGTTTTAAGCCCTCCTGACGATATGTTTGCCTGGGCATTTATATCGCTGCCGAGTCCTCGACCTACGGGCAAGTCTTAGCCCCCTCCAATCCACCACAGGCGCTTTTAACACCTGAGGCTATAGGTTTGGTAAGGTTAACAAATCGCAGATATATAGATTTCAAAATCCCGTAGCCAAATGAGCATTCCGAAGTGCTGTAGACGACCTCAAAAAGCTTCTGCATAAAGCCAAGAGTAAATAATTTGACCGGCTTTTACTTATGGCTTATAACTTATGAAAACTTAACGGAATATTAAGCGGCAAGCTCTCTGAAAGATCCCTATAAAAAGAGCAGACATCACATGGTTCAGGTCTGAGATTTCTGTAGCTTTCGCGGACGAGATAGAGAATCGGCTTCAGCCATTTCACCTTGCGAGCCCCGAGGATGTTCAGAAGGCTCTGGCATTCCTTAATGCTACTTCCCCGGATCGACTACCAATCCAACATGTCAGCCCAGAAGAAGTGTCCCACCACATTCAAAAGCTACATCACAGTAGCCTTTCGGAAGCAGAGTTGTCAATGCTGTCAATGCCATAAAATCCCGAGCTTATGGTCGAGGTGAGAGGAGAAAGATCAAGTATTAGAACTGCTCGTGCTGGCGTTTCGCGGGCGAGCATCTTTGAACCCCTTGGAAAATCGCAGCATTTTAATTTCAGTCTGAGAGGGCAGGTGCTTCCCAGGGTCCATCTGCCCAACGTCACAATTCCGCACTCACCCCAGGTCTGATCCTGGACAAGCGGCTCACCTAGAAGCAGCACACTACAAAGATGACAGCAACATGCCGTGCTGGACTCAAAAAGCTAAACTGGTTGCTGACGGCAATTAGCAAGCTCAGCCTTGAGAATAAATTGCTGCTTAAGTTGATTGTTTTTCCCTCATGACCTACAAATATGGGGCATGGTCTCTCAAACCAACATCATGAAGGTAAAACGTATCCAAAGCAGAGCGCTGCGCATGGTTGCAAGTGCACGTACGTCAGGAACGACGCTCTCGGAAGCGACCTACACATCCCCTCGAGTCGGTGTAATGAACGCCTCACAGCCCAAATGAACCGACTAGCAGTATCCCTGGCCAACCCGATGATCAAAGGGCGACTCAAGCGAAGGCATCCCGGCGACCTTTGGGCAAGAAGACGAAACTTTTCGGGTCCTTAAATTGTATACACTTATTCTTTTTTCACATGTCACAAATACTGTTACTCCCTTCCTTTTTATGTTTCCATGTCACTTGATCCCCTTTGTATTACAACCATTTAATTAGATGGTAAACGTAATTAAAAGTTAAACGTTAAACAGAAAAAAATATTCTTCTTTGTTAGCATTTTAGTTAAACTGTTACTTCACAACGTCTTAAGCTAATAAATATTTAGTGAATGACGTAAGGATCTTTCGATAAGTAAATTGAACGATTTTTAATTCACGAAATGGAGGTATTTTTGTGGCAATATTGGAAAGTTTTTGCTATTTCCACTTAAATTTATATTATTTCGTGAGTTTTATTACCTTGCAGGGTATTATAATTTCAGTCAGAAGTTTGCAACGCAGTGAAGAAGATATTTCCGATCCTATAAAGTATTCTTGATTAGGATCAACAGCCGAGTCGATCTAGCCATGTACATCCGTCTGTCCGTCTGTCCGTTTATACGCAAACTAGTCCGTCAGTTTCAAACCTATCTGAATGACACTTCGCAGTTAGTCGTTTGCATGCTCTCACGCGTACATACATATGTCGAAACGGGCCAGATCACTCGAGTATATCAATAGCTGCCATAGAAACGATCGTAAAAATGTTCGATAAAAATTATAACTATGTCAGTTTTCAACATATTTTCACCAAATGTAACATTTGGCCACTTTTATTATTTCAGAATTTCGATTTTAATTTGTTAAAAACCGGAGAACTATATCCTATAGCTGCTAAAGGAATAATCAGAAAACAAAACAAAAAATAAAAAATCATTACTTCACTGTTTCTCAACATATGTTCATTAAATTTGAGATTTCGCCACTTTCTATTATTCCAGAATTTCGCTTTTAATATTTGGATTTACTATAATTCTGCAAGGGTATACAACTTCGGTGAGCCGAAGGTACCTTCCTTTCTTGTCTTTTTTATACCCTTGCAGGGTATTATAATTTCAGTCAAAAGTTTGCATCGCAGTGAAGGAGACATTTACGACCCTATAAAGAATATATATTCTTGATCAGGATCAACAGCCGAGTCGATCTGTCCCTTTCTATGCAAACTAGTCCCTCAGTTTTAAAGCTGAATGCTATCGGTACGAGCCGGATCGGACGACTATATAATATAGCTGCCATAGGAGCAATCGGAAAATTTTTAGAAAAAAAATTTTAACTTTGTCAGTTCTCAACATATCTTCATCAAAGTTGAGATTTAGCCGTTTTTTATTATTCCTGAATTTCGATTTTAACTTCATGAAAATCGGCCGACTATATCCTATAGCTTTCATGGGAACAATCAGAAAAAAAAACCAAAGCTTAGCCGTTTTTCAAACCATTTTCATCAAATTTGAGATTTGGCAAATAATTATTATTCCAGAATTTCGATTTTAATATTTGGATTTACTATAATTCTGCAAGGGTATACAAACTTCGGTGAGCCGAAGTTAGCTTCCTTTCTTGTTTAGCTTTATATTTGGTTGAGCTGTGGTGCGTGCCGCGGAGGCTTTACATTAGTGCAACCTTTTAAGGAACAACATCCTTCACATTTGTTGTTTTAATCCCATTAATGATAGTGTACTCTTTCAAGTAGTATATTATTAGTAGTTATTATCATTATTATCTAACTTTTCGAATGATACGGAAAAACTCTACAAGTAAAAGTTGAACGTAATAAAAAACCCCGTCCATCATTCTCGAACTCGTCGTAATATGTTTTTTTTTGCAACTGAACGACGGCCTATTTACGCAGTTTTCGATTTTTCGAATTTCCTTTGTCTGATGAACACCCACGATTTTAGCTTATGGCTGTGGTCCTGCCGACGAAGAGAACGAACAAAGGCTAAAATGGCCATGAGCCGACCCGGCTAAAATGGTAACAGATATTTTGAGAGACAATTGGCAGGGGGAAACCAAAACTGCTGTCAATCTGCTGGGAAAGTGTGGCAATTACAAGACAGAAATTGTCAATTGATTGCCACTTAACACGTGCGCTCACTTCAGTTCCGAATAGACAATGGACAAGCCCGAAGAAGGTGGAGGTGGCTCCTTTCAGTCAACTGTCAATTTGCGAATTGGCAATAAGAATGAACCACAAAAACCCCTTTCTCATCGTCTGATATTTCCACACTTTGCAGAGCGTATTCGCCGCCGCAAAAAAATAAAAAAAAAGTGCGACTTAAGATATGAGACAGATGAAAACGTCTCAGAATTCTCTCTCGGTCAAGTTTACTTTTAGTGTCTTTAGGCACTTAAGCACAGGCTGAGTTACTATCCCTTTAAGAAATATGAGCAAATATTCAACAGTAAAGTTAAAGAATAAATGGCCTCCTTTCGTCAAAATGAACTCCAGCCAAGTGGGCTTAGCATTTTTGTTAGTGAAGACTGAAGATTGTGCACAAATATGTGCCAGTGTGTCACCGCCAGAAGAGGAAATCTAACTAAATGGAACTTATGCTAACTGAGCCGCGATAAATTCGGCTGAACCGAAAGTTCATCAGATTTATCCTATACAAATGTGAATCGGTTCTAACCAGTCGTGAAATTGTTTAGTGCATAAAGGCGTAGCTTTTCCTTCCCTTCAGTTCATAATAAATGTTTTTATCATATATTTACAGATTGTTACCAGCAAACGTAATAAGTCAAAATCAATCGCAAGCTACATATTAGGACACGGTGTTTTTTGCTTTTATTCTAAGCTGCAAACAGGGTCCGAAAGATGGGGAGAAAAGTATGCTTCCTTTAATCGATGTTAAATTTCAATATTTATTTTCCATTTTATTGGCATAAGAAACGAGTTATACGGCTACTGAGGGCTTATTTCTTTTACAATCCAACAGGCATTCAAGTTTAGAATTCAAAGTGAAAAGCTTTAAGATAAAGATAAAGCGTCTAAGAGCAATCGAAAAAAATCAAGGACCGGATCAAATATCAAAATTATAGATGTAACAGCAACCACAACGCAGCATCAGCATCCATAACTCAAACGCGACTCGGAGATTTTGAAGGATGCGCCATTACCAGCAAAGGAATAAAAATGAAGAGCACCCAGGATAGGCTGCTGACTCGTTGAAAATTCGATGACAATTAATTACAGCTACGCGCGAGGCGTGAAAATCGCTGGCTGAAGCAGAAGGAGGAGCAATAAATAAACGTTAGCAAATTATAAATTAATTCAAACGCATTTAATCAAGAAAAACACCAAAGCAAACATAGAGAGCGAAATACACAAGAAAAAAACAAAGCACGTCGAAAAATGTATATTAAAATTAGTTTCAACAATATTATTCTCCAGTAAGTTTAACATTAAATAAAATTAAATCAAGGCCATCATTAAATAATGAACTATTTACCATAGTAGGCTCTAGTAATGGAAGGAAACGTATTGTTTACGTGCTTAGTGTATATTAGACATGAATCGCTCATATTGTCTTTAACTATATATATTTTCTTTTCAGTGCCAAAGAAAACGGGAGAGCAGCTGGAAAGGACAAGCCAAATGCAAATTCCCCATAAACTAAGCAACGAGGGGCAGGGCAGGGAACAGGATGTGGTGTGTGGGGACACAGAGCGCAGAGCGCACAACTCGGGCAGACGCTTAAATTAAATAAATGAAATACATAAATAAAAACAGATGAGTCGACGTCTCAGTTGCAGCCGCAGAAGCTGGCCAAAAGGAAACGGGCAAAATAAACTGTGAAAGGACGATAGCAAGGGTTGTCGGTACAAGCAAGCACATCCTGCCTCCAGGGGTCGATTAAATGTTACCCTGCAGGCATCGGCCAGCAGAGATAGCCCCAGTTTGTCCAGTCGCGCTAGAAAGGTCAGCACCGCTTCTCCTAGTCGTTCTTCCTGGAACATATGGTACCCTGTTACACAGGATATTTGTAAGGCTCTTTTCAATGCTAAGGCTATTTTCAAATACGTTCCTGCACATGCTTTACATATATTTAACTCATATTTATTTTATTCACCTTGCCAGCCCAATCTACCTTAAATTGGCCATGGAAAATTCTGTCTGAAGGCACATACAACTACCAAAAATAACAAGTAAGAAAGCTACAGTCGAGTGAGCTCGACTGTGAGATACCCGCTACCCATACTTAAACCAGAAAAGCGTCAGGACGCCAGAAAAAACAGTTAATAAAATTTTGAACATAACGGACAAATGCAAATGCAAGTGAAATATAATCACATGCATACAAAAATACATACACGTGTATCTATGTGTGTAAGAAATTTTATTTGATTTTGAAAAATTTGTGTTTTGCATTTTGGAATGTTTCAGTTTTGGAATGTTTTGAATTGTAGACGTCAATGTTGAATTGATTAATTATTGATACGGTATACTGTACTGTAGTACTGTAGTTACAGTACTGTACTGTAGTTTTGGAATGTGTTTCGAATCACTGAATTTCGGATATTGTAGTTCTCAATTTCAATGTTCGTGTACTGTACTGTAGTTTTGAGAACATTGTGGCAAAATTTCCAGTATTTTCAGTTTCTCAAAATTTCTCACCACGATTCTGTTCTCAATGTTGACAGTTTTGGTAATTTTGACGGTAGTTTTGACAGTCTTGATGTTGAATGGTGACAATTGATCATGTGGTTCTGTTTTTGTCCTTGGCTCTTTGGTGTATCACATTCTTGAGACGGGCAGGCTAGCTAGCTAGGTATTTATCCAATGTGTTAAACCAGCCGGTGTCAAAACCAGTTTTCGATAGACAGTGACATCATTGGTGGTAAATTCCTCCATTCTCCCGTTTCTCCCGTTTTTCTCTTAGTCCCAGTTATGAATCTGATACATAGATTTGGTCTTTTCTTGGAATGCTTTTCTTGGAATGCTGTGTCTCTAATGCTTTGTTAATATTTTGTTAATACTTGAAGCCTCAGTCTTTGTCAGCAGTATGATCAGTGACATCGTGCTGCTCATGCTTGTTTGCACAAGTTGCCATTGTTTGCTGTTGATATGTGAATTTGACTCTGCCTGATGGTCTTTGTTCTTGTTAGGTGAGCAACTTGACTCCCGTTTCGCGGATATATGCACCCTTTATATGCAGCTCTGCCTCGCCCTGCAGCTCTTCTCTCTGTCCTTCTCTCTCTCTTCTCTCTCTCTCTCTTCTCTCTCTCTCTCTCTCTCTGCTTCAGCTGTTTGTCTCTCCTTCTTGTGATAGCCGTCTGTTTCCTTCATTTGAAGCCACTTCTCCATCAGACTTGCTAGTTCTCCGCATCCAAAATCAACACCAAGCCACAGTGGTTTGTCCCTTGACCATCAGCTGTGAATGGGATATTGATCCGATTATGTGGTGTGGCATCTTTTTGTTGATAGGATTCTATAAAAGGGATGAAGCGCTGGATTTAGTCTTCTATTGGCTGTGTTCAGGAACAATGGTGATTCTGGTTAGTATTTATGGAGATTTTGTGATGACTTCCAGTTTGATCGTGAACTTGATTTTGTTTTTCAACTTGATAGTGGTTCTGTGTTTTTCCCTGGCTGGTAATGGCTGGTATTTTGGTTGAAAAAATGCCATTCAAGGTTTATGTATGAAGCCAGTTCTTGTTGCTGGCTAGGCACTGACCTTCTGCCTTGTTGATCGTCTGGATGCTGCTTGTGTTGACCTGTTGATCGTTTAAATTGGACCTGTTGATCCTGTTTGATTGATCCTGTTTGTCTTGTGTAATGTCCCATAGTGCCTTGTGTCTCTTTGTTCTTTGTTGATCTTTGGTAAGCTTGAATTGATCCTGTATTTTAAATTTTTTGTTAATATAAACTATTTGGTTTCTTCTGCTTTTATTGGTTTCAAAGAATTTTGTTCCATGTTCTAAAGGTTTCAAAAAACCAGCTCCTTGTTCTTTGTTGATCTTTAAAAGTCAGTCTGGTTGATTCTCCTGTTGGTTTGTTGATCCTGTAGGCCTTCTTGAATGGTTTTCTGGTTTTTGGTTTGTTGGTTTCAGTAGATAATTCGTTCTGCCTTCTTTGTTCCACCAGTAGTCATTATCAGCTCTGGTTTTTGGAGGGTCTTTATCATTTTTGAAGAGTGTTTTTCCTTTACATTTTAGAACAACCCCATATTTTGTTGATTTTTTTTTTTCATTGATTTTTATGTTTTGGTCTATTAGGTTGTAATGTCTAATGTCCCAGGTTAGTTTGTTCGACTTTTTGCTGGTACATAGTGCCAGATACCCACTGCTTGTTCTTGGTTTTCCTGTATCATTTGTTAATTTCTTTGTTGCTTCAATCTGACGATTCTGGTTGTAATGGCATTTATTAATTTTTGATTTGTTTCAGCTAATGTTTGCATTCTTTGTATTGCCCCATATAAATTTGTTCCCATAGTCTAATGACCTGTATTGCACCATTTGTTGCTGGCTCCCGTTGATCCCCATTTGGCGTCGCACCAGTTACGCCAGTAGTCCCATAGTTGTTGATCCTGCGCCAGTTACGTAGCTCGGAGCCTGTTGATCCTGTTGATCGAACTTGATCCCCATGTAGGTACAGTGGACCTGTTGATCCTGTTGATCCTGTTGATCCTGTTGATCCTGTTGATTAGTTGATCCCCGATGTAATGGCCTTCTTCGTCTGGTGTTTGTTCTTCTCCCGTTGCTCCTTGTGTAGCTCGTCATTATTGATTATTGCACCTTCTGTAACTGCGATTGGAGCCTGGTACCTGTTGGACCTGTTGATCGAAGTCGTAGATTTTCCATCTACTGAGGTACATAGTGCCATTGAAGCCTTCTGCTTCAAAGGACCTTTAGCTGTTGATCCCGTTGATCCTGTAGCCGTCAATTCTTTGGAGCTGTAGGCGGCCAATTCTTGTGCCTTGACCTGTTTCTTTAAATTTGCTAGCTAGCTAGCTTTGTTCCATTGATCGTCTAGCAATGAAGCCAAAACCGGCAAATCCGACCAACTGTGTCATATGTCGAACTGTGACGTCGAAGGACGTAATTCAAATTCAAATTTCACATTTACCTCTTCTCAACTCGTTGAATTGTAGTATTTTCAGTGTTGAAAAGTTTTGAAAATTCATTTTGAAATTTGTGTTCTGTTTTGGATTTTGAAATTTTGATTTGCAGTTTTGTTGAATTTTGGCTGAATTCATATTTTGAATTTTCAATTTCTCATCTCATCTTAATTCAATGTTGAAATTTGAATTTGGAAATTTTCAATTTTCAAAGCTCCACATTTACAGTATTTACTGTATTTTCATCTTACAGTTTTGATATGTTTTGGAATGTTTCCAGAATCAGTTTCTCACCACATTGTATTTCTCACCTTTCGCCAATACTGTAGTTTGGCTTTTCAAAGTTTCTTCACCACGTCGAAATGTTGAAACCTCTCCTATGTTGAAGCGCGCTCTTGTCGTGTACCTGCCTTGTCTTTGGTTTGATGGCTGATGGATGGCAAGTCTAACGGCTTTCATGGCTGTCAGTTGTTGTTTTGTTGTTACTTTTCAACACATTTTTGAAAAACTCAGCAGAACGGACAGGGAAATGGCAGGACGGGAGGACGGGATAGAAAAGGGGTCTGAATTTTCCCGCAAGCGCTTTCTATATGTTTGTGCTTAACGGCTTTTGCGTTTGGCATTTCCTTTAGACTCGACGCACTCATCCGCCGCTTTTCATTTTCCATTTTCATTAACATTTCTCAGCCAAATGGCTGACAACTCCGGCAACTGGAATGGTTGTTAAACAATTTTCGGCAAAGTTGCAGGGTTAAAACAAAGGAAATTCAATATATAAGACAAGAAAGGAAGCTAACTTCGTCTCACCGAAGTTTTTATACCCTTGCAGAGTTTAAACAAAAAATTAAAAACGAAATTCTGAAATAATAATTTGTTGCCAAATCTCAAATTTGATGGCAATGGTTTGAAACACGGCTAAGCTATGGTTTTTTTTATTTTCCTGATTGTTCCTATGGAAGCTATAGGATATAGTCAGCCGATTTTCATGAAATTAAAATCAAAATTCAGAAATACTAAAATATGGCTAAATATCAAATTTGGTGAAAATATGTTGAAATTTGACAAAGTTATGGTTTTTTCATTTATTTTCCTGATTGTTCCTATAGAAGCTATAGGGTATATTCAGCCGATTTTCATTAAATTAAAATCAAAATTCAGAAATACTAAAATATGGCTAAATATCAAATTTGATGAAAATATGTTGAAATTTGACAAAGTTATGGTTTTTTCATTTATTTTCCTGATTGTTTCTATGGAAGCTATAGGGTATAGTCAGCCGATTTTCATTAAATTAAAATCGAAATTCAGGAATACTAAAATATGGGTAACTATCAAATTTGGTGAAAAAATGTTGAAAGCTGACAAAGTTATGGTTTTTTTTATTTTCCTGATTGTTCCTATGGAAGCTATAGGATATAGTCAGCCGATTTTCATGAAATTAATATCAAAATTGAGAAATACTAAAATATGGCTAAATATCAAATTTGGTGAAAATATGTTGAAATTTGACAAAGTTATGGTTTTTTCATTTATTTTCCTGATTGTTCCTATGGAAGCTATAGGGTATAGTCAGCCGATTTTCATTAAATTAAAATCGAAATTCAGGAATACTAAAATATGGGTAACTATCAAATTTGGTGAAAATATGTTGAAATTTGACAAAGTTATGGTTTTTTCATTTATTTTCCTGATTGTTCCTATGGAAGCTATAGGGTATAGTCAGCCGATTTTCATTAAATTAAAATAAAAATTCAGAAATACTAAAATATGGCTAAATATCAAATTTGGTGAAAATATGTTGAAAACTGACAAAGTTATGGTTTTTACTTTTATTTTCCTGATTGTTCCTATGGAAGCTATAGGATATAGTCAGCCGATTTTCATGAAATTAAAACCGAAACTCGGAAATAATACTAAATGGGCAAATATCAAATTTGGTGAAAATTGGTTGAAAACTGACAAAGTTATAATTTTTTTTCGTAGATTTTTCCGATTGTTCCTATGGCAGCTATATGATATAGTCGTCCGATCCGGCCCGTTCCGACATATGTACGAGTGAGAGTATATAGAAGCCTAACTGCAAAGTTTCATTCAGATAGCTTTAAAACTGAGGGACTAGTTTGCGTAGAAACGGACAGACGGACAGACGGACATGGCTAGATCGACTCGGCTGTTGATCCTGATCAAGAATATATATACTTTATATGGTCGGAGATGCCTCCTTCACTGCGTTGCAAATTTTTGACTGAAACTAATATACCCTGCAAGGGTATAATATGTCCATACTAATTTGTAATAATTAATAAATACTTAAAATAAAATACCGATATACCTTCTGATTTCTGCCCTTTCGTTTATTTCTCTATGCTATTTTTGTTTAATCGCATTTGGTCACTTCTGGTGAAATCACTGATGAGTACATATACACTCATGGACAATATAATAGGTGTGTTATTTTATTCGTTTTTAATTTGTTATTTCTCAGCCACCTCTTGTCCAATCTTAACAAATCAAAGCTTTTTGGAAACGTTTATTAATTGTCTTTAAACAAAAAGTAAAAAAAGTTTCACAAAGTCCTTCATATTCAAGTAAATTAAATATATCCTTAAAATCGACATTTTTAGCTGGTCATAATAATAGGTGTGCAAAGAGAAATCTTTAAATAAAATCTATATTTCACTATTTTTTGTTATGTTTTATATTAAACTAAGTATCTGGCAGATAATAGCCGCTTTATCCGCCATTTTTGCTAGGACTTTTTCTATTCGTCTTGGCCTGGAGGACATTAACTTGGGAAACGTTCCAATTGGAATATTATACCATGTCCTTTGGACAATATCCTTTTATTTTGGCAAAAAGTCTTTCCTACCTCTCCTTTAAGGTCACCCCAGAGATTCTGGGTAGGATTGAGGTCCGAGGATTGACTTGGCCACCCAATAACATGCACATTTTGCACTCGGAACCAATCCTTTACTACGTGAGAGGCGTGTTTTGGGTCGTTATCCTGCTGGAACTTTCATAAAAGTGGCTGGGATAAAATTCTTTGACTCTCGGACAACGAACGTTCCTTTTAGCAACAGCAAAGGCAAAAAACTTGATCCAAGGTACTTATATTAAACTGTGAAACATGGAGGTGGTAGACTAGTGGTATGGAGATGCTTTTTATAGTATAGTGTCAGTTTGACTCATCGGAAATTCGGAATAATGGACAGATTCGTCTACAAAGATCTATTGGACACGGTGTTGCTACCATATACCGAGGATAATATGCCACTTTTATGAAAGTTCCAGCAGGATAACGACCCAAAACACGCCTCTCACGTAGTAAAGGATTGGTTCCGAGTGCAAAATGTGCATGTTATTGGGTGGCCAAGTCAATCCTCGGACCTCAATCCTACCCAGAATCTCTGGGGTGACCTTAAAGGAGAGGTAGGAAAGACTTTTTGCCAAAATAAAAGGATATTGTCCAAAGGACATGGTATAATATTCCAATTGGAACGTTTCCCAAGTTAATGTCCTCCAGGCCAAGACGAATAGAAAAAGTCCTGGCAAAAATGGCGGATAAAGCGGCTATTATTTGCCAGATACTTAGTTTAATATAAAACATAACAAAAAATAGTGAAATATAGATTTTATTTAAAGATTTCTATTTGCACACCTATTATTATGACCAGCTAAAAATGTCGATTTTAAGGATATATTTAATTTACTTGAATATGAAGGACTTTGTGAAACTTTTTTTACTTTTTGTTTAAAGACAATTAATAGACGTTTCCAAAAAGCTTTGATTTGTTACGATTGGACAAGAGGTGGCTGAGAAATAACAAATTAAAAACGAAAAAAATAACACACCTATTATATTGTCCATGAGTGTACATATATACACATAGGAACGCGCCAAAATGTTAAGTACACTTTTAAAAATTTTCGGGAATCAACAAATTAACAAATATATATAGATTTAAATATAGTATACTCCGAACCGGAGTGGTTCACATTTTATTAGGAAGCGAACCGAACCGTAAACCGGAGCAACGATTTTTTTTTAAATTGAACCGGAACCGAAGCGGAACTTTTTTTTTTGATTTGCGGTTCGGTTCATGAAAAATTTATTTTGCGTGTTCGTGTTTTTTTATTCAACATGGGGGATTTTCTGATTATATTAACTTAGAGTTTATTTACTAAGGGAAATAAAAATGCGCAAATATTTCCAGTAATTTTATAGACAGATTTTCTATGCGGAATGATAAAAAAAACATCTTAAATTAATTATGTGAATGTAACAAAAAACAAGAAAGGAAGCTAACTTCGGCTCACCGAAGTTTGTATACCCTAGCAGACTTTAAAAAAACAATTAAAAACGAAATTCTGAAATAATAATTTGTTGAAAAATCTCAAATTTGATGGCAATGGTTTGAAACACGGCTAAGCTATGGTTTTTTATACCATGTACCAAAGGTACAAAGGTATTATAGTTTTGTGCGAGTGCGATTTTCTGTAACAGGCAGAAGGAGGCGTGGCAGACCCCCAAAAGTTACCTAAATATTGGTCAGGACCACTAAAGGAGTCGATATAGCCATGTCCGTCTGTCCGTCCGTCCGTCCGTCCGTCTGTCCGTCTGTCCGTCTGTCCGTCTGTCTGTATGAACGCCCAGATCTCAGAGACTATAAGAGCTAGAGACATCAAACTTGGGATTTAGACTTCTTATATCTGCACGCAGATCAAGTTTGTTTTAAATTTTTGCTGCTCCCCTTTTTAGAGGAGCTTTTTGAAAAAAACGTATGGCTCCGAAATTTATAAAGTTATGTAAACCATATTAAAAAGCTTAATGCATTTTATCAAAATACACAGACTGTCCAAATTTTATTGCGATCGTGCCTTAAATAGCGGAGATATAGGCTTTTTACTTTATACACATTACGTGTACAAGAGGCAGCCCAGGCAGAGGGCTCCAAATAAATCAAAACGTTCATTAAACATTTTACGTATGTTCATATTACTATGAAAATAGGATTACTCATTTTGAATTGGTTGGTGGCGCAGCTGGCTAAGCTGAAGTCTTTTTCAAATGTTAGTTGTCACGGGTTCGAATCCCGTCGGCGACGAGTGAAATCTTTTTTATTTTTAGCAATTTTTTTTTTTTTTTTCCAGTACATTAAAATAATTACAGTATTTAATACTAAAAAATAAAAAAATGCAAGCAAAGAACTATACTTAATGTTTTGAAAATGAAAAAATTCCTTATGCCTGCGGTTGATTCGAACCCAGGCCAATTGCTTACAAAAATGTATGTGTAGCTTTACCCACTGAGCTATCGACTTTGCTCTTGAATGGGAAGACATTTGCATTATATGTAAATTTGTCTCAGTTTTTTATTCTTATTCTCTTTCTTTTATATAATTTTGGGACGCGCCTTGTAATGGTACATGGTATTCTACTGTCGGGACACCCGACTGTATGTCCATCTTGTTTATTTCCTGATTGTTCCTATGGAAGCTATAGGATATAGTCAGCCGATTTTCATGAAATTAAAATCAAAATTCAGAAATACTAAAATATGGCTAAATATCAAATTTGGTGAAAATATGTTGAAATCTGACAAAGTTATGGTTTTTTCTTTTATTTTCCTGATTGTTTCTATGGAAGCTATAGGGTATAGTCAGCCGATTTTCATGAAAATAAAATCGAAATTCAGGAATACTAAAATATGGGTAACTATCAAATTTGGTGAAAATATGTTGAAAACTGACAAAGTTATGAATTTTTCTTTTATTTTCCTGATTGTTCCTATGGAAGCTATAGGATGTAGTCAGCCGATTTTCATGAAATTAAAATCAAAATTCAGGAATAATAAAATATGGCTAAATATCAAATTTGGTGAAAATATGTTGAAAACTCATGGATTGAGTTCCGGATCGCGACTTCGATCTCCGACAGATATGCGTCCCAGTCTCTGTGATCTTGCTCCAGATACGTGCGAATCGCGGCTAGGACTGTCCGGTTCACTCTTTCGGCAGCGTTGCTTTGTGGCGAGTACACGGCCGTCCGCATGTGATGCACGCCATACGCCTCCATCACGTCCTGAAACGCTTTTGAGACGAATTGCTTGCCATTGTCGGAGTGGATTACCTCTGGTACTGCGAATTTGTAAAATACTTCGTGTACCAGGAACTCGACGACATTTGCGGCAGTGGCTTCTCTCATCGACTTCAGGAACGTGAATTTCGAGAAGTGGTCCAAGACCACAAAAATCCAGGCCTTACCTTGCTTCGACCGTGGATATTTGCCGAGGAAGTCTATATACAACTTCTGGAACGGCCTCTCCGTCACCACTTCCTGCCCTATCCCGACTTCGTTCGATAATTCGGAGCCTTCGCTTCCTTGCATTAGATGCAGCGTCCCCCGAAGTCCCGAACCTGCGTCGTCATCCCCGGCCAGTAGTATTGCCGCTGGAGGCGTTGCAGCGTCTTCTTCATCCCTCCATGTCCTGATGTCGGATCCTCATGTGCCGTCGCGATCATCCCGGCTGTCAACGCGGCTGGAATCCATAGTTTCCACGGGCCACCTTCGACTTCGTCCTCCCAAGTCTGCGGCGGACTCTCCCGGACGAACTGCCAGTACCACTCGGCAGCCTGGCCTCGCACTAGCTGGTAAAAGCTGCTCAGCACCTGGTCCCAGGAACACCTTGCCTGCCGCTGTAGGTATTCTACCCGGAAGACGAAGTCCTCTACGGCGAGCTTATTCGGGTCGCCGTCGAAAAATATCTCCCATTTCTCTATCCGGACCCCTCTGACCGCCTCTTCTCGTCTTTCAGGCCCCCGGAGACCCTCGCTGCCGAACGCCTCGTGCCTCGTACGCCATCGGATAGGGCTGACGCTGCCATCCGCCCGCTTGCTGCTGCCCGCCTGTGTTCCATCCGGCGTCGAACCCTCGATCCGAGTCGTTGCTGTGTGCCCTCGGCGGTTTTGGCGGCGATCTCCTCGGCTCCTCTTCCGGCTTGGCCTTGGGGTAGGCTCCCGTTGCGCATGACGCCTCCGGCCGGCCACTAACTCTGCCACCGCCGTCGGCTCCGACGTCAACTTGCCTTGCCGGCTGCTGCAGAGACCGGACTGCGGCTGCAGTCTCCTTCAGCGGCTGGACCACCTCGTTAATCATCGCCATCATCTCCAGGAATCCTCGGCGAATCTCCTCCTGAAGTATCCGGCTCACGCTGCCCGGTGCGTCTCGTGTGCCTGGGCCACCGCGGCGTTCACCGAGGATGCGATTTCGCTCGGGATTCCTCGGCGTGGTGGGGACACGTCCCAGCTGTCGCCTCCCGCGCCGCCACCGGCTCCTTCCGCCGCTCCATCCTGTGGACCTTCTGATCGGGGAGTCCTCGTGGTCATCCTGCCAGCTTTTGACCGCAAATTGTACTCCCTACTCATAAACCTACTACTCATAATTTCCCCGCACACATCCGCACCGAAAACGGCAGGAGCCTGACTCCACTACTCCTCCTCACCCGCTACGGATCCTCCTTTTTGCCACCAGGCACCTCTCGGGGGCCTCCTAGCTGACCTTCCGGTCGCTAGTGCCATCCCATTCTCTCCTGGAGGATATCTGCGCTTAGGTGAGTTCTACATGCAACAATTTAACTACACGAACATTTACTTTGTGGTTCTTTCTCCGGCACTCCAGGTTTTCCCGCGGCGAGCAATTACGTACGACTTTTTATTGCCGACATAAGCCATCGCAACACCTTCCAACCTGGACTGCCGGCCCACTTGGATTCCCGCCACCGACTGGGAATTTATTTGATATTTTCGTCTCCTGCGTATGGGCGCGGATGCCCCTTTTCAAAGGCCTCCGCCACCCCACTTCTGGTTGACATTGGGCGCCATTATGTTACAACCTGCTTTTGATGGGGCAAGGCCGGCTAGCCAGTCCATCTCGGGGGGGGATTTTTCCCCGTCTGCCCACAGGTCATACTCATAGTTCCAGCTGATCTGGAATCCACACTAACAACAAAACACAAGAAGGTAAACAAACTCGAGAATACTAAAAAAAAAAAATAAACTGCACAACTAACGATCCTCTTCCTTTTCCGATGTAGGCTCTGGGCATGGCTGTTGGTACCCATCGACGCACCCTCCCTTCCTGGAATCCGTATCCAGTCATCGGATTCCCCTTGGCGAACGGTTGCTCCGGCTTCTTCCTGGTTACCGGCTCATCCGGTCATCATTCTTCCCCCCCACGCAAAACACTTAGCAACTCATCGTTATAAACGTTTAATTATTTAACACATTCCAACTTAATTGTATTAACATCCAAATTTGTTCTTAATTCTCATTATAGGCAATCATGAAGCAAAACGACATCCCAATTATATATATATATATATATATCAACGACGATGGAACAAAGAATCAACAGGAACTGCGAGGACACGACAAAATGTACGGGTATGTATGTATATAAGTGTATATAAGCGTTTAAAATATATTAATTAACCCTCCATTCATATCAGCAATTCATCCTAACTGAAGCTCCAATATAGATAAGGGGGCTGAGACGGGTCTGACGTGGAAAAAGGACAACAATAAACACCCCTACACGGATCGGCCTGGACAGATCACCATTTCCTCGAATTTAAGACTTAATATAAATTAGGATATATGTTTGTTTTCACGGGTGTTTATAAATTATATCATTATTGTTCAAATTGCCATATGTTTACCATTATTTCAATAAATTATTATTTTCAATTGTTGTAATTTAGTGCCTTAATTTTCTTATTGGGTTGTGTGCTTGTGTTTTTTTGATCTGATTGTCTTTGTTTAAAAGTTGTGCATATTTTGCCGGCTACATAACGCCGAGGCAAATAAATAAATAAATAAATAAAGGTATTTATGCACGGACAAATCGACGACACATATAAATTATTAGCACATTTAAATAAATAACAATTAAATAAATAAATAAATAATTATACCGGCAAACAATAAAATAAATAAATAATTTGGACGAATAAATAATTTGAATACATAAATAATTTAAATAATTTAAATAAGTAAATAAATAGGTTGAATAAATAATTTAAATAAATTAAATAAATAAGCGCAATAAGATTATATAACCGCCGCTGGCCAGTCTCGTTTTTCTATGTCGATCGACCACCCCGTGGATTGGCGGATTTTTAGGTTGGATCCCTTCGGGTCGGAAGAAAAAATAGTATTCCCGGGTCCAATAAGATGGTTTTCCCGGGAGGAGACGTTTGCCCTGTGGAACCCGCCAGATGGTCTATTAAAATTTTCAGTGTCCCACTCGGAACGGACTCACGTTTTTTTTTTCTCTTCCTCGCCTTCCCTGCGTTTGATCCTCTCCTCTGGCCACTTCGATCTCCGGATCGGGTCTTCCTCCTATTTGGGGTTGTTTTATTTAATTATTAGTTACACGGCACCTCCCCGTTTCGGGACACTACACTCACGTTGCTTCTCTATATTTCTTATATATTTTTTTTCTTTTCCGGTAGAGATTCGCGAATTCGCCCGCGGGAATCGATGTTCTGGCTCGGATTTCGCCAATGGCCGTCACCCTTGCCCTATTTATGGGCTCGGTTCCCATCGATTCCCTTTCCTCTAGCAAACTCCCCACTCTTTCGGGGTCGAGAGCCGCTTTCAAGGCCAGAGACCCGCTTCTGCCTTGGTGTGAGTGGAGGCACTCGCTCCGGGCTCTCCTCCCCTGATCCTTACCTACCATCCACTTTCCCCTTATCCGGGTGTGGACGGTAGGTGGCGTCTTGCCTTACGCTCTTCCCCTTATCCGGGTGGCCCTGCCAACCTACTTGTAGTGTGTATCCCAGGCGATATTTGTTTCGCCTGCGGCTATCGATCGCCGTCAGAATGCAACAATGTCATCAGTTTGCATTTAGAGCTGTTGAGATATAAATCGTTAGCATGACACCATGCTTGAAAGTTATCGAGATCCGATTGTAGTTCTGATTGGCGTGAGCTGTCCCTATACTGCACGCAAAGTTTAACATCATCAGCATATATGAGTACTCTGGATTTGGTTAGAACCTGCGGCAAATCGTTGATAAACAATGTAAATAGTAGTGGTCCCAGGTGGCTACCCTGTGGGACGCCAGATGTGACACTGAGGCTATTGGATAGAACATTTCTGAACAGAACCGAACAGAATGATTAACCGAGTCGAAAGCTTTACTACAGTCCGTGTAAATGGCATCGGTTTGAAAGTTTTGTTGGAAACCCCTAATAACGAAAGAGGTGAGTTCCAGAAGATTGGTCGTGGTTGATCTTCGCCTCATAAAACCATGCTGACATGGAGAGATGACGGATCTGCATAGATGTTGCAAGTGAGGAGTGATTACATTCTCGAAAAGTTTGGGGATTGCCGATAACTTAGAGATACCCCTATAGTTACTGGCCTCCGATTTGCTACCTTTTTTTGTGGAGAGGAATAACAAATGATTCCCTCCAAATAAGGGGAAATTCTGAGGATCCTAAAGATAAGGTAAACAATTTAAGAAGGTGGTTACACAGCGCCTCGGAGCAATACCTTAGCACAGAGCCCGGTATTCCATCAGGACCTGGTGAATATACTGACTTAACACGTTGAAGATCAAGAATAAGTGAGCTTTCGTTTAAAATAGGACTGAAGATTAGGTTCGAACTGGGCATAGCTGGAGAAAATGTATGATCTGAAGATGTTGAGGGAGAATATGTGGTTTTAAAAAACTCAGCGAAGAGATTGGCTATTGCTAGATCAGAATTTACAGTAATATTATTAAATGACAGCGAGGGAGGGTACAACGTGGGTTTACGTTTAGAGTTAACAAAGTTATAAAACTGTTTGGGGTCCTGCGTGAACTGGACCTTGCAACTAGTCAAATAATTTGTATAACACTGAGCGTTAAGCACGGTAAAGCTAGATCGAGCACTAAGATAGGATGAGAGAGCCATTCTTGAACCAGTACGTTTATATTTATTATAAAGCCTAGATTTTACGTTTTTTAAACGTGTCAGCTCTTTGTTAAACCAGAGTGGTTTATTAGAGACCGACGGATAGGTTTCAGGAACACATAAGAAGAAAAATGAGTTTATGGCACTATAAAAGATATCAACGGCGGTTGCCATGTCTGAGCTCATGAAAAGATTAGACCAATCAAATTCAGCTATTAAAGTGTTTAGCCTCTGATAGTCGGCCTTTCGGAAACAGCGGACTCTGTTTAACCTACTACCAGATGTCGTTGCTAAAACTGTCCCAGTGTCGATGGTCACATCGAAAGTTGGATGATAAGGATCTTCAGGTTGCGTCATTGGAGGAACTCTATTTAGGTTTACGCCAGCCGGATCTGAAACAAAGCATAGATCCAGTAAGCGGTTTAGTGAATTAAAGACATGGTTAACTTGAGATAAGGATAAATCAAACAAGCCATTTATAAGGTCATGCTGTGCCGCAGTCAGGAAGATATTAGACACACCGTCAGAAGACCAGTGAGCTCCAGTTATGTTGAAGTCACCCAAAGTCACCTATTGATCCCTATCAGAAAGCCAGTTGGAAACTGCCTGAATTGCCGAAAGGTGTTTCCAATAAGTTGACATTTCCGAAGATGGAGGAATATATGAGCATATACAGCTGTCTGTAAAAGATAATTTTACGCATATGAATTCAATGTCCAGAAAGTCGTTAGATAACACCTGTTCCGAGATGAGGCAGGAGTCAACGGCAATTAAAACTACACCACCACGCTGGACAAGACGGTCTAATCTATATATTGTGTACTTACTCGGAAGAAATTCGGAGCAGAGGATCTCCGGCTTCAACCAGGTTTCGGTAAATACAATCACCTGAGATGCGAAAGAAAGACTATCCGAATACAATTTAGAGAGCTTACTGCGTAAGCCTCTAGTATTCTGATAGGAAAGTAGTAAGGAAGAGGTTAGTTTTTTGGGACAGAAGGTACGGCAGTGGACACTGAGGATTGTGACGGCCTGGGCAGTTGTACTCCCGCAGGCCGTGTTCTCTTCTTTCGAGCCTCGTACTCCTTAACTATTACGTACTCGGGCCAGAAGTCACCCGAGCAAATAGTGTCAAAGAGTTGGGTTGAGACATTTATCTTAAAAGATGAAATGTCTCTGGCATACGAAAATTGAAATTTTTCCACCTTGATATGTCCGGCTTGGGTTTTGCCTTGTATAAAGGCTAGAACATCTTCCGATGCGAGATCAGGGGCAAGCCTCGAAACAAATATTGTTTTCGAAGGTGGGACTGCTGTGATGGTCTTGCGTAACGAATTGTTACCAAGTACGGCCGGTATTCCGGGCATTGTTGGACCCTGGGTTGATTTATCTACGGAGATTTGCGGAGCCAAAGATTTGGGCTCCGCATCGGACACAACGGACGACGCGGAAATTGCTGGCTGAGCGGCTGCTTCAGATTCGGTAACCGAATCTTTCCTAGTTCCTGATCTCAGAACCATTGGAACGGGGACCAGGAGCTGTGGCGCAGGGGAGTGGCAGGAAATCGGTTGCTGCGTCTCACACAGTTGCTGTCGACCAGCAGCAGATTTTTTCCGTTTCGGCGACTCATTTAATAGCTTCATACTATTAAATTGAGCGTCAAGCGCGGAGAACAGGTCATTCGCCTTGCGGAAAGTGGCCATGATCTCAGAAAATCCACTTCTGGTCTGACTCATGAAGGATGATATCTCCTTCTCAAGCGGTCGACAGGCCTCACAGCAATAACGCAGGCCCTTTTTGCTGGACACTACGTCAGCTATTCGACCTGTCATCTCAATGCACTTAACGTGCACTACTGCCTCGCAAAGCCAACAATGGAAACTGGGCTGGTCTGTCAAAATATTTTTTTGGCAGTTCTTAATTAAACAGACAATATTTTGGGACATTTTCACAAACCCTAGAGCCACTGTGCACACTATCAGTACCAAAAAGCCAAGAGAGAGAGAGAGAACAAAAGAGCGCAAGGTTAAGAGTATGAGCAGCAGAAATCACGAGAGCGATGAGAGCTATAACGGCTTAGATGCAGCTAACAGCAAACGACACTCAAGCGGGGGAGAGAAAAATAATAAAAACAAGAAAAAGAATAAGCAGGAGAATAAGATAACCGTCTTAGCACAAACTAAAAAGTGATTATTAACACAAATTAATTACACAGAAAAGTGCATGCACGAGCGATAGCGAAACGGTATATAATTTCAAATAAAGTGTACGAAATAAGTAAGTAGGACACTTATGTTGATAACTGTTTCGTCCACAAAAACCAATTCCCGGAATTTTTTTCTTCTGCGAATTGTTGATTGAACGATTTGTGAGAGATAAGCAGCGAGATCTTTGATTTTGCGAACGAAATAAGTAAAAGGGACAAATCATTTTGTGTTCGTTTCAGTAAAGCTCATTACATTGAATTCAATTATTTCTATTGCAGTAATTGCTAACAATTACAAAGATCAAATTTAGTGAGTTTCGTCAAATAAATCCCTTTTTTTTTAGTTTTAATTAAAATTTTTTGTTCAGATGTGTCAACTTTTACACATTTGAGCGATGTAGAGCGGGCAAGAATATTGGCGCTCCGAGAAATGGGGATGTCAATACGGAAAATTGCTGCAGAATGTGGGAGGAGTAAGCGGACGGTGGAAAACCTTTTAAAAGACCCAGAAAACCATGGTAAAAAACCCCGTTCTGGGCGCCCACCCCGAGTTGACGAGCGGGACAAGCGACGAATTTAATTTCTGGCAGTTAATGAAAACATCAGTGCATCCCAAATACGATGTAATTTGTCGTATCCAGTATCCACCCGACGAGTCCAACAAATTTTGAAAGAGTCAGACAATGTTTCATATGAAAAAAAACTGCTTAAACCTGAACTACTACCCAGGCACAAAGTGGCCCGGTTGCAATTTGCCAATAAATACAAATTCTGGGACATAGAGTGGAAAAATGTTATATTTAGCGATGAGAAAAAGTTCAATTTAAATGGCCCTGATGGCTACCGCTATTATTATCGCGATATAAGAAGTCCCAAACAAGTCCACGTCTCCAGGAACTTTCACGGCGGGTCTCTCATGGTACGGGGCTGCATTTGGGTATAATGGAAAGTCTCCTATATGCTTCATATCTCATAAAATGAATGCAAAAACATATGTAGAGCTCTTAGACGAAGTTCTAGTCCAATTTGGAGAGAACTAATTTGGTGAAGAATGGACTTTTCAACAGGATAATGCACCTATCCACTGTGAAAAGCTTACAAAGAGCTTCCTTTCGTCTTCGCAAATCCCAATTCTGGAATGGCCAGCTCGCAGCCCGGATTTAAATCCAATTGAAAATCTTTGGGGCATATTATCTTAAAGGGTTTATGCTAATGGCAAACAATTTACTAGCCTCAAATAATTAAAAGAAGCCATTAAACGAGAATGGGAGAAAATCGACATAGAAATCCTGAAAAACTTAATTAATTCAATGCCAGGACGTGTTCTCAAAGTATTAAACAACAAAGGATGCAGTATTTAAAATATTTATATTCTTTTTCGTACTTAATTTTTCCTAAAATTACCGTTAAGCTTAATATATTGACTTTGTCCTACTTACTTATTTCGTTTGAACGTTTTTTGTTTTATTTTCTATAATGTGATTTGAAGTTTAATTATATTTCTAAAACTTGACAAATGTTACAAATTGAATAAAGAATAATTACAAATTTATTTTTTTTGAAAAATATGCAATCGTTTTTTTGTTACACAAAAAAATTAGGTGTCCTACTTACTTATTTCGGGCACTTTATTTAGGTGATGAATTCAGAGGAAACCCCGGTGGTTTAAAATCAAATTAACACAAAAATCGGTGCGCAAAACAAAAACACGACCGTCCGCTATGAAAGAGAAATATCGATTTCTGATAGTACTTACATAAATATTTTGGTTGTTTTCGTTTATTTTAGCGTTAAGTTCATTAAGCTCCTCTCCATTTTTATAGGGAACTGGCTTCGCAGGTTATTCACATTTAATTTACCTAGCTGAAGCATCCTATATCCGTTTTCTGCTCGGCTAGCGCTTCCACTACTACTTGGATTTGGTCGTGGGTTATATTGTGTTCCACTAAAAGTAATAAAAATATTAATTAGTATATGTGTATACAACATAAATAAAATTAATACTTTCCTAGTCTAGTTTTCTCTCCAAGTTTGCCAGACAATTGCAGTGTGATTGTGGTTCTAGAATATGAATTTTTATACCCGCTACCCATAGGGTAGAAGGGTATTATAACTTTGTGCCGGCAGGAAATGTATGTAACAGGTAGAAGGAAGCATTTCCGACCCTATAAAGTATATATATTCTTGATCAGGATCAACAGCCGAGTCGATCTAGCCATGTCCGTCTGTCTGTCTGTCTGTCTGTCTGTCTGTCTGTCTGTCTGTCTGTCTGTCTGTCTGTCTGTCTGTCTGTCTGTCTGTCTGTCTGTCTGTCTGTCTGTCTGTCTGTCTGTCTGTCTGTCTGTCTGTCTGTCTGTCTGTCTGTCTGTCTGTCTGTCTGTCTGTCTGTCTGTCTGTCTGTCTGTCTGTCTGTCCGTCTGTTCGTATGAAACACTGGATCTCAGAGACTATAAGAGATAGAGCTCTAATTTTTTTTCGACAGTATTTCTTATGCTTGCACGCAGATCAAGTTTATTTCAAATTTTTGCCACGCCCACTTCCGCCCCCGCAAATCATAAAAAAGGGTATTAAGCGTATAATTTTAAAGCTAGAGTCCCGAATTTCGGTATGTATATTAAGAACTATAGTCTGTGTGATCCCTGAAAATTTGGTTGCGATCAAATAAAAATTGTCGAAGTTATTAAAGAAATAATTTTGTATGGCCACAAACGGCTGCTGGCAGCATGCCTCATTTGGTTGACCAATTAGACCAACTAAATATTCTTATCCGTTCTTGGTTGTGTTCGGATAAGAATCTTATAAGATATTCGAGAAGCAATTTTAATAAATGGTAATAATTATTAGCCGCTTGAATGCAATAATAACGCGTTTTTACACACATAGATACATGTGTAGGTATTTTTGTATGCATGTGATTATATTATACTTGCATTTGCATTTGTCCGTTATGTTCAAAATTGTATTAACTGTTTTTTTCTGGCGTCCTGACGCTTTTCTGGTTTAAGTATGGGTAGCGGGTATCTCACAGTCGAGCTCACTCGACTGTAGCTTTCTTACTTGTTTTAACATTAGTTTAAAGTTTAAACACTTACAAAATTATGATTATAAGCTTACGGAAATTGTTGAAAGCGAGACGCTGAATTTTTCGTGGGCTTTCCGACATCTTGGATAAATTTCAGGATACATTGAAGGATATTAATTAAAATTTATGGAGCAGAGGCAACAATAAAATACTATTGTCATGGGGGATGGCGAAAGCCTTACATGTAAGGTATTCTAAAGTAAAATTTTCGTCATTTTCAGTCGTAACTACTTCAACTAAATTGAATTTACGGGTTCGTCATAGAAACATCGAATGTTTTGAAATTTTCGTCCAGTAAAACCTCCCCCATTATCGGTTGAAATATTTGTTACAATAACTGGTGTGTTGTCTTTTATGTAACAGTAATTATTATGTGATGTGTTAGTTATTGTACACCCCTTAAAGGCAATGTAATTATTTTTTTATTTTGGCCCCATAATCCTCAGTGAAACTCTCAAATGGGTCTTCCACAATTTTTCTATGTATTTTTTGAAGAATTTTTGTGGGCTTGCGTATTCGCTTCAACGTTTGTAAGTAATTATCGAACTTATACACAGGATCTACAGGATCTCACACCAGACCAACAGTGTCTTTAATGTGAAGCACGCTGTGCACATTATAGCTTACACTGTTGTCTCCAAAAATGGCAGGGAAATTTTGGACAAAGAGCTCGAGCATATTTTGACACATACCTACAGTGGCTCACAGCTTATTTCGTGCAAGGGTTAACTTGAAATTCAAGCTCGAATAGCAGCCAAACTATATGAGATATGAAGAAAATTTAAATGCAGTTATGTTAAGTGGAATTCTATCATTTATTAAGGCACACCATAATTGCTTATTTTCATTTAATACCGCTTAAATTAAAAAAAAAAACTAAAAATACAGACTTTTTCCAAGTCACAGCTTATTTCGTGCAAAAGCCAACAAATAGCCAACTATTTGTAATATGGGATTGGTTTTTCAAAACAATCTAATTTTTTTCGAACTTATTGGAGACAATATCAGGCAATATATTTTCTACTTTGTGTCGTTTGGTCGCACTGGAAAATACAGTTTCCTTTGAATTACCAAAATGAAGCCTCGTACAACTATAGAACAGCGAGAATTGGTCCTAAATCACTTCAAAAATGGGAAAACTCAACGAAATATTGCTGAAATGGTAAATCTAAGCCATAGTACCGTCCAATACATCATCCAACGCTTCGTTCGGGAGAATCGAGTGGCAGATAGGGGCCGAAATGCTCCAAAAAAAATTTTTACAGAGCTTGAGGAACGGCGAATTATACGGAAAATCAAAGTTAATCCGAAGATTTCAGCCCCAAAACTTACAGAGGATGTCGAACGCAAAATGGGCGAAAAGTGTTCTGTGGAAACCGTCCGTCGTGTACTGCGGGAACACAACTTTAATGGCCGAGTAGCCCGGAAAAAGCCTTTCATAAGCGCGAAGAATCAGAAGAGCAGGCTTAAGTTCGCCAAGGACCATGTAAATCGTCAGACTTCGTTTTGGAATGATGTAATCTTCGCTGACGAATCCAAGTTCAATATTTTTGGGTCGGACGGAATGCAGTATGTTTGGCGTCAACCGAATACGGAGCTGAACAATAAGAACCTTAAGCATAGAGTCAAGCACGGTGGCGGTAGTGTTATGGTTTGGGCCTGCATGGCTGCATCCGGAGTAGGAAACTTGGTGTTCATCGAGGGAAATATGGACAAACATATGTACCTGAAAATTTTACAAGATAACTTGAAAGATAGCGCAAAGAAATTGGGCATAGAAAAGACCTACCGATTTTACCAGGACAACGATCCAAAACACAAATCGGCTCTTGTGCAGACCTGGATGCTTTGGAGTTGCCCTCACGTGGTGAATCCACCTGCCCATTCACCGGACTTAAATGTCATCGAGAATCTGTGGGCAATTTTTGATTTGGCTATTCGCAAGAGGTCAATATCCAACAAAAATGAGCTTAAAACAGCCCTCTTGGAAGAATGGGCCAAAATTCCGAAAGAGACCACAGAGAAGTTGGTTTCTTCGATGGAAAATCGCTTAAAGGACGTTATTAAACAAAAGGGAGGCAACACAAAATATTAGCTTTGTTAAAAACGATGTTATTTAAGATATACTACCTTGCACGAAATAAGCTGTGACATTGAAAATGTCAGTATTTTTAGTTTTTTTTATAATTTAAGCGTTATTAAATGAATATAAGCAATTATGTTGTGCCTTAATAAATGTTAGAATTCCACTTAACATAACTGCATTTAAATTTTCTTCATATCTCATATAATTTGGCTGCTATTCGAGCTTGAATTTCAAGCTAACCCTTGCACGAAATAAGCTGTGAGCCACTGTAAGTTGGACGGGCTATGCTTTGCGGAGCATAACAATCTATATGTACAATGAAGTAACAGCATGACATAATAATGATCAGAAGGAATTTCGGTTTTTAAAACAAATATACCAGTATACAAAACAAATTGACGAAATTCAGTTGCTTTCCAATACGAAATTTCTGACAATTCTCTTAGTTTTCTCTGGAACTTTTGAGGCTTTTGATATATTTAGCTTTCTTTCGTTACACATTTTTACACGCATTTTATTTCCTATTAAACAAATTAAAAATTTTCTCACAACTCCTAATGCCATTAGAAATTGAGGAGTGTGATGTAAAGGATATTTTCTACTCGAAAAGTCTGCATCGGTAATAATGTCTTCCGCTACTGTGCTGTATGTTAAGACATACTCAATTTTTCGCGCTTTTTGCGGACATGTTGCGCAACCATCAGAAGCTGTGTGTCCAGGAGCACCCCTAATGAAGGCTCTCGCAGGTGCATCACAAATAATTCCTCGAATTTTCATGTTAATATTTGTACCCCTATGCTCTATTCCATTTTTTAAAATATAGTCCAATTCGTCTACGAGAAATCCTAAAAATTCATCCAAACTGCCAGGTTTTTGAAACGAAGGTTTTTTACGGACACTCTACACATTGGGGGTTAAAATTTGAAAAAGTCTTCCTCGCAAAAAGCGTTAAAGTCTATCCTGCTCTAACTCACTTGAATTTGTATCTCTTTTCCCTTTCTCTCACTGTGTCAATTATCAGTGCTTTAACCTAAATAATATTAAAAAACTATCTCTAAAGATATAGAAATCGGCCCGCTTTTGATATTAAAAGAGTGTCAGTTATGATATTAAACAAGTAAGAAAGCTACAGTCGAGTGAGCTCGACTGTGAGATACCCGCTACCCATACTTAAACCAGAAAAGCGTCAGGACGCCAGAAAAAACAATTAATACAATTTTGAACATAACGGACAAATGCAAAAGCAAGTGTAATATAATCAGATGCATACAAAAATACATACACATGTATCTATGTGTGTAAAAACGCGTCATTATTGAATTCAAGGGGCTAAAAATTATTACCAT
The DNA here is from genome assembly GCA_035045905.1 of Drosophila anomelani. Lineage (NCBI taxonomy): Eukaryota > Metazoa > Arthropoda > Insecta > Diptera > Drosophilidae > Drosophila > Drosophila anomelani. The sequence continues at coordinate 4,104,563 of JAWNOO010000117.1, read as the reverse complement.
TTATTAAAATTGCTTCTCGAATATCTTATAAGATTCTTTTCCGAACACAACCAAGAACTGATAAGAATATTTAGTTGGCCTAATTGGTCAACCAAAGGAAGCCTGCAGCCAGCAGCCGTTTGTGGCCATACAAAATTATTTCTTTAATAACTTCGACAATTTTATCTGATCGCAACCAAATTTTCAGGGATCACACAGACTATAGTTCTTAATATACATACCGAAATTCGACTCTAGCTTTAAAATTATACGTTTAATACCCTTTTTTATGATTTGCGGGGGCGGAAGTGGGCGTGGTAAAAATTTGAAACAAACTTGATCTGCAAAACAAATACAGACAGACAGACAGACAGACAGACAGACAGACAGACAGACAGACAGACAGACAGACAGACAGACAGACAGACAGACAGACAGACAGACAGACAGACAGACAGACAGACAGACAGACAGACAGACAGACAGACAGACAGACAGACAGACAGACAGACAGACAGACAGACAGACAGACAGACAGACAGACAGACAGACAGACAGACAGACAGACAGACAGACAGACAGACAGACAGACAGACAGACAGACAGACAGACAGACAGACAGACAGACAGACAGACAGACAGACAGACAGACAGACAGACAGACAGACAGACAGACAGACAGACAGACAGACAGACAGACAGACAGACAGACAGACAGACAGACAGACAGACAGACAGACAGACAGACAGACAGACAGACAGACAGACAGACAGACAGACAGACAGACAGACAGACAGACAGACAGACAGACAGACAGACAGACAGACAGACAGACAGACAGACAGACAGACAGACAGACAGACAGACAGACAGACAGACAGACAGACAGACAGACAGACAGACAGACAGACAGACAGACAGACAGACAGACAGACAGACAGACAGACAGACAGACAGACAGACAGACAGACAGACAGACAGACAGACAGACAGACAGACAGACAGACAGACAGACAGACAGACAGACAGACAGACAGACAGACAGACAGACAGACAGACAGACAGACAGACAGACAGACAGACAGACAGACAGACAGACAGACAGACAGACAGACAGACAGACAGACAGACAGACAGACAGACAGACAGACAGACAGACAGACAGACAGACAGACAGACAGACAGACAGACAGACAGACAGACAGACAGACAGACAGACAGACAGACAGACAGACAGACAGACAGACAGACAGACAGACAGACAGACAGACAGACAGACAGACAGACAGACAGACAGACAGACAGACAGACAGACAGACAGACAGACAGACAGACAGACAGACAGACAGACAGACAGACAGACAGACAGACAGACAGACAGACAGACAGACAGACAGACAGACAGACAGACAGACAGACAGACAGACAGACAGACAGACAGACAGACAGACAGACAGACAGACAGACAGACAGACAGACAGACAGACAGACAGACAGACAGACAGACAGACAGACAGACAGACAGACAGACAGACAGACAGACAGACAGACAGACAGACAGACAGACAGACAGACAGACAGACAGACAGACAGACAGACAGACAGACAGACAGACAGACAGACAGACAGACAGACAGACAGACAGACAGACAGACAGACAGACAGACAGACAGACAGACAGACAGACAGACAGACAGACAGACAGACAGACAGACAGACAGACAGACAGACAGACAGACAGACAGACAGACAGACAGACAGACAGACAGACAGACAGACAGACAGACAGACAGACAGACAGACAGACAGACAGACAGACAGACAGACAGACAGACAGACAGACAGACAGACAGACAGACAGACAGACAGACAGACAGACAGACAGACAGACAGACAGACAGACAGACAGACAGACAGACAGACAGACAGACAGACAGACAGACAGACAGACAGACAGACAGACAGACAGACAGACAGACAGACAGACAGACAGACAGACAGACAGACAGACAGACAGACAGACAGACAGACAGACAGACAGACAGACAGACAGACAGACAGACAGACAGACAGACAGACAGACAGACAGACAGACAGACAGACAGACAGACAGACAGACAGACAGACAGACAGACAGACAGACAGACAGACAGACAGACAGACAGACAGACAGACAGACAGACAGACAGACAGACAGACAGACAGACAGACAGACAGACAGACAGACAGACAGACAGACAGACAGACAGACAGACAGACAGACAGACAGACAGACAGACAGACAGACAGACAGACAGACAGACAGACAGACAGACAGACAGACAGACAGACAGACAGACAGACAGACAGACAGACAGACAGACAGACAGACAGACAGACAGACAGACAGACAGACAGACAGACAGACAGACAGACAGACAGACAGACAGACAGACAGACAGACAGACAGACAGACAGACAGACAGACAGACAGACAGACAGACAGACAGACAGACAGACAGACAGACAGACAGACAGACAGACAGACAGACAGACAGACAGACAGACAGACAGACAGACAGACAGACAGACAGACAGACAGACAGACAGACAGACAGACAGACAGACAGACAGACAGACAGACAGACAGACAGACAGACAGACAGACAGACAGACAGACAGACAGACAGACAGACAGACAGACAGACAGACAGACAGACAGACAGACAGACAGACAGACAGACAGACAGACAGACAGACAGACAGACAGACAGACAGACAGACAGACAGACAGACAGACAGACAGACAGACAGACAGACAGACAGACAGACAGACAGACAGACAGACAGACAGACAGACAGACAGACAGACAGACAGACAGACAGACAGACAGACAGACAGACAGACAGACAGACAGACAGACAGACAGACAGACAGACAGACAGACAGACAGACAGACAGACAGACAGACAGACAGACAGACAGACAGACAGACAGACAGACAGACAGACAGACAGACAGACAGACAGACAGACAGACAGACAGACAGACAGACAGACAGACAGACAGACAGACAGACAGACAGACAGACAGACAGACAGACAGACAGACAGACAGACAGACAGACAGACAGACAGACAGACAGACAGACAGACAGACAGACAGACAGACAGACAGACAGACAGACAGACAGACAGACAGACAGACAGACAGACAGACAGACAGACAGACAGACAGACAGACAGACAGACAGACAGACAGACAGACAGACAGACAGACAGACAGACAGACAGACAGACAGACAGACAGACAGACAGACAGACAGACAGACAGACAGACAGACAGACAGACAGACAGACAGACAGACAGACAGACAGACAGACAGACAGACAGACAGACAGACAGACAGACAGACAGACAGACAGACAGACAGACAGACAGACAGACAGACAGACAGACAGACAGACAGACAGACAGACAGACAGACAGACAGACAGACAGACAGACAGACAGACAGACAGACAGACAGACAGACAGACAGACAGACAGACAGACAGACAGACAGACAGACAGACAGACAGACAGACAGACAGACAGACAGACAGACAGACAGACAGACAGACAGACAGACAGACAGACAGACAGACAGACAGACAGACAGACAGACAGACAGACAGACAGACAGACAGACAGACAGACAGACAGACAGACAGACAGACAGACAGACAGACAGACAGACAGACAGACAGACAGACAGACAGACAGACAGACAGACAGACAGACAGACAGACAGACAGACAGACAGACAGACAGACAGACAGACAGACAGACAGACAGACAGACAGACAGACAGACAGACAGACAGACAGACAGACAGACAGACAGACAGACAGACAGACAGACAGACAGACAGACAGACAGACAGACAGACAGACAGACAGACAGACAGACAGACAGACAGACAGACAGACAGACAGACAGACAGACAGACAGACAGACAGACAGACAGACAGACAGACAGACAGACAGACAGACAGACAGACAGACAGACAGACAGACAGACAGACAGACAGACAGACAGACAGACAGACAGACAGACAGACAGACAGACAGACAGACAGACAGACAGACAGACAGACAGACAGACAGACAGACAGACAGACAGACAGACAGACAGACAGACAGACAGACAGACAGACAGACAGACAGACAGACAGACAGACAGACAGACAGACAGACAGACAGACAGACAGACAGACAGACAGACAGACAGACAGACAGACAGACAGACAGACAGACAGACAGACAGACAGACAGACAGACAGACAGACAGACAGACAGACAGACAGACAGACAGACAGACAGACAGACAGACAGACAGACAGACAGACAGACAGACAGACAGACAGACAGACAGACAGACAGACAGACAGACAGACAGACAGACAGACAGACAGACAGACAGACAGACAGACAGACAGACAGACAGACAGACAGACAGACAGACAGACAGACAGACAGACAGACAGACAGACAGACAGACAGACAGACAGACAGACAGACAGACAGACAGACAGACAGACAGACAGACAGACAGACAGACAGACAGACAGACAGACAGACAGACAGACAGACAGACAGACAGACAGACAGACAGACAGACAGACAGACAGACAGACAGACAGACAGACAGACAGACAGACAGACAGACAGACAGACAGACAGACAGACAGACAGACAGACAGACAGACAGACAGACAGACAGACAGACAGACAGACAGACAGACAGACAGACAGACAGACAGACAGACAGACAGACAGACAGACAGACAGACAGACAGACAGACAGACAGACAGACAGACAGACAGACAGACAGACAGACAGACAGACAGACAGACAGACAGACAGACAGACAGACAGACAGACAGACAGACAGACAGACAGACAGACAGACAGACAGACAGACAGACAGACAGACAGACAGACAGACAGACAGACAGACAGACAGACAGACAGACAGACAGACAGACAGACAGACAGACAGACAGACAGACAGACAGACAGACAGACAGACAGACAGACAGACAGACAGACAGACAGACAGACAGACAGACAGACAGACAGACAGACAGACAGACAGACAGACAGCTGCCACAAAACCCATGGCAGATGATTTACTTTCTTATCGTTTTTAAGTCTGAAATCGCAAAACTATCATTTTTAATATTAAAAACGATAGCTTTTGTCTGCTGGGTTTTTCTTTAAATCTGACTTCAATATACTGTCATTGCAGGCAAATGCACACCAACACAAACCCACACCGTCGCGAACGTACGCGAAATGGAAGTCGGTTTTGGCTTGCTCTAGCAAAATCAAAAAATCTGCGAATTGGAATGGAATATTTTAATGCAATAACTTTTCTTTTAAAATAGAAGCATGTAGCTTTCTATCGAGTCTATTCCCAGTCAAATATCTCCATTAGTTTTTTTAAAATTAAATTAAGTACGGGTCGCAAACGTACGGGTCGCGAACGTTCGATTTTTCCATCGGACTTTGGACGCTGTTTTGTACTATTTAAGCACATTAGAAGATCATATATGCATTTTATGTTGAATATTTGGATTCTTCTAGTGATGTTAGAAAACATAAGTCAAAGCATAATGCCTCTGTTTAGAAGAAATAAGCAAAACAAAACATATCCTTTTTTTTGCGATTTGCGATTGCGCGATTATGCTATCGAATATTTCAAATTTTGCTTTAGAATATGATAAAGGCTATAAAATTTCATATATTGGAACATATTTTAATGTAACTATGTTGATAAAATTCATTTTAGAGAAGTTTTTCACTTTTGGCCGTGGTTGACCTTTCTCCGGATTTGCCCATATACTATTTCGGATAATGGATGAGGATGATAGGATCCAAATGGAAAATAATATGAGGAATTTAGTAAGCAATCAGCAGAATCTTAACGAACTAAGCAAAAAACAAACTCCAATAGTCGATTCTACAGCTAATATATTAAAAAGCACTACAGATGATATAAATGCTAACTTTAGAGGCATAATTAAAAGAATTGAAAATATGACTGCTGTGCTGAAAGAGTCGTATTAAGTGTATAAAGAATCGATCAATTTCTTAATGATTACCAAGCAATTAAGTAATTTAATAGATGGTTGTGAAAAAATACAATCAGGGATCATAAGCCTATTAATTGACATCAATCATGGTCGACTTAATACTAAAATGTTAAAACCCAGTCAGCTAAAACAAAAGATTTCCAAAATAAAAGATTTATTGTCAGAAAATTTAGTTATACTACTATACTATAGTTCTTAATCTACATACCGAAATTCGCGACTCTAGCTTTAAAATTATACGCTTCATACGCTTTTTTATGATTTGCGGGGGCGGAAGTGGGCGTGGTAAAATTTTGAAACAAGCTTGATCTGCGTGCAAGCATAAGAAATACTGTCGAAAAAAAATTAGAGCTCAGACAGACAGACGGACATGGTTAGATCGACTCGGCTGATGATCCTGATCAAGAATATATATACTTTATAGGGTCGGAAATGCTTCCTTCTACCTGTTACATACATTTCCTGTCGGCACAAAGTTATAATACCCTTCTACCCTATGGGTAGCGGGTATAAAAATTTATAATAAATAATAATCAAATAAAAAGTTCAAATAAGTATTAACATGCCGACAAATCAGCCTGTGTTATACTTTTCTGATATTTTTGTAATTTATGATTTTGTTGGTTTTTACAGAGAACAATATCGTAATGGCAAAAATTGACGGAACGTATTTTCGTAAGATTATATATGTTTGGGTGGCCGGCGACTGGTTAAGCGACGGCTGATATTGCTGATGGAAAAATCACTTGGCACCAGAGCCCACGAAAAAAGAATAAAAAACGTCGGGATGCGTTTTGTTCGACAGTAGGAAAACGTCGTGTTTATTCGGAGGTGAAATTTGGAATCCTCACTAGCTTACAGAAAAACTAACTCCGCACTCCCGTTTACAGACTTCAGAAACTACGAGAGCGGGAGCGAACCGGCGATCGCCGCATCGCGGTCCCGAACCTCACTTAACTACAAAGAGCAGACTGGACGATAGAAATATAAGAGCGGTGCTCTTCGATCCGCTCTTGGGCTGGCGGCCGTACGGTTACTCCTGACCTGTACATCCCGCTCCCCCTTGCAACCACTCGGGTTGCAACTTGATCCGCTGCTCCTCAGGACTGGTGACAGGCTCCGGACAAGACCCAACCGAACACGGTGCTCTGCGCTACCGGTAGTCCCTCCTGCACCTTGAGGAAACCCGGCTGCATCACCTTCGGATACACGTCCGCACCAAGGACCACGGAGATTGTCGCCGGGAGATAAAACCGATCGTCCGCCAATGTAATATCCCGGAAATGGGCGCGCACGGTCTCGCCAAGTTCCCGGATTGGAGTGCGGATACGCACGTGTGGCTCGATCTTGAAGAGGAGGTTGAGCCGGAGGTTGGCATCCACTTTGGACCCCACGACGGCCGAACAGACCTGCTCCCCGCCTACGTTAGTCGTCGGCAAGCGGAAACATTTCGCCAGTGAAGCATCGATGCAGCTCGTCGGTGTACATGGGTCGATGAGAGCCGCGGTATCGAAGACCCGCGTTCCGGTATCGATCCGAACTGCCGCCGTCGGAAGGACGTTTACACTGTGCCGCTGCAGCAGTGACGACAATGACGGTGCCGTTGTCGGGTCGGCAGCGCTCTGGGAGGTGACAAGCGCGGTCCGAGGGCCGATAGGAGCGGGCCCACGTGCGGCGGACACGGGCCGAGACACGGTGGACGACTGCCGCGAGGATAAAGACGCCGATTCATGTGACCGCCGCCGAGGTGATGGCCGCTCGTGCATGTGCGACAGTGTGTGGTGACCCTGGTGGCACACTTTGCACAAGTCGCCCCGGCGACACGCTCCGTCGGAGTGCTCGTGAGCCAGGCAGTTCGCACAATAGCGATTGGCGAGCACCGCGCGGAGCCTCTTCTCCACACTCAGCCGAAGGAACCGACGGCACTTCCGAAGCGGATGAACTCCGTGGCAGACTCGGCAACGGTAGGAATGCTGCCACCGGTTGATTATAGACGTTGGTGGCACCCTTTAATTCAGGTTCTGCGATGGCGAGAAGGGGTCCTCCAACAAGAAAGTGACCCGGCGTGAGCGCCAGCAGATCTGTGGGGTCTTCGGACATTGGCGCGATCGGCCGCGAATTCAGGCAGGCCTCGACCCTGGCGAGAAGCGTGGAAAGCTCTTCGAAAGTATATTTCCGAGTGGCTGTGGACTTATAAAACAGTGTTTTGAAGCTCTTGACTCCAGCTTCCCACAACCCCCCCATGTGGGGCGCTCCCGGAGGAATAAACTGCCACAGAAGCTGTTGGTAACTGTAGGCACTCGTCACTGACTCCTTCAGCGCCAGCAGAAACTCCTTGGACAGCACCGCGGCCGCCCCAACAAAGGTTTTCCCATTGTCCGACTGAACTTGGCGCGGACACCCTCTCCGAGACACGAAACGAGAGAAGGCTGCAAGAAATTTCTCGGTAGTCAGATCGGATGTGGGTTCCAGATGGATCGCCTTGGTCGAGAAACACACAAACACTAGCACATACCCTTTTGTAACGAGACAGGCTCGTCCAGTATAGTTCTTGATATCGAAAGGACCCGCATAATCTACGCCTGTATATGTAAAAGGGCGCAAAAAAAGATGTCCGTTCTTTGGGTAACTCACCCATGAGCTGGGTTTGTAGTCTCTTTTTGTGAATAACGCACACCTTGCAGGAGAAAATTACAGACTTTACCAGATTCTTGACCCGAGGTATCCAAAAGTTTGCACGGATCAGCCGTACCATCAGCTGATTGCCGCCATGCAGTGTTATACGGTGCGTAAAATGAACGAGGAGGCGTGCAAAATGACAATTGTACGGAAGAATGACCGGGTGCCGTTCATCGTATTGGAGGACCTCGGAGGACGTCACCCGCCCGCACGCTCTTATGAGGCCGTGATAGTCCAGAAATGGATTCATATTCTTGATGGGACTGGATGCCGCCACCGAACGTTTTTGACTCAAGCTGGCGTATTCGAGCGCAAAATATCGGCGTTGAGTTGTAGAAATCAAAAGCCGCTTGGCCGCGGCGATCTCATCATTGGACAGTTGCTCCTCAACGGGACCCGTTCTTCGTCGCGAACGCTGAATGAAGCGACACACATACGCGAAAACTCGTAACGCCTTGTCGAGCTTAGAGTATCGCTCAAGAATATCCTCTGGGGGTACCTTTGCAACATGGGCCTGGACTGCTCGCCTCTCAAGGTCCGTCTCGGGCGACTCGCCGCCCGGCGATGGCCATTCAGAGCGGGCCATTCGCAACCAATCAGGACCGTGCCACCACAGCTGATTGTCGACAAGGTCTCGTAGCGACACACCTCTGCTCGCGAGATCGGCCGGATTGTGTTCGGAGCGAACATGTGCCCATCTTCCAGCGTCCGTGGACTGCGTGATCTTAGTCACTCTATTAGCCACGAACGTTGTCCAGTGACACGCTGGTTTGTCCAGCCATGCCAACACAATTGTCGAATCGGTCCAACAGTGCAAGCCCGCAGTGGAGCCGGGCATCTTTGGAAGAATAGCGGCGGCCATGTCGGACAGCAACAAGGCCCCGCACAACTCTAGCCTCGGGAGCGACACTGTTTTCACCGGTGCCACCCTCGTCTTTGCCGTGAGCAGATTCACCATTATTGTGGATCCGACTTCAACTCGGACATAGATGGCCGCACCATACGCCTTCTGCGACGCGTCACAGAACCCATGATGCTCCACCCTCAGCCCTGGCCGGAACGCGACCCAACGCGGAATGAGGATCTGATCGAGCGAGGAATAGCTTTCAAGAAACTCGGTCCATTTGTAAGCCGCGTTCTCGGGGAGAACGTCGTCCCATCCTAGCTCCTGGAGCCAGATGTCTTGCATGAACATTTTAGATCGGACAATAAAGGGGGCAAGCCAGCCTGCTGGATCGAAAAGTTTGGCGATCTGGGACAGCACCCGCCGCTTCGTGAGGGACGAATCAGAGGAAGTCGCCCTCCAGCGCACCCCTAATGTTTTTGCCGTACTTTCAGAGTCGATCTCGAGGAAGTCAGCACGAAGGAGATGCTCACTCGGAATATTCGTCAAAATGGCTCGGCTGTTGGCTGTCCATTTCCGTAAAGGGAACCCTGCCGAAGTCAAAGCCTCATCCAACTCTTGAATGGCCAGCTCAGCCTCACGTTTGGAGTCTGCCCCGGCGAGGACATCGTCCACGTACATGTGGTTTCGAATAATATGACTCGCCTTTGGATACCTCACTTCTTCGTCATCTGCGAGCTGTTGCAGGACCCGGATCGCCAGAAATGGGGCGCAATTGACCCCGAAGGTGACAGTCTTCAGCTCGTAATCTCGAATTTCTCCCTCGGGATTTCGAAATAGGATGCGTTTGGCTCGGATCAACCCAAATTTGCCGGTACATCTTCTCGATGTCGGCATTGAAAACGTACCGAAAGTACCGCCACTTGAGAATCTGGATTGTCAAATCGGCCTGTAGAACTGGGCCCGCGTGAAGAATGTCATTCAAGCTGGTCCCGTTTGCGGAAGGACTGGATGCATTGAACACAACACGCACCTTCGTAGTCGTGCTCTCGGGCTTGAAAACCGCGTGATGTGGGAGATAATAGCTGGCGACATGGTTCATGGCCGGAACTTCGGTCATGTGCCCTAGCTCCAGGTATTCTCGGATGGCGGCCTCATACCGTGCCTTGAGTGACGGGTCCTTCCTCAAACGCTGTTCGTTCCGCAAGAACTGAGACAACGCGAAGGACCTGGAATGTGCCAACCCCGCCCCCACGTGATCAGGGTCGCGAAATGGCAGTGTCACAACATACTTCCCGCAACTGCCTCTCTTCGTGGTCCTGATGAAATTCTCCTCACACGCCGAATCCGAGTCGGATACCAATTTTACAGGCACCTCTTCCACTTCCCAGAACTTGGTAAGAAGTTTGTCCAGGGGGTCCTCAGTCAGCCGAGAAACCCGGGTGGAGAACGCGGACACGTTGCGAGGCCCTGCAATGGACACGGGCCCTGTAAGCACCCAGCCAAAAATAGACTCCTGTCCGAGAAGCGACCCGCAAAAGTTCGGCCTGCAGTTGCCCAGGAGGACTGACGGCAGGATGTCGGCTCCGATTAAAACATCGATCTGGGAGCTTTCGAAGAATTTGGGATCGGCTAAGGGGAGGTCCGGGAGGTCCTTTAGAAGATCCCTTGGCAGCGGATACGAGGGTAAATTCCCGGCCAGATGAGGAAGGACATACGCTGCCGTTTCTACGTGCAGACCGGGTTTAGAAGGGGACCGAATCGAAAAGTGACAGAGCTTCTTGGATTGCGCGGCTACTGTCTGATTAAGTCCCGAGACTTGGGCCTGGATCGTTCGAAATGGTGGTTTGATGAGGTTGAAAAGCCGCTCCGTGACAAAGGTCGCCTCAGAACCGGAGTCGATAAGCGCGCGCGCCTGAAAATCACAGCCCAGATGACATATATTAACAATGGCCGTGCCCAGTAGGACGGCCCTTGACCCGGACGCAAAACACACCTGCACATCCGAAGGGTCTTCGGGGGCTACAGCCCCTGCTAGAGTAGTGATGGGTGCTGGCCTCGACGGCACACCCGAGCTTGGAGCGCTCGCGAAGGGATTGCCGCGATGTAACAAGGAATGATGCCGGCTATGACACGTAAAGCAACTATGCGGGCTGGTGCAGTCTCGCTGTTGATGGCCCCGAGCAAAGCAATTTAAACAAAGCTGCTTCCTCCTTATGTAGTCTGACCGACCATTGACGTCCATTTCTAGGAACCGTGGACATAGTCGCACCGGATGATTTTCCCTCAAACACAGATCGCACCCTTTGAGCGCTGGAGCCACCCGGGCTTCGTACGCGTTCAGCCTGCGTGCGGGTCCATTAGCATTTGACGGTCTCGACGGAACCTGCACGGGCCCATTGGGCCGGACATCGTCAATGGCTTCCAACGTGCGATGACGCTCCGTTAGAAAGGAATCAAGTTCCTTCCAGGTAGGGATTTCCGCTTTATTATGGATCGACTGCTCCCACATGGAAAGTGTAAGCTTGGGAAGCTTCGACGACACCATGTACACCAGGAGACAGTCCCACGCTTCGACCTGAATAGAAGACATCTCTAAGGCTGTCAGGCAACTCTGTATAGTACCTTGCAGCTCCTTTAAAGCGCTCCCGGACTCTTGGGGGACAGCCTGGATGTTAAAGAGAATTTTTAATTGACTATTGACTAGCAACCTCCGATTCTCGAAGCGCATCGTAAGATTTCGCCACGCTGAACTGAACCCTTCGTTGGTCAGTGGTGCCTTGGAAACAATGGCATGCGCATCCCCGCTTGTCTTGGAAAGGCACGCCCTTATCGATCAACTCTTGGAGATTGGAAACACATCTTTCGTAGACCGAGAAACAATATTCATATTTGGACTGAAGCGTTAGCCCGATAGTCCTACTCTCCTCGGATGCCGCTACGAGTTCGGAACAACCTTCGTAATCCCTTTCCACCTTTTCCCACAGTGACCGAATCTGGTCGCGACGCACTTGACACATGAACGGAGAGAGCTGAGTGGTTTCCGGGGTGCCCGAAGTGTGGATATTGGCCTCGAATTGACTGACACGGTCTGTCGTGGCAATAAACTTCCTTAATGCAACGTCGATGGCGCTCGGAGCCATTTTTGTGGACGATCGCGTGACCCTTGACGACGGACCAGGACTAGTATTCAGAGCGTTGTCGCTGTTTGCCCTTGATCGGACGGAGGCGGACCCGGATCTAAGTGGAGACGGACGCGGAGATACGGATTGGGATCTTCGCAAGTTAATTGATGGTGTTGACAAACTTGAATAAAACAATCGACTAGAAATGAAACGGCCGCACTAGATTTCACAAAGCAGTGACTGACGATAGGAAAAACCAAAAAAAGCCGACGACTGACGATCGTGAAGGGACGCAGCAATTGGAAAAAAAAATAAATCCCGCAATCGCCTTGGTGACAAATGAATATGCGCGCGTTATGGCACCTATTGCCGCAGTACCCAAATCTTGAATTACTGCCCTTGGAATCAATCGCCACAGACTGGGAGACACAACGTCGCACTCTTCGCGCGTATGGAAAAACAATATCAACCAATAAATATAATAGAAAATGAACGGATATATAGCCCCTTTAATTATTTATTATAATACAAATTAATACTCAATAATTAACAATTTGTAATCAATGATCGTTAATTATTGTTATTAATTTGTACCCAATAATTGTTAATTATTATCATTAACTTAATAATTATTAATTATGAGTTATCATTACCAATTTAATAATTATCAATTATTATTAATTATTAATCAAAGAGAAAAAAAAATAATAATCGATAACCAGCAATCAATAATTCTCACTTATCAATTAATTAATTAGTTAACGACAACACTCAACAATTAACAATTGGTAATTAATAATTATTGATTCCGAACGGTGGGATTGGATCACCTTTTATGTTGGTTCATAAAAGTGCTGGTGGAAATACGATATTATCACCCCTCGCTGTTATGTGAATTTAGAAAATGTAAAATGTTAACCGCGCGCTGTTACATGGATGTATGAAGTGTTTAATGTAGATGACTGCACAGCTGCGAACGATGTTACGGGCATATGAATGTATGGATGTAGGTAGGTATAAGCGGTGAGGCCCCCTGGGGCCTCCAATTAGAGCTAGGCTCCTTTTTGGTCCACTCCCCCTGTTCATTGTTTGTTGTTGCGCTAGTACCATCCCGATTCAGTGAGGAAGTTTAGGATTGCCGACAACTTCAGCTCTCCTACACTGTCCAGTGACTCCAACTGTCGGGCTCCAAAATGGCGTAGTCTTTTGTAGTTTAGTGCCGGGCAGAAGCATAGCAGGTGTTCAGGAGTCTCTTGCTCCGTTGTTTGCTTGCAGCTTCTGCAGGTCGTGTTGTGTGGCAGTCCCATTTTCATTGCGTGCGATCCAATCGCCCAGTGACCTGTGGTGACTGCTGTGAGCCTGCTGATATCCCTCTTGCTGTTGGATAGCAGCTCTTTCGTTCGATTTTTGTCAAAAGTCGGCCAACATTGTCTTGATCTTCTACACTCTATCCTCCTTGACCATTCCTTGTTGGCTGTCTGCTTGAAATGGTCGTGGATTCTTGTCTGGATCGAGTTTAGGGATATTGGTATTTCTGCATAAGTGCTAGGTTCTGCGGAGCCTGCTCTCGCTAGTTCATCCGCTTTCTCATTGCCTGGGATGTCGTTGTGTCCTGGCACCCAGGTTACTTGAACCGTGTTTTCGTGTGCAAGATTATTTAGGGCTACCTTGCATTCGGCCACAAGCTTTGACGTGGTTTTTACGGAAGCTAGGGATTTGATAGCCGCCTATCTGTCCGAGTAGATCCTAATGGTGGTATCGCTGAGTCCTCGTCTTAGTGAAAGCTTAGCTGCTTCCCTTATGGCGAGTAGTTCGCCCTGGAAGACCGTCGCCGAGTCTGAGAGACTAAAGGTCTCTTCAATCCCCCAGTGCTCGGCGAAGATCCCAGCCCCTACTCCACAGCTCATCTTAGAGCCATCGGTGTAGAGGGATACCTCGTTCTCTACGGTTACTCTTCCCATGCTCCAGTCCTCCCTCGTTGGGTACGAGGTTGTGAAACCATTCCCGAAGTGCATCTCCGTTGTCATGTAGTCTGTTCTTACGTTTGTATCCATTCTAATGCCTTCAAGTATCCTGCCGTGACCTGTGCCGTATTCCTTCCAGCAGTAGCTTGCCTTCAGTCTTACTGCACTCTGCGCGGCAGTGTCCTTAACGAACAGTTCTATCGGCATTATGTTGAGGATGGCATTTAGAGCAGCCGCGGGGCATGAGCGTAACGCTCCCGTAGCTCCTGCGCATGCCGCTCTCTGTATTCTGGTGAGCTTCGCTATGTTGTAGGCTCTGGTTAGTGCTGGCCACCATACCAGGGCCCCGTATGTTAGAATTGGCCTTACTACCGCTGTGTAAAGCCATATAATAATCTTTGGATGCAACCCCCAGTTGTTCCCAAACATTTTTCTGCAGGAGTAGAAAGCAATGCTTGCCTTCCTGACTCTCTCTGCAACATTCTTTTTCCATGTTAGTTTTGGATCTAGTATCACTCCTAGATACTTTGCCTGATCCGATAGTGTTAGTTTCGTGCCCCCTATACTGGGCATGTTGAAGGCTGGAACCTTAGTTCTTCTGGTGAAGAGCATTAGTTCTGTCTTTGTTGGGTTAATGCCTAGTCCGCAGGTTTTGGCCCAAGTGTTTAGCTGCCCTAACGCGCCTGTCATTATGCCACTGATAACGTCAGGAAAGGGTCCTGATACTAGCAGTACTACGTCGTCTGCGTAGGCCACTGCTTTGATGCCTCCCATATTGAGCTCTTCCAATATGGTGTTCATATTTATTAGCCAGAGTAGAGGTGACAGTACCCCGCCCTGAGGTGTGCCTCTCTTCACTGCTCGCGTGAGGTGAGTGCCACTCAGTTCAGCAGTGATCAACCTACTCGTCAGCATAACCCTTATCCACTCTCTGATGCCTTCCTCAATGCCTAACAAGTTGAGGGAGCTCAGGATGGAATCGGCGTTTACGTTGTTAAACGCGCCTTCTATGTCTAGGAAGGCGGCCATAGTGTACTGTTTGTATCGTAGTGTCTTCTCGACGTAACCCACTACTACATGTAGCGCAGTCTCTGTCGACCTGCCTTTCCGGTATGCGTGCTGCGCATCCGAGAAGCCATCTTTCTCAAGTTTCTCTCGGATGTGAACATCCAGAAGTCTCTCTAGGGTCTTCAGGATGAAGGAGGTAAGGCTAATCGGCCTGTAATCCTTTGCTGGGATATGGCCCCTTCTTCCTGGTTTGGGTATAAAAACGACTTTCGCTTCCCTCCACTGGAGTGGAATATACGTCAGTCTAATGCAAGCCTTGTATATGGCTTTCAGCCATCCACAGATGCTGTCTTTGGTTGTCTGTAGCATTGCCGGTATTATGCCGTCTGGGCCCGGGCTTTTGTACCTTTCGAAGGAATCTATTGCCCACCGGATCTTCTCAGTGGTAATGATGTCCTTCGTTGACGTTTCTAGTTGTGAGGTTCTTCCCCTTTCGGGTTCCTTGATCCCTTGCAAGTTACCTGGAAAGTGGGTGTCAACCAGCAACTCCAGCGACTCCTCTATCGTCGTTGTTGCCGTGCCGTCTGCCCTGTTAATCAGCGTGGGGCTTGTGTGTCCTTTAGCGAGAATCTTGCTTAGTCTCGCAGTGTCTTTTACGCCTTCAAGTGACTCGCAGTAGCTCTGCCATGAGTCCTTTTTGGCCTCGTAAATCGCTTTCTTGTACGCTCTCTGCGCCTCCTTGTATGGTTCCCATTCCTTGGTGCCATAACTGGTGTTGAAGGACTTCCGCGCCCTTCTCCTGAGATCGCTGAGCTCTTTCGTCCACCATGTTGGATACTTCTTCTTTGAGAATGTGATCTTACAAGTCTCTTGGAAGGCATTGTTAAGTATGTTGGTGAGGTCCTCTACTTCCTTGTCGAGGGCCTCAGGGGAGGATTGTACCTTTATCCTCCTGCTGCCAGCTTTCGATTGGACAATTTCACTGAATGTCGGCGTCTTCCCTCTGTTACATATTGTAACGTTACGACAAATTATATTATCAAAAAGTGACTCACCTCTTTCATTTGTTTCCGAGCTTCCCCAGAGCGTGTGCCTTGCGTTGGCATCGCATCCTAGCACTAGGGTCGTTTTAGTGTCTTCGGCCCTTTGCAGCAGCTTGACCACCGGCTCAGGCGGGGCCGGTTCGTCATGGGCCATGTATGCCGAAGCTATCAGCACTCCGCTCCCATCCACCGTCACGAATCTGGCCACTGCTAGGTCAGGTGTGCTAAGATCGGGACAGAGAAAAGCATTAAGATGGTTTTTTATTACTATGCATGCTCTCGGCCTACCATTCGAGTTGGTGCACAGTAGTGTGTATCCGGGGATCCTAAGACCAGTGACTTGCTCGTCCCTGGTCCAAGGCTCCTGTATCAGGCCGATGTCGATATCCCTCTCCCTTAGAAGGATCGTGAGATTGCTTGAAGCGTGCGTGCTGCGCTTCAAGTTAATCTGCACTATGCTCGACATCGATTGTGCTTGGTGTTGTGTCGGGTCTTATCGTCGATGACCATATCGTCCAACAGCTTGTTGGTATCATCGACCTCCTCCAGTAGCCCAATCACGAAACAATGTTGTGTTCTTCGTAGCTTTATTAATCTTTATTAGTTTTATTAACTCAGAACTAAGTTGGCAGAAAATATACTCAATGTAGAAGAATATATATATAATCGGATAATTCTATGTGTGGAGATATGTGAGTATGGGCGCCGGAGGGCCCTTAGTGGGGTGGTTGGAATGTTATTTATAAGTGTGTTTTATATATATATATACATAGGTCGGCGCTTGGACTTGATTTAAAAAAAAAATATAATCACTGGCGGAATATACAATTAGGGGGATTATGTGTGTGTGTGTGTGTATGTGTGTGTGTGTGTGTATTTAGTTGCTGTTTGCCAATATAATTAATATATACTAATATAATATAATTAATTTGTAACATATAATTACTAGCGGAATCCAACTAGGGTAATTAGGTTTTTTTTTTTTTTTTTTTATATTCATTTATTGTCCTAATGTTTATTATACTACAACTAACAACAATGGGTAGCACAGTTTGTGCGTGACGGGGCAGGGGCCCACGCTGCGCGGTACGGCCGCAAAGCAATGCTTCGCGCATCGGAGGTCCCTTAGCCCGTCCTCTCATTCCTCGCCCTCTCCTGGGTTCTCAGCGCCTTCATCGTCTTCGCCGAAAACTCCGCCGCTGCGTCCCAGACCCTTGGGTCTGCTAGCATCATCGGCACTAGCGTCTCCGGCCGGATTTCTGTCCCTGCCACTCCTTCCAGCTCGCTCCTCTCTTCGTCGAACCGGCGACACTCGAAAAAGACGTGCTCCGCGTCTTCGCTGATCCCGGATCCGCACTCCGGGCAGCCGTCCTCCTCCTCGTGGCCGAACCTTTTGAGGTATGCGCGGAAGCAGCCATGCCCGCTAAGCACCTGGGTCAGGTAAAAATTTACCTGCCCGTGCCTCCTCTCTATCCATGCCTCGATGTTGGGGATCAGCCGGTGTGTCCATCGTCCTTTCCGCGAGCCGTCCCATTTGGCTTGCCAGCTTGCATAGCTCCTCTTTCTGGCGGCGCTCTTCAGCTCGGCCTTTTGCGCGCCGTCGAGTCCTTGGCTCCCGCGGAACGCGCTGCGGAGGCCCGCCTTCTCCTGCACCAGCTCCCTCAGTGGTACCATACCGGCTATGACCAGCACTGCGTCATCCGAAACCGTTCGGAATGCGCTGGCCACTCGTATAGCGCACAGTCTATGAGTTGCCTCGCTCCCCCTCACGTACGATTTCGTCTTGACTGCCTCGGCCCACACCGGCGCCGCGTACAGCAGCTGTGCGGTGACCACGCTTGCCAGCAGCTTCCTTGTGGCGTGCTTGGGCCCTCTGACGTTTGGCAGCATCCGGGACAGCGCTCCAACGGTCCCGCTGGCCTTCTTATTGGCGTATTCAAGGTGCTCCTTAAACGAGAGCCGTGTGTCGAGGAGAACGCCAAGGTATTTTATGGACCTCTGCGACTTAATCACAGCTCCGCCGACGCTGACCTCCGCCGTTTCCACCTGCTTCCGGCTTGAGATGAGGACCGCCTCCGTCTTGTGCGCCGCTAACTCCAGGCCGGCGCGCGAGAGCCACGCTTCTATGGCCTTGACAGCTGCGTTGGCCTTCTCCTCCGTTTCCTTGCGCTCCTTCGCAACCACGACCACGGCTATATCGTCGGCGAAACCCACGACGGTGGTATCGCCGGGCATCGGGAGCCGCAGGACACCGTCGTACATGGTGTTCCAGAGTAGGGGTCCCAGCACGGAGCCCTGCGGGACGCCGGCTGAGACTTCGTATACCCTGGGGCCCATGTCCGTGTCAACGGTGAGCACCCTCTCGCTGAAATAGCTCCTCACTATCTCCAGCAGGTGCCCAGGGATACTCAGAGCGGCGAGAGACTCCAGCGTGCGGTTCCAGTCCGCTGTGTTGAAGGCGTTCCTAATGTCTAGCGTGACCACTAGACAGTAGCTCTTGGAGCCGCCTTTCCACCTCGCTCCCTCGATCGCCCTCTCAGCTATCCCCTTCACCATCTCCACTGCGTCCAGCGTCGACCTCCCCTTCGTGAAGCCGAACTGGCTTGGAGAGAGGCCCCCGGCCTCCTCGATAGCTGCGTTCAGCCTCGCTGCTATCATCTTCTCAAACACCTTGCCTGTGGTGTCTGTGAGGCAGATCGGTCTGTAGGAAGATGGCTCCCCGGGAGGCTTTCCCGGCTTGGCGAGAAGCAGCAGCTTCTGCCTCTTCCATCTTTCGGGAAAGATCCCCTCCGCTAGGCATTTGGAGTAGAGCGAAGCGTACTCCTTCGGGTGGAGTGCCATAGCCAGCTTCAGGGCCCTATTGGGCACGGCGTCCGGGCCTGGCGCCTTCTTGGGGCGAACGGTCCTGCCCGTCCTGGTCACCTCCTCCTCCGAGATCAGGCAGGCTTCGTTGGGGGGACGCTCCACGACCGGCTGCATGGTCACCGGTTTTCCTCTCGGAAACAGCGCATGCACGATGCCGTCCAGGGCTACCGGGTCCGAAGGAGTTGCGCTGCCTGCTTTCAGTCCCTTGACCACCATCCTGTAGGCGCCTCCCCAGGGGTCATTCTCCGCCTCGTCGCAGAGCCTTAGGAAACATTCGCGCTTGGCGTCCCTAATGGCCGTTTTGAGGGCTTTCCTCGCCGCTTTGTAGACCTCATTGCGCTCTGCGACTCGCACAGTTCCTCGCGCACGGGTGAGCTTTCGCCGGGCACGCAGGCAAGCGGACCGGAGATCGGCTATCTCGTCGCTCCACCAGACGACTGGGCTTTGGTGTCTCCGACACGTCCCTCTCCTCCGCATGCTCTGGTCGCATGCGTGCTCCAAGAGCAGGATAGCCCACGAAAAAAGAATAAAAAACGTCGGGATGCGTTTTGTTCGACAGTAGGAAAACGTCGTGTTTATTCAGAGGTGAAATTTGGAATCCTCACTAGCTTACAGAAAAACTAACTCCGCACTCCCGTTTACAGACTTCAGAAACTACGAGAGCGGGAGCGAACCGGCGATCGCCGCATCGCGGTCCCGAACCTCACTTAACTACAAAGAGCAGACTGGACGATAGAAATATAAGAGCGGTGCTCTTCGATCCGCTCTTGGGCTGGCGGCCGTACGGTTACTCCTGACCTGAACAATATATAACTAGCAATACCCACCGCGACGTTGTCCGCGTCAATTAGCAGAGCATTGCTAGTTTTTTTAATGCATATTAGTGCAATAAAAGAAATGTTGGTTACATTAATTAAATTTAAGTGAACCTCATTTCCACACCACCCTGGAGGTAGAGGATTTGGCGCATTTTTTTTAAAGTGGTGTCCCCAGGGGTACCCCAGGCATATTCCACGTGAAGAAGATTTTTAATTGTAACCTTTAATTTAAAACCTCTTGATAAACAACATCTTTTGATTTTCCATCAGGTGCAAAAATTATTAAATTACTTGCCGAACTAACTCGGGAACAGGCAACATAAAACTGACCATGAGAAAAGCAATCCTCTCTTAGATCTAATCCGGCTAACTTTAAAGTCTGTCCCTGGGATTTATTGATAGTTATTGCAAAACAGACTTTTACGGGAAATTGCAGTCTTTTGAATTCAAAGGGTAGGTTAGATGTTATAAGGGGAATTCTAGGTATAAACACCTTTTCACCCTTAGCGCATCCAGTAAAAACTACTGCTTCTATGACAAATTTATGGAGAGCTTTAACTTGCAATCTCGTTCCGTTGCAAAGTTTTGGAGGACTTAAATTACGTAGCACCATTATGGGGGCCCCAATTTTAAGAGAAAGATTATGCAAAGGAAAACCTGGAGGGTTCTGTTTGTTCAGGAACTCGACAGGAAAGTGAACAGCATCTTCTAATACCGTGACTGAGTCAATAAATTTGTATGTTACCTCGACCGTCAAATGACTTTAATAGTGAGTCATTTATTGAAGAAGCTCTATCACTCCTTGAAGTTAAAATTTCGCGTTCAGACAACCAATCTAGCGACTTTTCTGCAATGTTTAAAATATCAGGAAATATTTTTGAAGTAAGGTCTTCGACTGAAGTTACTAAAGTTCCCAAGCATGTTGGTATCTTTATCTTTCCCTCAATTGTTGGATATATGCCGTCTCCAATTTGGAGTAATGTTTTTGCAAAAAATCCAGCAGATTGATCGCCGTTCAAGTGCACATGCATATTTTTGGTTAAGGCTAGTTTCGTGATATCAGGCCACAGAAAAGAAGATTTTAAGCACGATTTTATTTCATCTGTTCTGGTTCCGCCTGGCACTACTGGAAGGGTTTGACGAAAATCTCCTGCTAAAAGAACTGTAACGCCACCCATTACAAAGTTATTGTCTCGTATATCCTTCAAAGTCCTATCAAGAGCTTCGTAGCCGCCCTTATGCGCCATAGTGCATTCATCCCAAACAATAAGCTTACAGTCTTTCAAAACCATGGCCATATTGGACTGCTTTGAAATTGAGCAATACGGCATTTCCACATTTATTAAATTCAATGGAAGTTTGAATGCAGAATGCGCTGTTCGACCTCCGGTTAGCAAAGTGGCAGCTATTCCAGAAGAAGCGACAGCCAAGGCAATATTTTTATTTAAACGAACTTTTGCCAAAATCAAATTCAAAAGGAACGTTTTTCCAGTGCCACCAGGAGCATCCAAAATATATATTCCACCTCGTTCGGCCTCAACACTTTCTGATATGTGCTTATATGCTACGTTTTGCTCGGCATTAAGTGAATTTTCGTCATTAATAATACCTAATTCATTATTTTCATAGTTGATCTCTCTTAAATAGTCCCTATTTCCTAATGGTTCATCGACTCTGTTTGGCTCAGGTAAACCGTACTCTGATAAAATATTTCCTCCTATAGATAGTACGATATCTTCAATTGTAATTAAACACTTGGTGTGCGCACACTTTGGTACACAATATCTTCTGAGAGGCTTGATTTGTGCTTATCCCAAAGATGGAGTGGATCGCTTATTTGGCAAGATACTAATATTATTGCAAATAGTTCTCGCAATTTTGTTGGCATTTGCCATTGTGCAGCTTCGGTCAAGGTCAAGTCCCAATGATTATCATCTTCCAGTAAGCCTAAAGCTTTGCAAGCCATTTGGAAAGTATTGTATTCAACACCATTTACTGTTTTTAAATCCAAGAATGAGGTTGGACCTCTTACCTCATGGAGTAAAAGACTAAGATAATAACATTCACTATTTTTGGGATGAACAGTGTACACACGACCCAAACATTGATCTTTTTTAACCCCAGGGAAATTTGGAACGTCAACCCCTCGTTTTCTTTTTTGAAATGATTTGTTATTCCACGTGTAAAAAGAAGGCACTTCGGCATAAAGAAGGGTTCTCGCAAATGAGTCGATTTTGCAAAGCTCAAAAAAGGCAATTAGTGTCGTAGTTGGCGGATTCATTATCTGATTAGCCAATTGATTTGGATTATCTGGATTGAAGTATATCCTTTGACCGTTTTCCAAATGCACAGCTAATTGAGTGATTGCTGGATATCTCTCATGTATGGGAACCGCTCAAATTCTCCATACCGCTTCTGAGCTGCTTATATATCGACCACTTTCATATAATTTTATTTCGTCTCTTACGTTTTCTATTGCAATTGTCGCTTGATCACTCCCTTTCTTAATGTACTTACAGACATACTTAATAGACTTTACTGAGCTGCAGTATTCTACATTTAAATGGGCTCTAAGAGCACGCGAAAGAGTTGGATTATACGGCACAACCCAACGGTTATCTATAATGTTACCATTGATAACAATAGTAAAACCACTATCTATTGGAGCCCTTCGCCTATATTGTGGGTAACCGTCTTTCCCAGTCAAAGTATCTTTCAAAAACTGCCTTGGAAATCTTTTTGTGCATTTACCTGCATCCATGCAAGGCGATTTCGAATTTAATGCCCCGCAGGGTCCATGAATCATATTTGCCTTGACGATATCATCAAGTAGAGGATCCTTATCAGGATCGGGAATTTCAGCACTTATGATAGAATCAATTTGCTCAGGCATAATATGAGATTTTAGCCAAAGAAGTATATGTACATGTGGCAGGCCACGCTTTTGCCATTCTATTGAATACATGAAGCACTGGACCTCACCAAATAAATTGCCTTTATCCAATAAAAACATTAATATTTTTACCTTTAAATGAAAAATTCGAGCAATAATGTCATGGCGATCATGGGGTTTTTGACCCGGATATAACGCTTTGGTTATATCATCCCATTTAGGATTGCATGTAAATGTTATAAAGAGATCAGCCCATAGTGTCGAACATACGGCATAGCATCGTGCGTCTTTTCATGCATATATCGTGCGGAACCAGTAAACGTTGAAGGGAAAATAACCATTTGACCAAGTTGGCGTGCATCTGCATCTTGGCCGCCTATTGCATCTTTAAGATGTATATAAGTTTCTGCTCTTAATGTCTTTTTTAAGTCTTTTTTTGACACTGGATCAATTCGAGGTATGTTAATAGAATATCCATCCTCTCCATGACAAAATAGTAAAGGATATTGTAAACTATCATATGAGCGATGGATTTCACTTATGCGCTGAAGTTTGTTTTCATAACTTTCAATAACAATGTCTCTTTTGAAATTGTTCGCCAATTAATACCAAAGCAACTTCTTTGGCTGCAGGAGCATTATAGCGGCCTTTATGAGCATCAGCTGGTTTTTTTTCAGCGTGAATAACCATTTTAAAATCCTGACAATTTTTTGGAACTTTTTGTAGTGCAGTTTTGAACCCATTAATATATGGATTACAATTGTGCAGCATTATTTGGAGTGCCTTTACCAAGTCATGTTTAACGTCAGAATAATGTTTTCTCCTTAAATTAACTTCTGTTTCATCCTCGCCAACAAATTAAATTTGCAAAAACTCAGCTTCCTTTTGAGGAGCCGGCAAGAGGCTACCAACCAAGTGATACACTTGACCTTGAACTTTAAATGTAGGCATGAACCTATCTTTGACAATTTTCGTACTACCAAATGACGTCATTTGAAAGCAATTGTTGTACTTTCTTATAAACGCCATGAAGTGATTATGGTCAGGATGACTACCCATTATCAAGCTATTTAGGGGCTCTGGTAAATTTTTGTAAGAAGGAAGTTTAACTTTTCCTTCTTTACAACATATACCTTTAGGCTCATTTTTCCATTTTAAAGCTCCACAAAATCCGCACTTCTTGTCCATCGCTCCTAATTGAACATACTTATCAGTATCATAGTCTATCGCAGCATTATAATGAAATGCTGAATTTTCTTTTATTTCCCAAGTCGCGGCAGCTTCTACAGTTTCTGATTCATTTGCATTTGCACCTACAGCTTCTACGTTTTCTGATTCATTTGCGAGTCTTTTATTTTTAGCCTTTTCACGATACTTTTGTGATGCAGTCTTTGATATTTTTTTAGCTGTTCGGTCAGAAAATCGGACTCGCCTTTTTTTTGTTTTTTTGGGGGTAGGTGGAAGATAAAATTCGCTTGGAGAAGGAGAATTCGTGTTTTGCCTGTCTTCTAGTGGAACTAACACATTAAAATGTCCATTGGAAGGATCGCCACTAAAACGCAGTCTTTTAATAGGACTCCCTTCTGTTCCAAAGTGGGTAAGAAAATTTCCATTGTAGTAGATTTCAATAAAAATTGGGTACAATTCCCCTGCAGCCATTAACTCGAAAGTAGCACCATATGTGTGAGGGCGCATCATTTCGCGTTCATAATCTAAAGGATTGTCATAAATGTTTCCTTCAGAATTAACCGTATAATTTGCGAAATGATTCCACCGTCCCACAACACTCCTAACTATGGCCTGTCGTATTTTAGCAGACAAACTTTCATTTCCATTTAAAATGTAGGAAAGTGCATTATTGTGCCTGTTATTGAAATTATGGAGTGAGGGAATAATACACCATCTATCTTTAGGTTTTCAATAGCCATATTGATAACTTAATTAAAAGTTAAACTTCAAAAATTTTCGATTATAAAATGTTTTGTTAAAAACTAACGTAAATTGCAATACATAGAAGTTCACTACGAATGCAAAAGTAAAATTAAATTTGCATTCAGCCTGTAAAATACAGACCGTAGTAAACTTATAATAAGCAATTTATAAAACAAACTGATTTTTTCAGAAGAAAATATTTGCTTTTTTTTAAAACAATCTACCGAAAATCGCAATACATAAATGCAATTAAGTTGACTACGAATGCAAAAATAACTTCAGTTTACATTCAGCCTGCAAAATACAGACTGTAGAAAACTTATAGTGAGCAATTATGTTTTGTTAGAAACTATTGAAAATTGCAATACATAGAAGTTCACTACGAATGCAAAAGTAAAATTAAATTTGCATTCAGCCTGCAAAATACAGACCGCAGTAACAACAACAAATGCAAAAAAACTTTAGTTTGCATTCAGCCTGCAAAATACAGACTGTAGAAAACTTATAGTCAGCAATTATGTTTTGTTAGAAACTATTGAAAATTGCAATACATAGAAGTTCACTACGAATGCAAAAGTAAAATTAAGTTTGCATTCAGCCTGCAAAATACAGACCGCAGTAAACTTATAATCAGCAATTTAAGAAACAAACTGATTTTTTCAGACGAAGGTATTTGCTTTTTTTTAAAACAAACTACTAAAATCGCAATACATAAATGCAAGTAAGTTAACTACGAATGCAAAAATAACTTCAGTTTGCATTCAGCCTGCAAAATGCAGACTTATAGTCAGCAATTTTACAACGTAATTGTTTTTTTAAAAGGTTTACTACAAATACGAATTTGTCAAAAATTTGTATTCAGCCTGCTAGAACAGACTGCAGTAAACTCTAAAATGATTTAAGGATTAGTTTAATACAAATGCAAACCTATAATGGAAAAATTTGCATTAGCCTTTAAAATGCAGGCCGTATATATCTTAGCACTACATACTAACCCGATGTTTACTACGAATGAGTATTTAGCCATCAACTAATTTTTCATCCAGTCTATACATATGTAAACAGACTGCAGTAAACTCTCGAGAAAATATAAGCAGCCACAAATAAATAGGTATATTAAAAAGAAGAATACTAATACATGTGCAATGTACATACATATATTCCGCAGTTTACTACAAATGAAAACTTTCATTTAGCCTGCTTGATACAGGCTGTAGTTAGCTGCAGAAAAATCATAAATTAGTTTATTATTTTGCACTCAAACCAATTATAAACATACATATGTACACATGTGAGAAATATAGCTTACTCGAAAGTGTATTTCAAAAAAGAATAGCCAGGATTCTGGAAATTCTTATAGAGCACTCTACTTTTTCACTTCCTCACTCAAATTTGACTTTTTGGTTTGTGGCCTGCGAAAGTGCGCACAATAACAAAACCAAAACTGTTAAAAGTATCATTTGCTGTCTCTTTCTATTGCTGTCCCTTTCTGTAAGCCAGTGTATGCTGCTGAATAGGAATGCTGCTGCTGTGTCTTTCTATTGCTGTCCCTTTCTGCAAGCCAGTGCAAGCACATTTGCTTTCAACTCAAGGAAGCAAAGCGAAGTTTCTGGAAGAGGAATGTGCAAGAAAGAATAGGGAGAAGAATATGAATAGAAAGAAAAAGCAGCAGCATACACTGGCTTACGAAAAGGGACAGCAATAGAAAGAGGCAGCAAATGATATTTTTTTAACAGTTTTGGTTTTGTTATTGTACGCACTTTTGTAAGGCCACAAAACAAAAAGTCACAACTAAATTGAGAAAAGGAATAACAAAAAGAGAACTAAAAAATTACAAAAACAACTGCTCAAAATAAAAAGACGCACATTTGTTAGTTTTTTTAATGTTTTATTTATTGAAACTGTTAAACTGTTAACTTAACTGTTTAAGGGCGAAATATGCCATGATTTTGGGGGGGTAGGGCACCCATTCTTTCCAAATATTCCACCCTTGCAGTCAGGGCCCTAATATCCTGCTGAGCCTGCTGCAAGGAGGTGGTCAGGACTGCCACCTGATTGTGGACCTGTCTCTGCCGCTTCCAGTAACTTGGCCTCTGTTGCTGGGGAAGCCGCTGATCTGGCTGCGCTGCTGCGTAATGCGCATTTTGTTGCTGGATTGGCTGCTGTTGTTGTTGCTGCACTTGCTGTTGTTGTTGGTATGGATGCTGTTGTTGTTGATTTTGCTGCTGTTGTTGTTGGTAAGACTGCTGTTGCTGTTGCTGCATCTGTGGCTGTTGCTGGCCTAATTGGCGAAGTAGGGCCGCGTTTACCGCCCAGAGCCGATAAATTTCCATTTGGAACTCGTTAGGTGGCGCCTGGCCACCCGCACGTCCGTCTTGTGCATCACCTATTTTTGAACTGACGAAAATCAAAGCGAGGATCAACTGCTTCTTTTCGCTTGCATATATGTATGCGTCGCCAACATATATTTGTCTCACTCACACCAGAGGTCAAATAGGCACAATTTTGTGTGTGAGCTTTTTGTTTTTTTTCTACTTATATTAGAAGAAGAAGAAACTCATCCAAACACACAAATGTGGTATAAAGCTTTGGAACAACAATCTAATTCTGAGAAATGAAGTACTTTTGAACAAACATACATATATCCCAAATCATAACATTACATAAATGGTCCAGTTAATTGAAACGCTTTATATGTATCTGTAAGGTATGCTATGCTTTCTATACCCAATGATAGCAACAATAGATACGATTTCGCTGATTTGAAAAAATTTTTAAAAATCTATATCAGAACTGAAATTGTTAAGAAAGTTTCGATAAACGTTTCAGTTATTTCTTTTGAGTGCATTGAAGGTAATGCATCTTCGGAAATAGTTCAATTTTATTTTTAGGACTGACAAAGCTAATAAAATAAATTAGCAAATTAAATGGGAATTTTAATTTATGAACGCTAAATTTACATTTAATATTTTAAACACATTGATGTGCATATTCTGTTTTTTAAGAATATTTTTAAGAATAGAGCTCAAAAACTCAAGCTGCTAAATTTTTTCGTAGCTAAATTTTTTCGAGTGTATAAACGTATACAACGTTCGGCCGAATAGTCTTCCCGAAACATTGAAAATTTAGGAACAATGCATACACAGAGAGAATTTTTCATGAACGTTGCACTCAAATTGACAATTTTTTACTCAAAATATAACCAAGTACTCACTTTAAGTAAAAATACTCACTTTGAGTACAAAATTTTAAAATAATATACCTTGGAATTAAGTCTTTTTCGAGATTTTTTTCTTGTATGCCGCAATCGTTTTCGTCAATTTTGTTGTTTGCTGCTGAATATTTCAGCTGGTCTAAAAAAGTAGGCACAACGCATACATACATGCCGACTTGTCAATGTGT
The DNA here is from genome assembly GCA_035045905.1 of Drosophila anomelani. NCBI lineage: Eukaryota > Metazoa > Arthropoda > Insecta > Diptera > Drosophilidae > Drosophila > Drosophila anomelani. The sequence continues at coordinate 4,075,889 of JAWNOO010000117.1, read as the reverse complement.
GTGTAAGTCGTTGCGTTTTTTACATTTAAATGTGACGACTACAATTTTTCCCTTCTTTCCCCTTAAATACCCTCAAATGAATTATTTAAAATCAAAACAAAAATACCATATGAATTTAACAAATTAGCTACACATTTGGATCTAGAATTGCATCCAATAGATAATCCGTTCTGGTATCCAAATTGTACAAATTTTATCAGGTGTTTCTAAACCAGAAAAAAAACATTGGCCGCCTCTCTTTCGCTTCAAATGACTCTCTCTCTGCTCAATACTCTCTCGCTCTGCTTTTGCTGACGTTCGTGAGTGCTGCGAAAAACAAAAACAATGTGCTGCCAAAGAGGCCCCCCGCACCCCGCGCAAACAAAAAGGATCATATAAAATCAACCGTGGGTCCAAAAAAAAAAAAAATACCTTTCTAATTGTATGGTTAGCTCCACATTTTAAAACAAAAACGGATGCGATCGCATAATCGGTGCGGAAAAAATAATTAAGTGCCCCAACCGGAAGTCGGTTGGGGCTCATCTTCTGGGCTTTCGAAGATTTCCACAAACAAAGTTTAAAAAAATATATCAACTTGTTTGGTTGAAAACTGTGGGAATGGTTGATGTTTTAATCAACCAATTTTGCATTTTTCGAGAGTCCTGGGAGTCCTTAGGAGCCGAATTTTAAAAAATCCTTTCTTAGTGCACACCTCCTCTAACACACGATTCAGACCCAATTTTTTCCAGAATTTTAGGTCTTATGGTTTGGGCTGGGGGAACATGACCCAAATCGACATCTACTCCTTTATAGTAATACTCCCACAGTTTTCAACCAAACAAGTTGATATTTTTTTTTTTAAGCTTTGTTTGTGGAAATCTTCGAAAGCCCAGAAGATGAGCCCCAACAGACTTCCGGTTGGGGCACTTAATTAATTTTTCCGCACCGATTATGCGATCGCATCCGTTTTTGTTTTAAAATGTGGAGCTAACCATACAATTAGAAAGGTATTTTTTTTTTTTTGGACCCACGGTTGATTTTATATGATCCTTTTTGTTTGCGCGGGGTGCGGGGGGCCTCTTTGGCAGCACATTGTTTTTGTTTTTCGCAGCACTCACGAACGTCAGCAAAAGCAGAGCGAGAGAGTATTGAGCAGAGAGAGAGTCATTTGAAGCGAAAGAGAGGCGGCCAATGTTTTTTTTCTGGTTTAGAAACACCTGATAAAATTTGTACAATTTGGATACCAGAACGGATTATCTATTGGATGCAATTCTAGATCCAAATGTGTAGCTAATTTGTTAAATTCATATGGTATTTTTGTTTTGATTTTAAATAATTCATTTGAGGGTATTTAAGGGGAAAGAAGGGAAAAATTGTAGTCGTCACATTTAAATGTAAAAAACGCAACGACTTACACACACATTGACAAGTCGGCATGTATGTATGCGTTGTGCCTACTTTTTTAGACCAGCTGAAATATTCAGCAGCAAACAACAAAATTGACGAAAACGATTGCGACATACAAGAAAAAAATCTCGAAAAAGACTTAATTCCAAGGTATATTATTTTAAAATTTTGTACTCAAAGTGAGTATTTTTACTTAAAGTGAGTACTTGGTTATATTTTGAGTAAAAAATTGTCAATTTGAGTGCAACGTTCATGAAAAATTCTCTCTGTGTATGCATTGTTCCTAAATTTTCAATGTTTCGGGAAGACTATTCGGCCGAACGTTGTATACGTTTATACACTCGAAAAAATTTAGCTACGAAAAAATTTAGCAGCTTGAGTTTTTGAGCTCTATTCTTAAAAATATTCTTAAAAAACAGAATATGCACATCAATGTGTTTAAAATATTAAATGTAAATTTAGCGTTCATAAATTAAAATTCCCATTTAATTTGCTAATTTATTTTATTAGCTTTGTCAGTCCTAAAAATAAAATTGAACTATTTCCGAAGATGCATTACCTTCAATGCACTCAAAAGAAATAACTGAAACGTTTATCGAAACTTTCTTAACAATTTCAGTTCTGATATAGATTTTTAAAAATTTGTTTCAAATCAGCGAAATCGTATCTATTGTTGCTATCATTGGGTATAGAAAGCATAGCATACCTTACAGATACATATAAAGCGTTTCAATTAACTGGACCATTTATGTAATGTTATGATTTGGGATATATGTATGTTTGTTCAAAAGTACTTCATTTCTCAGAATTAGATTGTTGTGCCAAAGCTTTTTACCACATTTGTGTGTTTGGATGAGTTTCTTCTTCTTCTAATATAAGTAGAAAAAAAACAAAAAGCTCACACACAAAATTGTGCCTATTTGACCTCTGGTGTGAGTGAGACAAATATCCCTTCAGTACCGTTCAGACCTGATTCATAGAAGAATCATGTGGGACTGAACGTGATTCACGCGTGAATTCACGCTGAAAACGGGGTGAATTTTCATACAAAAATTTTGAAAAAGAGGCTCCAGGGGTGAATTCGAACTAACCGGTGAATCATATCGGAATTCGACGTGAATCAGGGCATGAATTCACCTTGATTTTCGAAAAAGATTCCCTCCTGAATCAAACGTGAATCAGGGCATGAATTCATCGTGATTTTCGAAGTAGATTCCCTCCTGAATCAAACGTGAATTTATAAGCGGAATCTGTGCGGAATCAGCTAGGAATTCAGTTAAAGGAGTCACAAAAGAAAACCTATAGAAAATCCCTGGAATCCCAGATTAATTTGTTCCTTTTTTTATTTAAATTTTATACTTTTATTTAAAATTAAAATTAAAATTAATGTAAAGTTTCACGGGCTTCCTCCGCCGACTGCAGATCCTTCCGGGAATTTATATTATCTGTAAATTTAATTTTAGAATCAAATTAAAAATTCCAGTTTGCATATAAATAAGTTCAAAGATACATACCAGTTTTAACTGAAAAGAAACTCCGCATACCTAAAGAGTTTAGCATTTAAACAGTTTAAGATGAAGTCATATCCATGCTTAAGATCAATTCTGCAAAGGAATTTATTAATTGAGTAAAAATAACTTGACTTACCTTATAATATTTAAATTTATACGCAACTTTAACTACACAACACGCGAACACGTGTGATCACAACAAAAGAAGAAAATGAAAAGAGAATTAGGAGAAACGAAACAAATCCGAATGACTTCGAAAACAACAACAAATATGTTGTCCGAACTTCGCGAGCCGTCGGCTGTAGCCGAATGCAGTTAGAATTTTGTTTGCCTACTTCTTTTCGGACTTCTGTCATTCGAAGCCCATACAATTTGTTTTTGTTTTTCGGACAGGCCGCGAGGAAAAGGCCGTGAAAGGAATTCTGGTACTGAAGGGATATGTTGGCGACGCATACATATATGCAAGCTAAAAGAAGCAGTTGATCCTCGCTTTGATTTTCGTCAGTTCAAAAATGGGTGATGCACAAGACGGACGTGCGGGTGGCCAGGCGCCACCTAACGAGTTCCAAATGGAAATTTATCGGCTCTGGGCGGTAAACGCGGCCCTACTTCGCCAATTAGGCCAGCAACAGCCACAGATGCAGCAACAGCAACAGGACTTTCAACACCAAGTCCAGTAACAACAACAGCAGCCAAACCAACAACAACAGCAGCAAAACCCACAACAACAGCAGCCATACCAGCAACAACAACAGCAAAACCAACAACAACAGCAGTCTTACCAACAACAACAGCAGGAAAATCAACAATAATAGCATACATACCAACAACAACAGCATGTGCGGCAACAACAACAGCAGCAAGTGCAGCAACAACAACAGCAGCCAATCCAGCAACAAAATGCGCATTACGCAGCAGCGCAGCCAGATCAGCGGCTTCCCCAGCAACAGAGGCCAAGTTACTGGAAGCGGCAGGGACAGGTCCACAATCAGGTGGCAGTCCTGACCACCTCCTTGCAGCAGGCTCAGCAGGGCCCTGACTGTGGGGGTGGAGTATTTGGAAAGAATGGGTGCCCTACCCCCCCAAAATCATGGCATATTTCGCCCTTAAACAGTTAAGTTAACAGTTTAACAGTTTCAATAAATAAAACATTAAAAAAAACTAACAAATGTGCGTCTTTTTATTTTGAGCAGTTGTTTTTGTAATTTTTTAGTTCTCTTTTTGTTATTCCTTTTCTCAATTTGGTTCTGACTTTTTGTTTTGTGGCCTTACAAAAGTGCGTACAATAACAAAACCAAAACTGTTAAAAAAATATCATTTGCTGCCTCTTTCTATTGCTGTCCCTTTTCGTAAGCCAGTGTATGCTGCTGAATAGGAATGCTGCTGCTTTTTCTTTCTATTCATAGTCTTCTCCCTATTCTTTCTTGCACATTCCTCTTCCAGAAACTACGCTTTGCTTCCTTGAGTTGAAAGCAAATGTGCTTGCACTGGCTTGCAGAAAGGGACAGCAATAGAAAGACACAGCAGCAGCATTCCTATTCAGCAGCATACACTGGCTTACAGAAAGGGACAGCAATAGAAAGAGACAGCAAATGATACTTTTAACAGTTTTGGTTTTGTTATTGTGCGCACTTTCGCAGGCCACAAACCAAAAAGTCAAATTTGAGTGAGGAAGTGAAAAAGTAGAGTGCTCTATAAGAATTTCCAGAATCCTGGCTATTCTTTTTTGAAATACACTTTCGAGTAAGCTATATTTCTCACATGTGTACATATGTATGTTTATAATTGGTTTGAGTGCAAAATAATAAACTAATTTATGATTTTTCTGCAGCTAACTACAGCCTGTATCAAGCAGGCTAAATGAAAGTTTTCATTTGTAGTAAACTGCGGAATATATGTATGTACATTGCACATGTATTAGTATTCTTCTTTTTAATATACCTATTTATTTGTGGCTGCTTATATTTTCTCGAGAGTTTACTGCAGTCTGTTTACATATGTATAGACTGGATGAAAAATTAGTTGATGGCTAAATACTCATTCGTAGTAAACATCGGGTTAGTATGTAGTGCTAAGATATATACGGCCTGCATTTTAAAGGCTAATGCAAATTTTTCCATTATAGGTTTGCATTTGTATTAAACTAATCCTTAAATCATTTTAGAGTTTACTGCAGTCTGTTCTAGCAGGCTGAATACAAATTTTTGACAAATTCGTATTTGTAGTAAACCTTTTAAAAAAACAATTACGTTGTAAAATTGCTGACTATAAGTTTTCTACAGTCTGCATTTTGCAGGCTGAATGCAAACTGAAGTTATTTTTGCATTCGTAGTTAACTTACTTGCATTTATGTATTGCGATTTTAGTAGTTTGTTTTAAAAAAAAAGCAAATACCTTCGTCTGAAAAAATCAGTTTGTTTCTTAAATTGCTGATTATAAGTTTACTGCGGTCTGTATTTTGCAGGCTGAATGCAAATTTAATTTTACTTCTGCATTCGTAGTGAACTTCTATGTATTGCAATTTTCAATAGTTTCTAACAAAACATAATTGCTGACTATAAGTTTTCTACAGTCTGTATTTTGCAGGCTGAATGCAAACTAAAGTTTTTTTTGCATTTGTTGTCAACTTAATTGCATTTATCCATTGCGATTTTCGGTAGATTGTTTTAAAAAAAAGCAAATATTTTCTTCTGAAAAAATCAGTTTGTTTTATAAATTGCTTATTATAAGTTTACTACGGTCTGTATTTTACAGGCTGAATGCAAATTTAATTTTACTTTTGCATTCGTAGTGAACTTCTATGTATTGCAATTTACGTTAGTTTTTAACAAAACATTTTATAATCGAAAATTTTTGAAGTTTAACTTTTAATTAAGTTATCAATATGGCTATTGAAAACCTAAAGATAGATGGTGTATTAGTCCCTCACTCCATAATTTCAATAACAGGCGATGGGGCTTGCCTATTTAATGCACTTTCCTACATTTTAAATGGAAATGAAGGTTTGTCTGCTAAAATACGACAGGCCATAGTTAGGAGTGTTGTGGGACGGTGGAATCATTTCGCAAATTATACGGTTAATTCTGAAGGAAACATTTATGACAATCCTTTAGATTATGAACGTGAAATGATGCGCCCTCACACATATGGTGCTACTTTCGAGTTAATGGCTGCAGGGGAAATGTACCCAATTTTTATTGAAATCTACTACAATGGAAATTTTTTTACCCACTTTGGAACAGAAGGGAGTCCTATTAAAAGACTGCGTTTTAGTGGCGATCCTTCCAATGGACATTTTAATGTGTTAGTTCCACTAGAAGACAGGCAAAACACGAATTCTCCTTCTCCAAGCGAATTTTATCTTCCACCTACCCCCAAAAAAACAAAAAAAAGGCGAGTCCGATTTTCTGACCGAACAGCTAAAAAAATATCAAAGACTGCATCACAAAAGTATCGTGAAAAGGCTAAAAATAAAAGACTCGCAAATGAATCAGAAAACGTAGAAGCTGTAGGTGCAAATGCAAATGAATCAGAAACTGTAGAAGCTGCCGCGACTTGGGAAATAAAAGAAAATTCAGCATTTCATTATAATGCTGCGATAGACTATGATACTGATAAGTATGTTCAATTAGGAGCGATGGACAAGAAGTGCGGATTTTGTGGAGCTTTAAAATGGAAAAATGAGCCTAAAGGTATATGTTGTCAAGAAGGAAAAGTTAAACTTCCTTCTTACAAAAATTTACCAGAGCCCCTAAATAGCTTGATAATGGGTAGTCATCCTGACCATAATCACTTCATGGCGTTTATAAGAAAGTACAACAATTGCTTTCAAATGACGTCATTTGGTAGTACGAAAATTGTCAAAGATAGGTTCATGCCTACATTTAAAGTTCAAGGTCAAGTGTATCACTTGGTTGGTAGCCTCTTGCCGGCTCCTCAAAAGGAAGCTGAGTTTTTGCAAATTTATTTTGTTGGCGAGGATGAAACAGAAGTTAATTTAAGGAGAAAACATTATTCTGACGTTAAACATGACTTGGTAAAGGCACTCCAAATAATGCTGCACAATTGTAATCCATATATTAATGGATTCAAAACTGCACTACAAAAAGTTCCAAAAAATTGTCAGGATTTTAAAATGGTTATTCACGCTGAAAAAAAACCAGCTGATGCTCATAAAGGCCGCTATAATGCTCCTGCAGCCAAATAAGTTGCTTTGGTATTAATTGGCGAACAATTTCAAAAGAGACATTGTTATTGAAAGTTATGAAAACAAACTTCAGCGCATAAGTGAAATCCATCGCTCATATGATAGTTTACAATATCCTTTACTATTTTGTCATGGAGAGGATGGATATTCTATTAACATACATCGAATTGATCCAGTGTCAAAAAAAGACTTAAAAAAGACAGTGTCAGCATTAGACTTCTATAGTTATAGGTTAATGGTTCGATCATCTGAAGACAATCATTTATTGCGTTCCAGATCTTTGCTTAGTCAATTTGTGACAGATATGTTCGCAAAAATCGATATTGAAAGACTAAATTATATTAGAAACAATCAAGCAAAATTAATAGCAGAAACTTATATACATCTTAAAGATGCAATAGGCGGCCAAGATGCAGATGCACGCCAACTTGGTCAAATGGTTATTTTCCCTTCAACGTTTACTGGTTCCGCACGATATATGCATGAAAAGACGCACGATGCTATGCCGTATGTTCGACACTATGGGCTGATCTCTTTATAACATTTACATGCAATCCTAAATGGGATGATATAACCAAAGCGTTATATCCGGGTCAAAAACCCCATGATCGCCATGACATTATTGCTCGAATTTTTCATTTAAAGGTAAAAATATTAATGTTTTTATTGGATAAAAGCAATTTATTTGGTGAGGTCCAGTGCTTCATGTATTCAATAGAATGGCAAAAGCGTGGCCTGCCACATGTACATATACTTCTTTGGCTAAAATCTCATATTATGCCTGAGCAAATTGATTCTATCATAAGTGCTGAAATTCCCGATCCTGATAAGGATCCTCTACTTCATGATATCGTCAAGGCAAATATGATTCATGGACCCTGCGGGGCATTAATCGACTCATTTGCGAGAACCCTTCTTTATGCCGAAGTGCCTTCTTTTTACACGTGGAATAACAAATCATTTCAAAGAAGAAAACGAGGGGTTGACGTTCCAAATTTCCCTGGGGTTAAAAAAGATCAATGTTTGGGTCGTGTGTACGCTGTTCATCCCAAAAATAGTGAATGTTATTATCTTAGACTTTTACTCCATGAGGTAAGAGGTCCAACCTCATTCTTGGATTTGAAAACAGTAAATGGTGTTGAATACAATACTTTCCAAATGGCTTGCAAAGCTTTAGGCTTACTGGAAGATGATAATCATTGGGACTTGACCTTGACCGAAGCTGCACAATGTCAAATGCCAACAAAATTGCGAGAACTATTTGCAATAATGGGAGTATCTTGCCAAACAAGCGATCCACTCCATCTTTGGGATAAGCACAAATCAAGCCTCTCAGAAGATATTGTGTACCAAATACAAATGCCAGTAGATGGTAGTGTAGATCCAGCCCTTCTGGAGCGTGCGCACACCAAGGGTTTAATTACAATTGAAGATATCGTACTATCTATAGGAGGAAATATTTTATCAGAGTACGGTTTACCTGAGCCAAACAGAGTCGATGAACCATTAGGAAATAGGGACTATTTAAGAGAGATCAACTATGAAAATAATGAATTAGGTATTATTAATGACGAAAATTCACTTAATGCCGAGCAAAACGTAGCATATAAGCACATATCAGAAAGTGTTGAGGCCGAACGAGGTGGAATATATATTTTGGATGCTCCTGGTGGCACTGGAAAAACGTTCCTTTTGAATTTGATTTTGGCAAAAGTTCGTTTAAATAAAAATATTGCCTTGGCTCTCGCTTCTTCTGGAATAGCTGCCACTTTGCTAACCGGAGGTCGAACAGCGCATTCTGCATTCAAATTTCCATTGAATTTAATAAATGTGGAAATGCCGTATTGCTCAATTTCAAAGCAGTCCAATATGGCCATGGTTTTGAAAGACTGTAAGCTTATTGTTTGGGATGAATGCACTATGGCGCATAAGGGCGGCTACGAAGCTCTCGATAGGACTTTGAAGGATATACGGGACAATAACTTTGTAATGGGTGGCGTTACAGTTCTTTTAGCAGGAGATTTTCGTCAAACCCTTCCAGTAGTGCCCCGCGGAACCAGAGCAGATGAAATAAAATCGTGCTTAAAATCTTCTTTTCTGTGGCCTGATATCACGAAACTAGCCTTAACCAAAAATATGCATGTGCACTTGAACGGCGATCAATCTGCTGGATTTTTTGCAAAAACATTACTCCAAATTGGAGACGGCATATATCCAACAATTGAGGGAAAGATAAAGATACCAACATGCTTGGGAACTTTAGTAACTTCAGTCGAAGACCTTACTTCAAAAACTCCAGAACTCTGGCTGAGCTGAAGGCGATGACGGTGGTAATGACCGACTCCGTCGGGGCCCTGACGGTAATTTACAACATGCACAGTTTTCGCTATGATTATTGGGCATTGTACTAATAACTTTCTTTACAGGTTTATCTCCCTGTGAAAATGATGATATAGAATGAAGTCTTTGTTCTAAAAATTCCATAACATCCGACAGTGCCTGAATGTCTTTTGTCGTTTTGACATGACTTTCATACAAATTTAGATGGTCCTTATTAAATTTTCGCAGAATAATGTGCGCAAAAACGGCATCGACCTTTTCGGATAAGTGTGCCTTTAACTTTATAATGTATATAGATTCATTAATCGTGTCAATAAATCTTTTAATTTGCTTATCCGATTCCAAATTTAAATTTGGCATATCCATAAGCCTATTCATATTCTCTGAGAATATTTTTCTTTTATTCTCATACCGCTTGGTCAAAAACTCCCAAGTGGCTTCGTAATTTTCTCCGGCGCCTAGTAATAAATGAGTAACCACATTCCTGGCTTCTCCTTTAAATGCTGACTTCAGATAATCAAATTTTAGAGGTGGACTTAAATCCTCTCTTGTGTGGATGAGCTCTGTAAATAGCTCATAAAACAGATCCCATTCTATGGAATCACCAAAAAATGTGGGAATCTGGATTTTAGGCAAGGTTGGTAATTCTTCCGCCTTTGCCACCATCGATACATCAGCCTGTTTATTTTTTCAATAAATTTTCACCAAATTTGATATTTGCCCATTTAGTATTATTTCCGAATTTAGATTTTAATTTCATGAAAATCGGCTGACTATACCCTATAGCTTCCATAGGAACAATCAGGAAAATAAAAGAAAAAACCATAACTTAGTCAGATTTCAACATATTTTCACCAAATTTGATATTTAGCCATATTTCTGAATTTTGATTTTAGTTTCATGAAAATCGGCTGACTATATCCTATAGCTTCCATAGGAACAATCAGGAAAATAAAAAAAACCATAGCTTAGCCGTGTTTCAAAACATTCCCATCAAATTTGAGATTTGGCAACAAATTATTATTTCAGAATTTCGTTTTTAATTTTTTGTTTAAACTCTGCAAGGGTATACAAACTTCGGTGAGCCAAAGTTAGCTTCCTATCTTGTTTCTTTTATTTTCCTTATTGTTCCTATGGAAGCTATAGGATATAGTCAGCCGATTTTCATGAAATTAAAATCAAAATTCAGGAATAATAAATTAAATAAATAAGTCTATTAAGTATGTCTGTAAGTACATTAATAAAGGGAGTGATCAAGCGACAATTGCAATAGAAAACGTAAGAGACGAAATAAAATTATATGAAAGTGGTCGATATATAAGCAGCTCAGAAGCGGTATGGAGAATTTTAGCGGTTCCCATACATGAGAGATATCCAGCAATCACTCAATTAGCTGTGCATTTCGAAAACGGTCAAAGGATATAATTCAATCCAGATAATCCAAATCAATTGGCTAATCAGATAATGAATCCGCCAACTACGACACTAATTGCCTTTTTTGAGCTTTGCAAAATCGACTCATTTGCGAGAACCCTTCTTTATGCCGAAGTGCCTTCTTTTTACACGTGGAATAACAAATCATTTCAAAGAAGAAAACGAGGGGTTGACGTTCCAAATTTCCCTGGGGTTAAAAAAGATCAATGTTTGGGTCGTGTGTACGCTGTTCATCCCAAAAATAGTGAATGTTATTATCTTAGACTTTTACTCCATGAGGTAAGAGGTCCAACCTCATTCTTGGATTTGAAAACAGTAAATGGTGTTGAATACAATACTTTCCAAATGGCTTGCAAAGCTTTAGGCTTACTGGAAGATGATAATCATTGGGACTTGACCTTGACCGAAGCTGCACAATGTCAAATGCCAACAAAATTGCGAGAACTATTTGCAATAATGGGAGTATCTTGCCAAACAAGCGATCCACTCCATCTTTGGGATAAGCACAAATCAAGCCTCTCAGAAGATATTGTGTACCAAATACAAATGCCAGTAGATGGTAGTGTAGATCCAGCCCTTCTGGAGCGTGCGCACACCAAGGGTTTAATTACAATTGAAGATATCGTACTATCTATAGGAGGAAATATTTTATCAGAGTACGGTTTACCTGAGCCAAACAGAGTCGATGAACCATTAGGAAATAGGGACTATTTAAGAGAGATCAACTATGAAAATAATGAATTAGGTATTATTAATGACGAAAATTCACTTAATGCCGAGCAAAACGTAGCATATAAGCACATATCAGAAAGTGTTGAGGCCGAACGAGGTGGAATATATATTTTGGATGCTCCTGGTGGCACTGGAAAAACGTTCCTTTTGAATTTGATTTTGGCAAAAGTTCGTTTAAATAAAAATATTGCCTTGGCTCTCGCTTCTTCTGGAATAGCTGCCACTTTGCTAACCGGAGGTCGAACAGCGCATTCTGCATTCAAATTTCCATTGAATTTAATAAATGTGGAAATGCCGTATTGCTCAATTTCAAAGCAGTCCAATATGGCCATGGTTTTGAAAGACTGTAAGCTTATTGTTTGGGATGAATGCACTATGGCGCATAAGGGCGGCTACGAAGCTCTCGATAGGACTTTGAAGGATATACGGGACAATAACTTTGTAATGGGTGGCGTTACAGTTCTTTTAGCAGGAGATTTTCGTCAAACCCTTCCAGTAGTGCCCCGCGGAACCAGAGCAGATGAAATAAAATCGTGCTTAAAATCTTCTTTTCTGTGGCCTGATATCACGAAACTAGCCTTAACCAAAAATATGCATGTGCACTTGAACGGCGATCAATCTGCTGGATTTTTTGCAAAAACATTACTCCAAATTGGAGACGGCATATATCCAACAATTGAGGGAAAGATAAAGATACCAACATGCTTGGGAACTTTAGTAACTTCAGTCGAAGACCTTACTTCAAAAACTCCAGAACTCTGGCTGAGCTGAAGGCGATGACGGTGGTAATGACCGACTCCGTCGGGGCCCTGACGGTAATTTACAACATGCACAGTTTTCGCTATGATTATTGGGCATTGTACTAATAACTTTCTTTACAGGTTTATCTCCCTGTGAAAATGATGATATAGAATGAAGTCTTTGTTCTAAAAATTCCATAACATCCGACAGTGCCTGAATGTCTTTTGTCGTTTTGACATGACTTTCACACAAATTTAGATGGTCCTTATTAAATTTTCGCAGAATAATGTGCGCAAAAACGGCATCGACCTTTTCGGATAAGTGTGCCTTTAACTTTATAATGTATATAGATTCATTAATCGTGTCAATAAATCTTTTAATTTGCTTATCCGATTCCAAATTTAAATTTGGCATATCCATAAGCCTATTCATATTCTCTGAGTATATTTTTCTTTTATTCTCATACCGCTTGGTCAAAAACTCCCAAGTGGCTTCGTAATTTTCTAGTAATAAATGAGTAACCACATTCCTGGCTTCTCCTTTAAATGCTGACTTCAGATAATCAAATTTTAGAGGTGGACTTAAATCCTCTCTTGTGTGGATGAGCTCTGTAAATAGCTCATAAAACAGATCCCATTCTATGGAATCACCAAAAAATGTGGGAATCTGGATTTTAGGCAAGGTTGGTAATTCTTCCGCCTTTGCCACCATCGATACATCAGCCTGTTTATTTTTTCAATAAATTTTCACCAAATTTGATATTTGCCCATTTAGTATTATTTCCGAATTTCGATTTTAATTTCATGAAAATCGGCTGACTATACCCTATAGCTTCCATAGGAACAATCAGGAAAATAAAAGAAAAAACCATAACTTAGTCAGATTTCAACATATTTTCACCAAATTTGATATTTAGCCATATTTTAGTATTTCTGAATTTTGATTTTAGTTTCATGAAAATCGGCTGACTATATCCTATAGCTTCCATAGGAACAATCAGGAAAATAAAAAAAACCATAGCTTAGCCGTGTTTCAAAACATTCCCATCAAATTTGAGATTTGGCAACAAATTATTATTTCAGAATTTCGTTTTTAATTTTTTGTTTAAACTCTGCAAGGGTATACAAACTTCGGTGAGCCAAAGTTAGCTTCCTATCTTGTTTCTTTTATTTTCCTTATTGTTCCTATGGAAGCTATAGGATATAGTCAGCCGATTTTCATGAAATTAAAATCAAAATTCAGGAATAATAAATTAAATAAATAAGTCTATTAAGTATGTCTGTAAGTACATTAATAAAGGGAGTGATCAAGCGACAATTGCAAACTCGTTATGTTTTATTGTAAATATCCATTTACAATCGACTATGTTTTTGTTTTTAGGTCTTTCTACCAGCGACCATGTTATGTTAATTTCATGAGAATTAAGCTCATCTTCAATAGCTGCTCTCCACTGTTCTTTATCACTCCTATTATTAATTTCATCAAAAGAGCACTACCTGTTAAAGTTTGCGCATGCATAACACAATTTTTAATCATATCTCTATATGACAATTTGGGCTTTTCTCTTAGTCTATTGCTTTTTCGAATTTGAGTATCAGAGTCACTTGGTTCACTTTCATATATAACACCAGATATACATATCTGGATCGGCCTTTTCCACTTCATTCTCTACTTCATTTTCCATTTCACTAGGCTGCACATCTGATACTATCATATCAGTGTTTTCCTGAACCGTTTCACTCTCAATAAGACCAAAGTCTTGAAAAACAGGTTCAATATTTTCTTCAAGATTGGGAAAATCCATGTTGTTATCAACATCCACAGCTCTAGACATTATCCTGTTTGATTCATCAAACACTACATCTCTTGCAATAACAAATTTGTTATTCTCTACATCCCATACTTTATATCCATTTGGTTCATACCCGACAAGTATACCTTTCCATGATTTGTCATCAAATTTTCTTTTTCTCGTTTTATTGAGAACGTATACTGTCGAAGCAAAAACTCTTAAGTACTTCAGGCACGGCTTTTTGCTGTGCCACATTTCAAAAGGTGTCTTTTTGCATTCATGTAATGCACTAGTTGGGCTTCTACTAATAAGGTAGGTGGCTGTTAGCACTGCTTCACCCCAGAAAGTTTTCTGAACCTTGCCCCCTATAGCTAAAGCTCGAGCTTTTTCCGTTATAGATCTAATCATCCTTTCGGATACACCATTTTGTTGTGGAGTATGTGGAACCGTCAAGTGGTAACTAATGCCTTTTTGAACACAGAACTCTTTCATTTCATTCGATAAATACTCCCTACCATTATCAATATAAAGGTTAACCATATTTAAATTAAACAAAGCATGCGTTTTAGCTATATAGTCTTGAACATAGTAGAATAAGTATAAGGTAGTCTCGTCGTCGTCACTCCCCTATTGGGCACTACAATGACATTTTGTAGCACACAAGGGTTAACGTTTTGACAAAAAATTCGTCTGCACACAACCTTTCACTTCCAATTGGGGAGTAAGCCCGAAACAATTCTGCCGGCGACGAGACTACCTTATACTTATTCTACTATGGTCTTGAAATACACTAAAAACTTCTGACTTATAACTCAACAGATAAGTTACACAATAATGTGTATACTCATCAATAAAAACTACATAATAATTCTTATTATCAACAGTAGAAGAGGTTATTGGACCACACACATCAGAATGTACAACAAATAATGGTCGATTTATGTGGTCCTTATTTTTAAATTTATTAAAACTTAATCTCGCCTGCTTTCCCTTGACACAAGCTTCACATAATTCATTTTCTGGTTTTATGTTATTCAGCAAATCTGTATCGTCATACATATTTTTGGTTTTAATTTCTAAAAACTTTCCCTTGCCACAAACTATAATTATTATTTTTAGCTGCATTTGCAATACAAGCTACTTTATTAAAAAAGAAATTAATCAATGGAACATTTCCAAATATACTTCCATTCATTACAATTATTTTACCTTTTCTAACAGTTACACCTCCTGGGTGAAAAACAATGTAAGTCCTGCCTCCTGCATTTTTTTAACTGAGATCAAGTTTTCCGGGATATCAGGACAGTATAAGACATCTTTAAGCTCAATTTCCTCATTTGAATCTGTGTACAGCTTCACTGTTCCTTTCTTAACTGCATAAATGAATACATACATTGTTCTTGGCAACAGAAATTTTAATAGGTTCATCTAATTCAGTGATAGTTGTAAACAAACTCTCATTGTTGTCCAAATGGTCTGATGCGCCAGAATCCAATAAGAACCCAATGTTTGGTTGGCTATTTGCGCGTCTCATCATAAAAGCGATCCCATTATGATTTCCTTGGCTTTGTGTGGATGTCATCTGAGCCTGTTTGCCATTTTCATGTTTCTCCTTTTCTCTTTTTAGGGCAAAGCAATCCTTTTTAAAGTGACCACTTCTGCCACAATGAAAACATTTTTTCTGGAATTTTGAAGCTCTATTTGTTGCAAATTTGCTATTTTTCTTATAAGAAGATTGAGGCTTACTGTCCTTTTTTACAGCCTGCATAACCTTTAGACTGGTATCTTTGCTACTATTTTTTAGCTTGATCTCGTAATCCAACAGACGATTTTTTACAAAGGCCAAGGTTAAATTACTTACTGCTAAAGTTTCTATTGCCGTTATAACGCCGTCATACGAAGATGGCAGTGTTAGCAGTAAATTCGAAACCTTGTCCATTTCTTCAACTTTAGCACCTGATGCTAGCAATTCGGCAATGAGTTCGTCAAACAAATTAAAATGGCTTAATAACTGAGAATCGCTCTTAAATTTTAAAGATAGCAGTTGCTTGCGTGTAGACAACTGTGAGTCCAAACTTTTCCTATCATAGATTGAATCTAAATTTTGGAAAACCTGCTTTGCCGTATCTTCACTTTTAGCAAAACCTAAAAACGAGTCACTTAAATACTCAATGATTACGCTTTTTGCACATTTCTCATTTTTCTGTCATTCAACCAAATTTTCTTCTTATTTTTGGTCTATAACCTTCAACACATCTATTTCGTTTAACAATGCCCTTTTACGAAATTTCCAGATGGAATATTTTTCTCCATCAAATGGCCTTATATTTCGTTTATTGGTTTTCTCCATATTGTATTTAATATATATAATAAAATGATATTTTTACTTAGCTGCAGTTATGGCGTGGGCCCATAACCTATAAGAATATACACAATTTATGTATGTGTGTGTGTGTGATTTCCTGGAAGCGTCACACTATTTCGTCAGAATCCACATTCCATGTGTTGCCTCTTGTATTCGTCCTGTGGTCTTCTTATAGCGTGGTGGTATTCTTGTGTGGTATTCTTATAGCTCGGCGCAGTATTATATCTCCCACTAATTCACAAACCAAGTTAAATACACTTTATGTATAGTTTTAGATATATATTATAAGTTCTTTAGAACACGTCTTGTCACTTCAAATTATACGGAATAAGAAAGAGCTGAACGAGCTCAACGGAACCAAAGCGATATTAGTGTTACCAATTACAGTAGTGAGCAGAATACTTTTGCTTATATGATATTCTTATCGATATGAAGTAATGTCATATTCCAACAACTTTTAAATAAGAGCTCCAGCTTTAAGATAAATGCGAATAAGAAATATACAGATATACAGATACAAAATATACAGACATATCTACATCCAAAACATGTAAGAAAGCTACAGTCGAGTGAGCTCGACTGTGAGATACCCGCTACCCATAGTAAATAGTTAATACATTTTTAAACATAACGGACAAATGCAAATGCAAGTGTAATATAATCACATGCAAACAAATTTACATACACATGTATCTATGTGAGTAAAAACGCGTTATTATTGCATTAAAGCGGCTAATAATTTTTACCATTTATTAAAATTGCTTCTCGAATATCTTATAAGATTATTTTCCGAACACAATCAAGAACTGGTAAGAATATTTAGTTGGTCTAATTGGTCAACCAAATGAGGCATGCTGCCAGCAGCCGTTTGTGGCGACTCTAGCTTTAAAATCACGCTTTTTGATCATTTGCGGCGGCGGAAGTGTGCGTGGTAAAAATTTGAAACAAACTTGATCTGCGTGCAAGCATAACATCTCAATCAAGCATAACACAACAATCTCTTATAGTCTCTGAGATCCAGTGTTTCATACGGAAAGACAGACAGACAGACGGACATGGCTAGATCGTCTCGGCTGTTGACGCTGATCAAGAACATATATACTTTATAGGGAAATGCCTCCTTCTACCTGTTACATACATTTCCTGCCGGCACAAAATTATAATACCCTTCTACCCTATGGGTAGCGAGTATATTTATTCACCGCAAGCAAAGCTGCGGGCACCTTGCTAGTAATTCTATAAATTTATGTCAGAGAAGAATGCAACCTTTCCACAGGCGAGTTACTAGTCGATTGCTGAAACGATGTTACATGAGTAACAATATTATAGAGTAACAATATAGATCGATCTTTCTCTTTCATAGCGGACGGTTGTGTTTTTGTTTTCGCTCCGTTTTTTGTGTTAATTTTGTTAATTAACCACCGGGGTTTCCTCTGAATTCATCACCTAAATATTTAAAATTATATACCGTTTCGCTATCGCGCGTGCCTGCACTTTTCTGTGTAATTAATTTGTGTTAATAATCACTTTTTAGTTTGTGCTAAGACGGTTATCTTATTTTCCTCCTTTTTCTTTTTCTCGTTTTTATTATTTTTCTCTCCCGCGCTTGAGTGTCGTTTGCTGTTAGCTGCATCTACGCCGTTATAGCTCTCATCGCTCTTGTGATTTCTGCTGCTCATACTCTTACCTTGCGCTCTTTTGTTCTCCCTTTCTCTTGGCTTTTTGGTACTGATAGTGTGCACAGTGGTTCTAGGGTCTGTGAAAATGTCCCAAAATATTGTCTGTTTAATTAAGAACTGCCAAAAAAATATTTTGGCAGACCAGCCCAGTTTCCATTGTTGGCTTTGCGAGGCAGTAGTGCACGCTAAGCGCATCGAGATGACAGGTCGAATAGCTGACGTAGTGTCCAGCAAAAAGGGCCTGCGTTATTGCTGTGAGGCCTGTCGACCGGTTGAGAAGGAGATATCATCCTTCATGCGTCAGACCAGAAGTGGATTTTCTGAGATCATGGCCACTTTCCGCAAGGCGAATGACCTGTTCTCCGCGCTTGACGCTCAATTTAATAGTATGAAGCTATTGAATGAGTCGCCGAAACGGAAAAAATCTGCTGCTGGTCGACAGCAACTGTGTGAGACGCAGCAACCGATTTTCTGCCACTCCCCTGCGCCACAGCTCCTGGTCCCCGTTCCAATGGTTCTGAGATCAGAAACTAGGAAAGATTCGGTTACCGAAACTGTAGCAGCCGCTCAGCCAGCAATGTTCGCGTCGTCCGTTGTGTCCGATGCGGAGCCCAAATCTTTGGCTCCGCAAATCTCCGTAGATAAATCAACCCAGGGTCCAACAATGCCCGGAATACCGGCCGTAGTTGGTAACAATTCGTTACGCAAGACCCTCACAGCAGTCCCACCTTCGAAAACAATATTTGTTTCGAGGCTTGCCCCTGATCTCGCATCGGAAGATGTTCTAGCCTTTATACAAGGCAAAACCCAAGCCGGACATATCAAGGTTGCAAAATTTCAATTTTCGTATGCCAGAGACATTTCATCTTTAAGATAAATGTCTCAACCCAACTCTTTGACACTATTTGCTTGGGTGACTTCTGGCCCGAGTACGTAATAGTTAAGGAGTACGAGGCTCGAAAGAAGAGAACACGGCCTGCGGGAGTACAACTGCCCAGGCCGTCACAATCCTCAGTGTCCACTGCCGTACCTTCTGTCCCAAAAATCTAACCTCTTCCTTACTACTTTCCTATCAGAATACTAGAGGCTTACGCAGTAAGCTCTCTAAATTGTATTCGGATAGTCTTTCTTTCGCATCTCAGGTGATTGTATTTACCGAAACCTGGTTGAAGCCGGAGATCCTCTGCTCCGAAATTCTTCCGAGTAAGTACACAATCTGTAGATTAGACCGTCTTGTCCAGCGTGGTGGTGTAGTTTTAATTGTCGTTGACTCCTGACTCATCTCGGAACAGGTGGTATCTAACGACTTTCTGGACATTGAATTCATATGCGTAAAATTATCTTTTACAGGCAGCTGTATATATATTACCTGCTCTTATATTCCTCCATCTTCGGAAATGCCAACTTATTGGAAACACCTTTCGGCAATTCAGGCAGTTTCCAACTGGCTTTCTGATAGGGATCAATAGGTGACTTTGGGTGACTTCAACATACCTGGAGCTCACTGGTCTTCTGACGGTGTGTCTAATATCCTCCTGACTGGGGCACAGCATGACTTTATAAATAAGCTTGTTTGATTTATCCTTATCACAAGTTAACCATGTATTTTATTCTCTGAACCGCTTATTGGATCTATGCTTTGTTTCACATCCGGCTGGCGTAAACCTAAGTAGAGTTCCTCCAATGACGCAACCTGAAGATCCTTATCATCCAACTTTCGATGTGACCATCGACACTGGGACAGTTTTAGCAACGCCTTCTGGTAGTAGGTTAAACAGAGTCCGCTGTTTCCGAAAGGCCGACTATCAGAGGCTAAACACTTTAATAGCTGAATTTGATTGGACTAATCTTTTCATGAGCTCAGACATGGCAACCGCCGTTGATATCTTTTATAGCGCCATTAACTCATTTTTCTTCTTATGTGTTCCTGAAACCTATCCGTCGGTCTCTAATAAACCACTCTGGTTTAACAAAGAGCTGACACGTTTAAAAAACGTAAAATCTAGGCTTTATAATAAATATAAACGTACTGGTTCAAGAACGGCTTTCTCATCCTATCTTAGTGCTCGATCTAGCTTTACCGTGCTTAACGCTCAGTGTTATAAAAATTATTTGACTCGTTGCAAGGTCCAGTTCACGCAGGACCCCAAACAGTTTTATAACTTTGTTAACTCTAAACGTAAACCCACGTTGTACCCTCCCTCGCTGTCATTTAATAATATTACTGTAAATTCTGATCAAGCAATAGCCAATCTCTTCGCTGAGTTTTTTAAAACCACATATTCTCCCTCAACATCTTCAGATCATACATTTTCTCCAGCTATGCCCAGTTCGAACCTAATCTTCAGTCCTATTTTAAACGAAAGCTCACTTATTCTTGATCTTCAACGTGTTAAGCCAGTATATTCACCAGGTCCTGATGGAATAGCGGGCTCTGTGCTAAGGTATTGCTCTGAGACGCTGTGTAACCCCCTTCTTAAATTGTTTACCTTATCCTCAGAATTCCGTCTTATTTGAAGGGAATCATTTGTTATTCCTCTCCACAAAAAAAGGTAGCAAATCGGAGGCCAGTAACTATAGGGGTATCTCTAAGTTATCGGCAATCCCCAAACTTTTCGAGAATGTAATCACTCCTCACTTGCAACATCTATGCAGATCCGTCATCTCTCCATGTCAGCATGGTTTTATGAGGCGAAGATCAACCACGACCAATCTTCTGGAACTCACCTCTTTCGTTATTAGGGGTTTCCAACAAAACCTTCAAACCGATGTCCTTTACACGGACTTTAGTAAAGCTTTCGACTCGGTTAATCATTCTCTTCTGGTTAGGAAACTCGATTCATTGGGGTTTCCAAGTGATCTTCTTAAGTGGATTTCGAGTTATCTAAGTGACAGGTCCCAAAAGGTTCTGTTCAGAAATGTTCTATCCAATAGCCTCAGTGTCACATCTGGCGTCCCACAGGGTAGCCACCTGGGACCACTACTATTTACATTGTTTATCAACGATTTGCCGCAGGTTCTAACCAAATCCAGAGTACTTATGTATGCTGATGATGTTAAACTTTGCGTGCAGTATAGGGACAGCTCACGCCAATCTGACCTACAATCGGATCTCGATAACTTTCAAGCAGGGTGCCATGCTAACGATTTACATCTCAACAGTTCTAAATGCAAACTGATGACATTTTCTCGCACCACTTTTCACCCTGCCACGTATATGCTTAACGATTGCTCTTTGGAAAGAATTACTATTGTTGATGACCTCGGCGTCCGCCTGGACCCTAAACTTTCGTTCTCAGAACATATTTCCTGTATGGTTAATAAAGCCGCCGGCATGCTTGGATTCATTAAAAGGTGGTCGAAGGAATTCGATTTTCCTTATGTAACGAAGACCCTATATACTTCGTTAGTACGCCCTATATTGGAGTATGGCTCGTGCGTCTGGAGTCCTCAATACGGAGTCCATAGCAGCCGCATCGAATCTGTCCAAAAGAAGTTTTTACTTTTCGCCCTCCGTGGCCTACCCTGGGATGCTAACCTTAGATTACCGTCTTACTATAGTAGACTTCTCCTAATTAATTTACCTTCTTCAACTAACCGTAGGACGATGCTTGGCGTCGTCTTTCTACATAAACTTATTGAATGCCTCCAAATTGAAAGACTTTCATTTGTTGAGTTTTTGTAAGAAACTGAATTTATTTTGATGCAGCTTCGGTTTATATAGGCTACAGATTCTAGATAAATGACCTACGCAGAGGCCTAACTAAATAGTCCCCGCCTTATCGAGTTCCCACGCATTGGCACATCTGGACATCTGGAGCTGCATGGACCTTATCTGCGATCCCTCACTACGGGATTCATTTTAGGAGGCGGGGCACAATCTTAAGAGATATGTGGCATGTACTTAGGTTACATGTGCAGCGTGCACCCATGCCCAATATTAGATTACATATACAAATTTATGACTCTCGCTTCATTTACACAGATATGAAACGGAGTCCAACAACCTTATATCTAAATATTAGTGTTCGTCTGAACATTCTGCCAAGGGCCGGCAAGATTTAAATTAGTTGCAATATAAAACTTAGTGGACTGTATTTATTTTCTTCGATATAATTCTTTTGCAACCAATAATTTACAACGGCCGTCATTTTCATGGCTTAAAATATAATTATTTGTACAAACTTGTTCCTTAAGGTTACAGTTCATTTTTAGTTTCACAAGCTTTAATTATTCTTTTTTATCTTAAGTATTTAATATACCGCTAGGTAGCGCTATGGCTTGCAATTGCCTTCGTATCTTTATTTTTCTTATACAATATACAATTAATACGATTATAATTATTATGACCAATATTAATGATGCATGGCCAGTAATATGATGAAAATCTAACTCATACAATTTCAACTTATGCGCTTTTAAATCTTGTACTTCGTTTAATAGATTCTTAATTTCTATTGTATGATTAATCATTGGTGTATCAAATTGATTTAAAACAATGCTAGGGATCTTGCTCATTTCTCCAATATATGATACTGATAGTGTCCCTTGATCTTCCAACTGAATCGTATGGTGAGCCACTAATATATCGTTGTCTGTTCGAGCTGTACAATCTGATCTGATTGTCAAAATTCCCTGTTCAGGTAAATCCACTATTTCTAACTTAGAACTTCCGCATTGAATTCTAGCCTTAGTGTTGCTTTGTACCTTGAAAAGCCAACTACTTCGCTTATCTAATTCAAACCAATATGATTTATCCTCAATAATTGTCTTGTACCTACAATTTGATGCTTTACTGGGTTTCAGAGGCGTGATCTCACAGCTGTTATCGTTGGCGCTTCGCCAAGGCCAACTTCCCTCACAAACCCTTTTGTTTGATTGCCACCTTTGGCACTTATTTAGTGTTGATTCAGCCATTAAATGATAGGCATCTATTTCAAAATTGTAGACTAAATATTGGGACTCGAGATGAACCATAATCATACGTTCGTCAATTCTAAGAGGTACTGACACTACTCTAAAAAGTACCGAAGCATGCCTACCGAACAATGGTATCTTCGCATTAATGATTAATTTGTTATCAACAAAGAGTCCTCTAGCTGTTAGTAAGGTATAAACATCCTTTAATTCAGTGCCTGTCCTTTTTCCTGGTAACACTAAATTCTCTGACAATAAGTCTTTTATTTTGGAAATCTCTTGTTTTAGCTGACTGGGTTTTAACATGTTAGTATTAAGTCGACCATGATTGATGTCAATTAATAGGCTTATGATCCCTGATTGTATTTTTTCACAATCATCTATTAAATTACTTAATTGCTTGGTAATCATGAAGAAATTGATCGATTCTTTATACACATAATACGATTCTTTCAGCACAGCAGTCATATTGTCAATTCTTTTATTCATGCCCCTAAAGTTAGTATTTATATCATCTGTCGTGCTTTTTAATATATTTGCTGTAGAATCGACTATCGACGTTTGTTTTCTGCTCAGTTCGTTAAGATTCTGCTGATTGCTTACTAAATTCCTCATATTACTTTCCATTTGGATCCTATCATCCTCATCCATTATCCCAAATAGTATATGATAAAGAGACCCCATAAAACCAAAAGGAGATCTTCTACTTCTGGCCTTACCTTGGGACATGAAGAGTTTGTTATTCTCCTCCAAGTCCGAAATCTGCCTTGCTGTATTATCCAATACTAAAAGACATTGATCTTCAAAACCATAAAGCTTCTGGCAAACTACTCTCATTTTTGGTATTAGCTGTTTGCCCTTTTTCAACATGTCGAAATAAACGTCCATGTTATAGTAAATTACTAAGTTCCAGGAGGAGGCCACGATCTCAACGTCGCCCATTGGATCTAAGTATATTGCTGACGTTTTATTTATTTGTTCTATTGAATATTTAGGTTTCTCATTCTTTGGCAATGCGGTTGAAAATTGACAACTCAATATGAATAACAACATTGCCATGACAAACCCGATTTTTGATATTCCGGCTGTCGCTCTAGTTTGTCTTCTTGGCGCATGGTCAGCCTCATCTTTGTTAACTGATTTCACTCCTTCTAAGGGGCAAACTTTAGTAATTGGTCTTGTGATAAATCCGTCTTGCATTTTTACCTTAACTACTCGGACTTTCTCATCATTTCCCTTATGGATTTTTTCCACCTTTCCCAAAGGCCATCTTGCTGGATGGGAATTCTCATCCTTTAACAATACAATTTGCCCTTCTTCTATATTAGGTCTTTCCCGTTTCCATTTATTTCTTTGCTGAAGTGTATGTAAATACTCATTCTTCCATTTTACCCAGAAATCCTTTTTAAGTTTTTGGATAAGTCTCCACCTATGCAAGTTTCCGATCCGTTCATCTTCCATCGGTTCGACTATTTCTAATGGCGGTCTTCCAATCAAGAAATGACCTGGTGTTAATACTTCTTGTTGGTCTACTTCATCAACTATCGTGTATAATGGTCTTGAGTTCAAACACGCTTCTATTTGGCATAAGAGCGTTGACATTTCTTCATACGTCAAACTATTGTCGCCGATTATTCGTTTTAAATGGTATTTCATAGATTTGACACCCGCTTCCCAAATACCTCCGAAGTGAGGTCCTGCCGGGGGGATAAAATGCCAATCAATCCTATCTTTTTCTAGCTGCGCCGCAATTTTTACATTTTCCTGTATTGCATTAAATAACTCTTGGTCTAATTTTCTTGCAGCTCCTACAAAATTTGTTCCATTATCTGAATAGATGTTGGCACATTTCCCTCTTCTAGCAATGAACCTTCTGAGTGCTGCTAAAAATGCATCAGAAGTTAGATCGCTAACCATTTCTAAATGTATGGCTTTGGTAGCCATACAAACGAATACGGCAATGTATCCTTTAAATGTTTTTTGACCACGATTCTTCGAGCATTTAACAAAATAAGGACCTGCGTAATCTAACCCAGTATTAAGGAATGGAAATGACATCGTCACTCTATATTTTGGCAAATTACCCATTATTTGCTGAGCTGTATTTTGCCTATACCTTGCACACTTAACACATTCTCTTGAAAATTTTTTCAGTGAATTTTTCAGACCGAAAATCCAAAACCTTCTTTGGAGGTAATTTCGCATCAGGTTTATCCCTCCATGCAATGTTTCTGAATGAGCATTTTTAATCAATAAGCTCGTAAGGTAACATTTTTCTAAAATGATTGGATGCTTAACTTCAAACTCCGCATTTGAGTTTTGCAATCTTCCTCCCACTCTAAGTACCCCATTCTTATCCAAAAATGGATTTAATGACAATATTTTATTATTTGTCCTTATTTCTTTGTTTGTCTTCAGGCACCTTACCTCCTCACTGAATTGGTATTCTTGCTGCTTCCTTACAACAACTATCTCAGCGAGCTTTAATTCCTTTACTGAGAGAAACGATGGATATACTTCTTTTTTTGTTTTCATCTTAATAAATCTGTTTAAGTATGCTATTATCCTAATGAGTTTCTCTAAATTAGAATACTTTTCTATTAGATTGTAAATCGGATCCTTTAATTCGCCATTTACTCATGTATTTATTAAAACTGGTTCTTCTACAGACTGTTGCCGAGGCCAAAATTCTTTTGGGTCAGCTAGCCATTTTGGGCCTTTCCACCAAAGCTCACAGTTAGTCAACTGGTTAGCATCAACTCCTCTGGATGCTAAGTCTGCTGGATTATCCTCTGACTTTACATGATTCCATTCGGTATTTGTTAATTTCCGAATGTCATCTGTTCTTCTTCTAATAAATTTGACCTTACTTTGACCACTGTTAATCCATGCTAACGTAATCGTTGAATCACTCCAAGCATAGATCTCCATTACATTGTCAATTGATCTTTTCAATCTTTGGATTAATTCACTAAGCAAATGAGCTGCACATAGCTCCAGTTTGGGAATTGTCTTTCTATTTTTTATTGGGTTGACTCTACTCTTGCTAGCTATTATATTAACATTATGTCCTACTTTGGCATAGACTACTGCAGCATATGCTTTTTCGGAAGCATCAGCAAACCCGTGAATCTGTATAATTGAAGAACGGTTTGAGTTAATCCATCTTGGGATCCGAATATTCTCTAAAAATGCCAAATTCTCTTTATATTTTTCCCAATAATTTTTATCTTCTATGGATAGCTCCTGATCCCATTCACTTTTATTTATCCAAAGTTTTTGAATAAAAAGTTTCCCTAAAATAGTAATTGGTGCCAACCATCCTAAAGGGTCATATATTTTTGATAGCGTTGATAGCACAACGCGCTTATTTGTATGTTTTGCTTCAGTACAATTTACTTTGAACTTAAATAAATCATTTTGGGGTTCCCATTTAAGACCTAACGTTTTAATACATTCATTTTCGATAATATTGAGAACCTTATTATCTCCTGTGTCTTCCACAGTTGCTAATATTTCCACATTGTTGGAAATCCATTTCCTTAAATTGAATCCCACTTTCTGTAATTTTTGTGAAATTGCTGTTATTAATTTATTAGCTTATTCTATCGAATCAGCTCCCGTCATTAGGTCATCCATATAGAAATCATTCCTAATTATTTGACTTATTTTTTTATTTTCACATTTCTCTGCAATATCTACCAGAACCCTAGTAGCCAAATATGGTGCAGATGCCGTTCCATAAGTGACGGTGGTTAATTTATAGTTTTTAATTTTTTCGTCTGGAGAATTTCTCCATAAAATGTATTGATATTTTTGATCCTCATTTTTTATTTTTATTTGTCGGTACATTTTTTCAATGTCCGCCGAAACCACAAATTCCCATTTTCTCCATTTAATAATGATGTCAAAAATATCTTTTTGAACTCGTGGCCCAACCCACATTATGTCGTTCAAACTCTTGTTATTGGTAGTTTTTTCTGAAGCATCAAAAACTACTCTTAATTTAGTTGTTAGGCTTGAATCTCTAATCACAGCCTGGTGCGGTAAGAAGTATTTTCCTTCATCCTGCACTTCTATCATATGTCCTAAATCCATGTATTCTGTCATGAATTTAGTATAGTCAACCTTAAGTTTTTCATTTCTTTTTAATTTTTTCTCCAAATTCATATAACGTGCTATAGCTTGTTTTTTTGAATCTCCTAAGGTGACATCTTCTTTAAATGGAATTGAGACAATGTATCGCCCATCGGAATCAATTTTTGTAGTTTTAGTGAAATTATTTTCACATATTTCCGATTCGATATCATTTTTGTCTTCTTCCTCAACTTCCCAATATCGATCTAAATCATTTAATTCGATCGTTGTTGCTACAATTGTTTCATTACCTTTGGATTTTTTACACCCAGAAACAATCCACCCGAAATCAGTTTTTTGTCCAAGGAGCCCATCTATTTTTATAACTCCATTTTGCAGAATATGAGTGTATAAATCTGCTCCAATAATTAGATCGATACGACCTGGCTTATTAAAATCGGGATCAGCTAATTTATAATTCTTCCATTTTTTCTTGTCAACATTAACGTTGTTGACTGGAAGAGCTTTCATTAATTTTGGAAGTATTAATGCTTCAATTTCTAAATTTTTTGGAGAATTTTTAATGGATATTATAGTTTTGTGCTTGGAGATGCACTTTCCTGTGGAAGATACCCCACTAATTTGAGTTTGAGATCTTATTTTTCTCAATTTTAGAATCTGCGCAGATTGTAACGAACACACTCATCGAGCGTTGTTTATCTTAACACCCTCTGTCTACTTTTGACCGGCATGCTCAGGGTAAATGGGCGTGGGTTTGATGCTAAGATAAACAAAGGTGTTACAAAATTAATAATTGTAGACAGAGATAGATAGCGACAAGAAGGAGAACCCATCGGTTAGGGAAGCAGACAAAAAGAAGTACCTATTGAAGATGAGACCCAGATGTTATTGGCCTCGATCTATACCCACCCTACCTGTGAAGTCCCATTAGACCCCACCCAAATACAACCGCTGCTTTACATGACCTCAGGTGCCCAACAAAAAGTCATTTACTCCATAACTATAACTATATAATTTACGAGAACGATAACTCGATACATTTCCTAAAACTAACCCTTATCCTACAAAATTAAATTAATATTGAAGAATTTCTTATGCCTTAATTTTTGATTATGTTACTGACGATAATAAAAAGTAATTACTTTAATAAGGCAAATTAATGACGTTAACGTTACATTAAATTAAGCTTTATTCCCTATAAATACGAATGAGTAATATGAAAGTAATATAAAATTAATTAAATCAAATTAAATATTAATATCTTTAACTAGACTTTGTGGGACTTTTGATTATAATATGTTCGTATATATATATAAATGCTTTTACATGTTCTCGGTTGTTCTGACGGCTATGCCGTACTTACGCAAAATCCCTCGATGTCAGCAGGCCTGATGACTGATGAGTTATATAGCTGTTGTTAATTTATATGTGAAGAAAGTCGAATTATATATATATAGATGTGTGATCAAATTTTCTCCACAAAAATAAGCTAAAGTAAGATCGAAGAGTTTTATAAGTAAATAAGCTTAATTGAATTTAGAACAAAATATATTAATGATACTAATCAGGTTGCTACACGCAACGGGTGCAGCCAGGTGTGCAGCAGGCTGTCAGCTTCGTGTTGTCCAGATGTCCAATTGGTCATGCAAGCATCATCAACCAATAAGAATGGCACAACAAAGGTTGATGTGTGTGAAGAAGCAGACACCAAAAATGTAGAGATGACTCTATCAGCACACTGAAGTAGAGGTGCTTCTTGCAGAACACGTGACGTAGGGATGCTCCACGTGGCACGCGCACAGAACAGGGTGCTCCTTGCAGAACACGCAAAGAAAAAGATGCTCCTCGCAGAACACGTGACGTAGGGGTGCTCCACGTAACACGTGCACAGAGTAGGGTGCTCCTCGCAGCACACACGAAGAATATCAAGAGGAAGTCACTCAGGAGCGATGGTGATCGCTGTTCGCTGATAGCGAAGAAAAAAGAAAGGCGGCACCTTCCGCCGCCCGTGGCGAAGGCTCCAGCGGCGCACGAACTAACGCCTAGATCGGTCAAGGGCACAATTTTACGGCAGCAGCCCTGACTGTGTTGTCAATAAGGTCGCCAAAGTGAACCTTTAGGTTAAGTTGCACGCTGTTGTTCGAAATTTTCACAATTATTCACTTGCGATTAGCGCGATTTGGAAATGCTTACCAGCAAGAAATTCAGAAACTCAATCTATATGATTTGCAATGTTTTATTGAGAATAATTGTGATGATAAACACGAGATGGGCGAGGATTAAAATTTCAGCTTTGTTAAACTCAACTGTATGCAAACGCCATCCAAAGAAAAGAGACCGGAAATTAACAAAGTGACCAGTATTAGCCCTAACGCCTTTTTTTGAGTAATCCTGAATTTCGCCATAGGATTCGCTAAAATTAGCCAGACTAGAGCTTTCCTACACTGGTTTGCGCGATCTGTTAAGGACCTGCCAACTTACGCCGGTTCCTGCAAATAAGACTTGCCAATTAGCGACTGGATCCCACAACCACAGATTTAATTTTTAGTCCCTGTGACTAACAATAAAAACTGAAAAAGGAGACAAAGCAGCTACCAAATGTCTTTGGCATGAAATTTCCCTATTTCTTTGCCGTTCATATCTTCCAAGAGATAAATCGATTGGCCAATTCTTTCCTTGACTCGAGCTTTGATACCTACAGGAGCCAGTTTCGCATTAAAATCCTTTGCTGCGTTACTAAGGGCAAAATTCCTTTTGATAACTTCTTGGCCAATTTCAAAAGAACGTGGTCTTGCTCGGAGATTATACGACTTTCGATTAGCTTCATAAGCCCTGTTCAAATTTTTGTCAATATTCGCGCGAATCTTATGAAATTCGTCCACCCTTGACAAACCCACATCACCTTCCGTGAGTAAACCAAGTTTGCGTAACAGCTTATAGTCCTGGCCATGAGATATCATGTGCTGACCGAAAACAACATGATAAGGAGATATGCCAATGGATTGGTGTATCGAATTACGAAGAGAGCAATTGATGCTACTGAGGAATACGTCCCACTCGCGTTGGTCTGAACGAATATAGGCTCTCAGAGCTGCATTGATTGAACGGTTGACTCTCTCGGCTGCGTTGGATTGTGGAGCATAGGCACCAGTGAACATATGTCGAATGCCATATTTTGAAAGAAAATCGGAGAGATCACGGCTTTTAAATTGAGTTCCGTTATCACTCACGATTGTTTCGGGCACCCCAAAGCATGAGAAGATTTCGTCTCGCAACATATTGATGACTACCTTTGCTGAAAACCTTTTGACCGCCTTTAAAAAGGTGAATTTGGAAAAATGATCAAGGACTATCAATATTCCTATATTGCCGGATTTGGAGCGCGAAAATGGGCCGATAAAATCAAGATATAGTCTTTGGAAAATCCTATCGCTTTTCATTTGAGCTCCCATTGGTGGTTTTAAAGAATGATTAGGATATTTAGTGGTCTGGCACGTTTCGCAATTCCGTATGTAATCACGAACGTTGATAACCATGTTTGGCCAGTAGAAACGCCGCCTAATACGTTCTAAGCATTTAGCCATCCCACAATGAGCAGACGTTGGTTGATCATGAGCTGAACTAATTACATTCTGGCGCAATGATTCGGGTACGAACAACTTCCAGCAATCGTCTGGTGAAACGTCCTCAGAATTAGGGAACGCGGCACGATGATAAATGAACTCGTCTACGACTCGAAAATCAGGTAATTTCGCAGACGAAAATTTGTCTCTGAGCACAGAATATTCTTCCGAATGGAATGCGTTTGATGAAAGATCAATTTCGGGAAGGACTTCGAGATCTATTGCTGCAATGTCACCAGCATCCTCGAATGATCGAGACAAAGCATCTGCCACTACATTTTCCGTTCCCTTGCGATGCTCAATTTCAAAAGTATAACCCTGAAGTTTAATGGCCCACCTAGCCAATCTGCCGCTTAGATCGGATTGATTCATTAGCCATTTAAGACTTGAGTGATCGGTGACTACTTTGAAACTATGACCCTCGATATACATTCTGAATTTTTTAATTGCCAGAACTACGGCCATGCATTCGAGTTCGGTAACTGTGTAGTTACGTTGGGCTTTATTAAGCTTCTTCGACATGTAAGCTATTGGACGTTCACACCTGGAATCATCAGCTTGGGCTAAGACTGCACCCACACCATGTAGTGAAGCATCGCACTGCAGAATAAAAGGTTTGTCATAATTAGGGTGAACAAGACACGGGGCAGCGCATAACTTGGCTTTAATATTTTCGAAAGCCTCTTGAGCTTGATCATTCCAAATTAAAGATTTGCCACGCAATAACTCTGTGAGATGGAAGATAATTGTGGAATAATTTGAAATAAATCGCTGGTACCAACCAGTCATACCTAAGAATCTTCTCAACTGTTTTTGGGTCTTAGGGACAGGGAATTCGCTCACAGCGTTGATCTTGTTTGGGTTTACTTGAAGTGTGCCTTCGCCAACTAAGTATCCTAAATAGTCTACAGATTTCAGGCAAAACTGACTTTTCTGAACATTAATTGTCAGTCCGGCTTTGCGCAATTGTGTGGCTACTTCCGACAGATGAATCAGATGTTCCTCAAAATTATTTGATAAAACAAGCAAGTCGTCGAGGTACACTAACACATGCGATTTTAGTTGATAGGGGATGACAAGGTCCATCAAACGGCACATTGTTTGAGGGGCGTTGGTCAAACCAAACGGCATTCGTTTAAATTGATAAAGCGGCCGATTTGGAACAGTGAAAGCTGTCTTCGCACGGGATTCTTGATCTAAGCAGATCTGCCAAAAGGCATCTTTGAGATCAATTTTAGAAATGCAGTGCACGGGAGGAAGGCGACTTAGCAGTCCATCCATTATAGGAATGGGATATGCGTCCTTTACAATGACTGCATTCAATTTCCTCGCGTCTAAACAAAATCGTACTTTGCCAGGCTTGACGTGCAAAGTAACTGGAGATGACCACGGCGATGAAGGAGCTTCTTCAATCACATCCATTTTTATCATCCTATCGATTTCGATGCACAACAGTTTTTCCTTAGCTGGGGAAAGTGGATAAAATCTCTGTTTGATTGGTTTTGCATTGGAAGTATCGATATTGTGTTCTATTAGTTTAGTCAATCCTAGACCCTCGCTTTCAAATGATGGAAAGAATTCGATTACTTTGCGCAGTTTGGATTTATGTAAATCCGACAATTGTATTTGAATAGGATCCTCCTCTAATTCGCATTCAATTTCGCTTATTATTGGTGACTGATTAATAGAGATTCCGAATGCTAACCAGAAATCCATTCCGCATATCACGTTCTGCTTTATGGAAGGAACTATCAAAAATTCGAAATTGTTATTTATAGAGTTATAAGTCAGGGGAATTGTGATCACGCCAGCAACAGATTGTCTCTGACCATCGGCAGTTCGTACAG
Organism: Drosophila anomelani; assembly: GCA_035045905.1. Lineage (NCBI taxonomy): Eukaryota > Metazoa > Arthropoda > Insecta > Diptera > Drosophilidae > Drosophila > Drosophila anomelani. Next base: position 4,043,217 of record JAWNOO010000117.1, on the reverse strand, counting down.
CTGATCTAAACCTGTCAAATGGCTGCGTTGATATTATTTGTTGGGCTAAATCGCCACCAATGATGCTTTTATTAGCACCGCTGTCTAGGAGAGCTAAATACGACTGATTGAATATGTCAATGTTTGTGAAAGGTCGGATGTCATTCTTTTTGCTAATGAGCGATGACACAGTGAAAAGTTTGAAGGATCTCTTGCGAAACCAAAATTTGCGAATTCGCCGTGAAGATCGTCGTTTGCGACCGACGATGAAATTGGGCTGGAGTATCTGGGATTTACGCTTTGCATACTCCAGTAACCGCAGATGGTACGGGTTAAAAGGTTCGTTTGTTGATACGTCCGTTTGCGTATCGGGCAATATTGGTTGTTCATCACTACCCGAAGAGTCTGATTTTACTGGTATTACTGAGACTGATTGCGGACATCCGTCTTCTTCATCCAACGAATGTCCGGTTTGGAGTTTTTTATAGCCGATTTACATTTTGCGCAGTTGGGCTTGTACACATCCGGTGTGCCACAACCATAACAAAAAATACGACGGGTTTTAAGGCAATCATGGTATCTGTGGCCTGTCTCGTCACAGTTCCAGCACTTAATATCATCTGAACTCCTGACAGCGAAAATTTCGTCCTCACTAACTGGTTCTTCCTCGGATTGGGCTTCTGACTCATCCTCGTGAAGAATTGTATTAACAAAACGTTTGCTAGGGATCGGACGTTGAATCGGCTTGGCCCGAGTGCTACGAAAGAATTCTTCATGACGGTGACATTCCCTACGCAATGTTGCTAAGTTTGGAGTGTCTATGTGCAACAATTCATGTTTAATCTCCGGTTTAAGATTGTGACGAACTTCAATCGCAATATCGCCATCCTGCATTGGTTCGCGGAGAGAATCGGCAATGGAAAGCATAGCGTCCAAAAAGTCATCAAAACTTTCGGTGCTGCCCTGTTTACGGCGACGCATGACGCTTTTAATCTCGCGATCAGATCTCTGATCTTGATATCGCTCTTTCAAACGCCTGCATAATACATTCCAACTCCTGTTGTCTGCTGATCTATGGACACGCCAATAAAATGCTAAGGCAGGACCCGCAAACAATAAATTCGCGAACTGAGAAAGTATTTCGAAGTTACCGTTCAGGCACTGTGAAGTAAGACAATTTACGCGGTAAATAAAATCTTCGATGGCGATGTCGCCAGATGAGCCACTGAATTTAATACGCCAATTGGATATTATATTTGAAATCCTATCTGGTCGATCCGAGGAAAGATCATCTGAGGAATCCCTACCACGTCGAATATCATTTCGTTCTGAGTTAGTATCGGAACCATTTCGACCGAAATTAGTTCGTGGATTTTGCTGCAGATCACTCTGCCCGTTATTTCCAAAAGTTGATCTATTCAATTGGGTAAATGCCATAGTTATTTGTTCTGTAACTGATTGTAGCATGTTAGTTTGAAAAACCTGCATCGAATTTTGAATTAATTGTTCAACACGACCTTCGGTTACCACCCTCGACTCTGAGTTATCGTTGCTACAAACCTCCTGCAAAGAATTCTGATCAAGACCTTCAGTCTGCTTTGCTGCATTTTTAGAAGCTGAACGGGTCATTATTTTGTTTCCCTGAAGAGGAGCTGAATGGGGTCCTAAGACGGGTTGAAGGCATGTTTGACCACAGATAGGGCATTTGTCATTGTTCTTCAGATGATTTTCGAAACAAGCCTTATGAAAAGAATGCTTACAACGAGCTTCAAATAAATCTAGGTTGCTTACTGGTCCGTTGCATATGCCACATGTTACAGACTCACCAGCTTGTAAATCGACTAAATTTTCATTACTGCGGGTCAACATTTTCGATGCTAAACAGAATATAAACGATAGGGAAATGAAATATATAATGGGAACGATGAGTTCAAACGAGAAAAATACGATATACGGTAGACGATAAGTTCAAATGAGAGAAATACGATATGCGGTAGACGATAAGTTCAAACGAGAAAAATACGATATGCGATAAGCGGAAATGCAGGTCTTACCCTGAGTAGTAAAGCAGTAGGTTGTATTGTTCAATAGGTACAAAAATGTGAACGGGATGTGAATACGGGGTTTAAGAAATGCAAATGTATGATTTATTGTCTTGCCAATTAAAAGAGTAACTAACCGAATCTATCCAGCTAGAGAAAATCTCGATTTTGTTTGGTAAGAAGGTAGTGTTTGAGTAGCGAAATCCTGGTATAGAACCGATCTTGACTCAGAACTATAATTCCTAAGAATCAATTACCCAAATTGGAATGTGTTTTAACTATAATGATCGATTATTACCGAGCTGATAGAAAACAACATATAAAAGTATGACATTTCCTCCGGTATGGCACCGAATCTATCCAGTGACCATAAAATCCAGGACGATAAATGAAATACCTAACTGAAACTAAATGTGGATGGATTGTATATTATCGGGAAGCTCGGCTGTCAAACGACAGATGCCTAATCAGGCATTGGCTGGCCCCACGTTGGGCGCCAATTAATTCTGTAACGAACACACTCATCGAGCGTTGTTTATCTTAACACCCTCTGTCTACTTTTGACCGGCATGCTCAGGGTAAATGGGCGTGGGTTTGATGCTAAGATAAACAAAGGTGTTACAAAATTAATAATTGTAGACAGAGATAGATAGCGACAAGAAGGAGAACCCATCGGTTAGGGAAGCAGACAAAAAGAAGTACCTATTGAAGATGAGACCCAGATGTTATTGGCCTCGATCTATACCCACCCTACCTGTGAAGTCCCATTAGACCCCACCCAAATACAACCGCTGCTTTACATGACCTCAGGTGCCCAACAAAAAGTCATTTACTCCATAACTATAACTATATAATTTACGAGAACGATAACTCGATACATTTCCTAAAACTAACCCTTATCCTACAAAATTAAATTAATATTGAAGAATTTCTTATGCCTTAATTTTTGATTATGTTACTGACGATAATAAAAAGTAATTACTTTAATAAGGCAAATTAATGACGTTAACGTTACATTAAATTAAGCTTTATTCCCTATAAATACGAATGAGTAATATGAAAGTAATATAAAATTAATTAAATCAAATTAAATATTAATATCTTTAACTAGACTTTGTGGGACTTTTGATTATAATATGTTCGTATATATATATAAATGCTTTTACATGTTCTCGGTTGTTCTGACGGCTATGCCGTACTTACGCAAAATCCCTCGATGTCAGCAGGCCTGATGACTGATGAGTTATATAGCTGTTGTTAATTTATATGTGAAGAAAGTCGAATTATATATATATAGATGTGTGATCAAATTTTCTCCACAAAAATAAGCTAAAGTAAGATCGAAGAGTTTTATAAGTAAATAAGCTTAATTGAATTTAGAACAAAATATATTAATGATACTAATCAGGTTGCTACACGCAACGGGTGCAGCCAGGTGTGCAGCAGGCTGTCAGCTTCGTGTTGTCCAGATGTCCAATTGGTCATGCAAGCATCATCAACCAATAAGAATGGCACAACAAAGGTTGATGTGTGTGAAGAAGCAGACACCAAAAATGTAGAGATGACTCTATCAGCACACTGAAGTAGAGGTGCTTCTTGCAGAACACGTGACGTAGGGATGCTCCACGTGGCACGCGCACAGAACAGGGTGCTCCTTGCAGAACACGCAAAGAAAAAGATGCTCCTCGCAGAACACGTGACGTAGGGGTGCTCCACGTAACACGTGCACAGAGTAGGGTGCTCCTCGCAGCACACACGAAGAATATCAAGAGGAAGTCACTCAGGAGCGATGGTGATCGCTGTTCGCTGATAGCGAAGAAAAAAGAAAGGCGGCACCTTCCGCCGCCCGTGGCGAAGGCTCCAGCGGCGCACGAACTAACGCCTAGATCGGTCAAGGGCACAATTTTACGGCAGCAGCCCTGACTGTGTTGTCAATAAGGTCGCCAAAGTGAACCTTTAGGTTAAGTTGCACGCTGTTGTTCGAAATTTTCACAATTATTCACTTGCGATTAGCGCGATTTGGAAATGCTTACCAGCAAGAAATTCAGAAACTCAATCTATATGATTTGCAATGTTTTATTGAGAATAATTGTGATGATAAACACGAGATGGGCGAGGATTAAAATTTCAGCTTTGTTAAACTCAACTGTATGCAAACGCCATCCAAAGAAAAGAGACCGGAAATTAACAAAGTGACCAGTATTAGCCCTAACGCCTTTTTTTGAGTAATCCTGAATTTCGCCATAGGATTCGCTAAAATTAGCCAGACTAGAGCTTTCCTACACTGGTTTGCGCGATCTGTTAAGGACCTGCCAACTTACGCCGGTTCCTGCAAATAAGACTTGCCAATTAGCGACTGGATCCCACAAGATTCTTCTGAAATAATTGTGCTTTGTGATCCACTGTCAATCAAGGCTCTAAAATTTTCATAATTTCCTTGAGAGGATTTTATTTGTACCCTCGCCGTAGCTAATAGGGCTTGTTCCGATGTTCTTAGTGTATTCACTTTTTCTATATTCTGATACGAAATATGAAGCATGCTGTGATGGTTTCTTTTACAAATAGAACACGATATATCGCTTAGGCATTTTTTACTATACGAGTGTTTCAAACATTTGAAACACAATTTTGCCTTTTTAATTTTTTCCATTCTTTCTGATGGATTTAATTTTCTAAATATGTGGCATTGTACCACTGTGTGTCCCCAACCTTTGCAAATGGGACAATTCGTAGTGGAAACTTCTTTCCTAATTATATTTTCTTTTCCAGGTTTTTCATCCTGAACTGAGCTTATTGAACTTAGTCTTTGCTCTAAAAATTCTATTACATCGGACAATATTTGAATTTCTTTGGGTTTCTTCGTGTGGCTCTCATATAATTGAAGAGCCTCTTTATTAAATTTTTTCAAAATAATTTGTGCAAAGATTATATCTACCTCATCAGAAACCTGTGCCTTTAATTTTATAATGTGAATTGACTCATTTATAGAGTCAATAAATGTTCTTAATTGCTTCGTTGAGTTGATATTTACATTCTCCAGCTCAAGTAAGCGATTAATTTGTTTGGAAAATATTTTCCTTTTATTTTCATACCGCTTGGTTAATAATTCCCAAGCGGCTTCATAATTATCTCCAGATCCCAGTAACAGGTGAGAAACCACATTCCTGGCTTCCCCCTTAACTGAGATTTTAAGATAATTAAATTTTAGGGTTGGAGTTAAATCCTCCCTTAAATGAATTAGTTCAGTGAACAATTCATAAAATAGATCCCAATCTTTGGAATCTCCAAAGAATGTAGGGACTTGTATTTTTGGTAGTGTGGGCAAATCATCAATTTTTTGATTTGCCACATCTACTTTAAAAGGCACAGAGGTTTTAATTTTGGTTTGCATGTCGCTTATTAAGGATGTGATATCGAATTCAATTTCTTCGAATCTCACATCATAACTCCTATCTGTGACATCAATGTGGGAGACTTGTTTTAGATTTAAGAGTTTCTCCCAATAAAAATTTATCTTTTTAATGCGAATTTTGAAACTATCTACTTTTTTCTCCTCAATTGCTACAAGCGTTTCTCCTAAGTAATTTTCTATTTGATTTAATGCCCTATCTAAATTTGTGGATCCTGCCTCAGTTTTATCATTTTCCTGCAGTACGTGATCTATTTTTTCTTTAATCCTATCGAAATCTGCCATCATCGCGTCATAATGTTTCTTATTGAAGTAGTCGTGATTGACTACTCCAATACTAACCAACGCTGCGTGATTACGCATACATTCTTCTTTTAGATCTTCGTATTGCTTTATAAAATTAAAACTGAGGCTTGGAAGGTTTATCAACTGCCTACTAGCCTCTGTAATCTCTATCTGCCTTTTGATTAGTTTAATAGTTTCAGCGGACAACATTTTGGAATTTGTTTTTTTTTTTTTACACAGACAACAATATAAAAGGAACCAACGATGTTTTTTCAAGAATTTTAATTCTCAAATGTATATATTTTTTTTTTTTTTTAACAGAGAACAATATCAAGGGAACAACGATATATGTATATATATTTTATGTATTTTTTCGAAATATTTAAATTTTAGAGCAATTTTGTCTTATTTCTAAAATACTTCAATGTATTGTGTATATGTATGTGTGTGTATAAAAATATCTTAAATTTTGACTTAGCTGCTGCTCTGTAGTCGTTGCTGCTGCTGATGTTTCTGCTGCTGCTTTCGTTGCTGATGATTTGTAGATCCTGTGGTCGTCGCTGTTGTTGTTGTTATCCTGCTGCGGTCGTCCTTCTTTGGTTGTTTTCTTTTTTCTTTTTGAAGAACGGTCTATGTGACAACTTCGCCACTTGTAGTATCGTAATTCTTTTTTAAATTTTTGGCACTTTATAGTTACTTTGAGGCACTTGTAGTAGTTAATCGTTACTTTTTTTTTCAAATTTTTTGGCACTTTAGAGATTTTTTTTTTTTTTTTTGTTTTAGGCACTTGTAGTTTTGATATAGGGTTGTTTCCGTCACTTTTAATAGTCGCGACTTTTCGATGTTTTTGGCCTCGAAAGAACGCCCACAATAAATTATTTTAATTAATTTATTTTTTATTTTTGTCGATTATTCGACCACAAAAATTTTTTTTTGTTTTAAAACAATCAGGACTCTTTTGTATCCTCTTGCTTTGATTTTATACTCTGTTCCTTACCATAAAGGGGGAAACAAGAGTCAATTATTTGTGCTACCTTTTAGCTGCGACTTGGCTATGCTTAAAGGAGCTGGCCTTTCTCTGAGTCCCTTACCATATAGGGGGAAACTGCAGAGTTCTACGAAATAATTTCGAAGGCTCGATTGACCAAAAATGAATAGCCTCCAAATTGAAAGACTTTCATTTGTTGAGTTTTTGTAAGAAACTGAATTTATTTTGATGCAGCCTCGGTTTATATAGGCTACAGATTCTAGATAAATGACCTACGCAGAGGCCTAACTAAATAGTTCCCGCCTTATCGAGTTCCCACGCATTGGCACATCTGGACATCTGGAGCTGCATGGACCTTATCTGCGATCCCTCACTACGGGATTCATTTTAGGAGGCGGGGCACAATCTTAAGAGATATGTGGCATGTACTTAGGTTACATGTGCAGCGTGCACCCATGCCCAATATTAGATTACATATACAAATTTATGACTCTCGCTTCATTTACACAGATATGAAACGGAGTCCAACAACCTTATATCTAAATATTAGTGTTCGTCTGAACACTTATTCACGGCGATGTGGAGAGCCCCTACCTGCTTGGGCAGCTCAACTTCCATGTTCCCCGTCTTTCATCTAGAAATTTTTTCCCCCTAGTAGTTAACCACTGTAGGCGTGAGTTTTAAGTACATGAACCCTTTAGGGTTTTATGTACTGATTACAATCGCCTTTTTAGTAGTATTGAAGGCATAGAAAGCCTTCAAAACTTAAAAACTGAATTGCTTGTAGTACTTGCCCGTAGTGTATCCTAATTTTCTTTGTTCTATTCTATTTTTCCTCTCTCGCGTCGATCTAGTACGCGTTCGTGCCGTACGTCACGCGGCTGCGCCCCTCGGTCGGTTGGGCGGGAGGTGGGCCTCGTTGGGACTCGGTCGTTAAAAATTAATTTTGTTGGAATGCCTACAACACATAGTGTCTTAATGATTTTAACACGTTTATACAACTCCTAGCTGGCGAGGAACGCTGTGGAGAAGCCAAAAATCGTGGTCTACGATGTGGACACGGCAATCGGCCCACAGGAGTTCATGAAGGAGCTCCATGAGAACAACTTCGACGGCGAGATGACCGCGTCGGAGTTTAAAAAGGCCGTCCACCTGGTGACCAAGGCGTGGTCTGTGACCGATGGTGCCACCATTAATGTGACACTGGAGGTCAATGGGAAGGCGATGGCGACGCTTGATGTAGGCCGGGTCTACATTAAGTGGTTCTGATTCCGGTGCCGGTCCCAGGTGCGCACCTACGCCTGCCACAGGTGCGAAGGCTTCGACCACAAGGTCGGCGAGTGCCGGCAGAAGGCAAACGTCTGCCGTCAGTTCGGACAGATTGGCCACACCGCAGCCAAGTGCCTGAACCCGGTGGACTGCCGGAACTGCCGTCATAGAGGGCAACCCTCGGGGCATCACATGCTCTCGAGCGCGTGCCCAATATACGGTGCGGTGCTTGCGAGGGTGCAAGCTAGACATTAATGTTTAGCTTCATCCAAGCGAACTGTGGCCGAGGACGAGCTGCGACTATCGAGCTCGGAGTCCGGTTGAGGAGATCGGGCTCAATGTTCGCACTGGTGCAGGAGCCGTATCTCGGCGGGGATGACATGGATGTGCTGCCTGAAGGAACCAGGATGTTCGCCGATCGTCGTGGGAAGACAGTGGAGACCCTCACCAATTAGTATGGCGTATGTCTGGTCGTTAAAGGGAGATTTGGCTCAATCTTCCTTTGCTCTGTATACTGCCAGTTCGATGCACCTTTGGAACTGTACCTTCGGTACATGGATGCGGTCCTGTTGCAGGCCAGCAGAACCCCCGCAATCCTGGGCATCGACGCGAATGCAGTATCCCCCATGTGGTTTAGCACACTCTCTCGACACTTCGAGGGGCAAGCTAACTACAGCCCGGGTGAGCTGCTGTCTGAGTGGATGCTGGAGGCAAGAGCTGCTGCCCTTAACCAGTCGACTGAGGTGTACACGTTCGATAACTACAGAGCTCGTAGTGATATCGACGTGAGGTAGCATCTATGTGGGCCACATATGAGTGGAGAGTGGACGAGTGGGAGTTGAGTGACCACAACATTATTACTGTTGTGGCCGAACCAACTACCACGAGCACAGTTGAGAGCATAGCTCCTGTGCCGTCCTGGAACCTCTCCAATGCCCGTTGGCGATTGTTCGAAGAGGAAATAGTGAGAAGAACAGCCGATATTCCGGAAGACTTCTCCGAGTCGTCGTTGGACCAGCAAGTTTCGACCCTGCGCAGTATTGTGCATGATGTGTGCGATATTGCGTTGGGAAGAAAATCGCCAGGATCGCCCAGTAGGAGAGCACGTTGGTGGACTGCCGACCTCTGCGCTGCACGGCGCGAAGTCCGGAGACTTCGGCGCCAACTCCAAGATGCCCGGCGTCGTGATCACGATGCCAATGCGGAGCTCTTAGTGGTCGAGCTGAGGCGTGCCTCAGCCATCTACAAGAAGCTAATCTGGAGGGCGAAAATGGATGACTGGAAACGCTTCGTGGGAGATCATTTCGATTATCCATGGGGGCGCGTCTACAAGATTTGCTGAGGCCGCAGACAGTGCACGGAGATTGGGTGCCTCCGCGTGAATGGCGAGTTGATCACCGATTGGGGTGATTGTGCACGAGTGCTCCTCCGTAACTTTTTCCCAGTTGCAGAGTTCGACGCACCGATTGCCATCGTAAAGGAAGTCCCACCGGCCCTCGAAGCATTCGAGGTTGATATTTGTGTCGCCAGGTTGAAGAGCAGGCGTTCTCCCGGCTTAGACGGCATCAATGGCACAATCTGCAAGGCAGTCTGGCGCGCCATACCTCAGCATCTAGCATCGTTGTTTTCCCGATGCGTCCAATCGGGGTACTTTCCCAGCGAGTGGAAGTGTCCACGCTTAGTGGCGCTACTCAAGGGACCTGAGAAGGACAATTGCGAGGGGGATATGCCTGCTGCCAGTGTTTGGCAAGGTGCTCGAGGCTATCATGGCTAATCGTGTGAGAGAAGTTCTTCCGGAAGGCTGCAGATGGCAGTTCTGGTTTCGCCAAGGACGATGTGTGGAGGATGCTTGGAGGCACGTGAAGAGCAGTGTTACTGCCAGCCCGGCACAATACGTGCTCGGTATCTTCGTGGACTTCAAAGGAGCATTCGACAACGTCGAATGGAGTGCTGCACTTCGCCGACTAGCTGACTTGGGATGCCGGGAGATGAGCTTGTGGCAGAGCTTCTTCTCCGGCCGAAGAGCAGTGATCCGGTGATGCCGGTAACTAGAGGTTGCCCCAGGAATCAATTAGCGGCCCATTTATTTGGGACCTGCTAATGGATGTACTGCTTCAGCGCCTCGAGACGTATTGCCCACTGAGTGCATACGCGGATGATCTGCTTCTTCTCGTCGAGGGAAATTCCTGAGCCGTGCTAGAGCAAAAAGGAGCGCAACTGATGTCCATCGTTGAAACGTGGGGAGCGGAAATTGGCGTTGCCGTTTCCACCAGCAAGACGGTTATAATGCTGCATAAAGCTACCTTGAGACGTGCGCCTACGGTAAAGTTTGCTGGAGCAAACCTGCCGCATGTGCTTAGCTGTCGGTTTCTGGGCATCACGGTCAGTGAAGGAATGAAATTCCTCACGCACATAGCTTCGCTACGTCAGCGAATGACCGGAGTCGTTGGAGCATTGGCGCGTGTGCGTCGAGTCGACTGGGGTTTCAGTCATCGAGCCAGGCGGACCATATATGCCGGACTCATGGCACCTTGTGTGCTGTTTGGTGCACAATGCACATCCGCCATTCGTTGTTCTTTTTCCTCACTAGCACCACGGGCGTGCTATATGGGCTCCGTGACCGCTCTATGACCCCCAAGGACAGTAACTCATTTACCTGTTCGTCGATAATTGCCTGCTGCTTTGGGTTGCTTGGGTAGTACTTCTGCTTAATTGGCTTATCGTCCTTTAGTGTTATATCTTGTGAGTTGCGGCGTTACTAACCCCCAGCATCCTCTCGAATACTTGCCTGTGCTCCTGAAGGAAGTTCTCTATCCTCTCCTCCAGCGTGTCCTCCTGCTGCTTGAGTCTCCGTTACTTCATGACGCGCATGAATGGATTAACGACGGACGTGTTTTCGGTACGCTCGTGTTTCAGATTGCGAAAAACTTTGTTTCGGTGCGAAATAAACTCTGAAAAGTGGACAAATCGGTGGTTTAAAGCTCCGCGAAAATAGTGTACGTATTTTCGGGAGCGAGTATATTGTGGTTTGGCAATAAATTGCAACTTTATTTATTTTAATTGCACGTGTTGCTGTTGAGCTTTCGGGTCAGCTGTTGCACAGCTGATCTACGTGGTTCGTGTCCCCGCTAAGCACGTTGGTGTGTAAATCGGATACACAAGCAAAACTTACTGGAGCTTCTAATAGGTGGAGCTGGTAAGTGATGGAGAGCGATAGCAGCGCAAGTGCCATGAGTGTTGGGAGCGCTTCTGGCAAGTCTGCGAGGGGAAGACGGCGAGGCCGAGTAGCCTCGAGGAGTTCTGCCCCTACACAGGCCAAGCTGATAGCGTTGGCTGTCGAGGGAGTGCCTGAGCCCGTCGGCACTTTAGAGGAGCAGTTCTCCTCACTGGAGGAGCCTCGGGCTTCTGCATCCGCAGCTGCTGCAGCTACTGCCCCCGCTGCCCCCGCTGCCCCCGCTGCTGCCACCGCCGCTGTCCCCGCCGCTGTCCCCGTCGTTGCCCCCGCTGCTGCTGCTCCAGCCGCTGCCCCCGATGCTGCCAGCGCCGCTGCTGCCACCGCTGCTGTCCATGCTGGGCATGCTGCCATAATGGCAGAATTGTCGGCCCCCTCGCAGCCAGTAGTTGCCGGCTTTCCTCCGCTGCCTCAGGGTGCACCCACTGCTGCCCCGCGGACCACCAAAGTTCGCGAGACGTGGTCAGCAGTGGTGAAGTGCGATGACCCAGCGTTGACGGGAAAGGTGATCGCCAAAAAGGTGCGCAAGGTCGTGGCGCCGTCCCTCGGTCGGAGAGCTGCAGAAGGTGGTCGCTTCTAAGAAGTTCGCCGAAGTGGGGCTCAATGTGGCGAAGAACGCCGCGGAGAAGCCGAAAATCGTAGTCTACGATGTGGACACGGCAATCGGCCCGGAGGAGTTCATGAAGGAGCTCCACGAGAATAACTTCGACGGCGAGATGACCGCGGCGAAGTTCAAAAAGGCCGTCCACCTGGTGACCAAGGCGTGGTCAGTGACCGATGGTGCCACAGTCAACGTGACACTGGAAGTCAATGAGAAGGCGTTGGCAACGCTTGATGTAGGCCGGGTCTACATCAAGTGGTTTTCTTTCCGGTGCCGGTCCCAGGTCCGCACCTACGCCTGCCACAGGTGCGTAGGCTTTGACCACAAGGTCGGCGAATGCCGGCAGAAGACGAACGTCTGCCGCCAGTGCGGACAGATTGGCCACACCGCAGCCAAGTGCCAGAACCCGGTGGACTGCCGGAACTGCCGTCATAGAGGGCAACCCTCGGGGCATCACATGCTCTCGAGCGCGTGCCCAATATACGGTGCGGTGCTGGCGAGGGTGCAAGCTAGACATTAATGTTTAGCTTCATCCAAGCGAACTGTGGCCGAGGACGAGCTGCGACTATCGAGCTCGGAGTCCGGTTGAGAGATCGGGCTCAATGTTCGCACTGGTGCAGGAGCCGTATCTCGGCGGGGATGACATGGATGTGCTGAAGGAACCAGGATGTTCGCCGATCTTCGTGGGAAGGCAGCCATCCTTGTGGATCAACAGGATGCCATCTGCATGCCAGTGGAGACCCTCACCAATGAGTATGGCGTATGTCTGGTCGTTAAAGGGAGATTTGGCTCAATCTTCCTTTGCTCAGTATACTGCCAGTTCAATGCACCTTTGGAACCGTACCTTCGGTACATGGATGCGGTCCTTTTGCAGGCCAGCAGAACCCCCGCAATCCTGGGCCTCGACGCGAATGCAGTAGTTTCGACCCTGCGCAGTATTGTGCATGATGTGTTCGATATTGCGTTGGGAAGAAAATCGCCAGGATCGCCCAGTAGGAGAGCACGTTGGTGGACTGCCGACCTCTGCGCTGCACGGCGCGAAGTCCGGAGACTTCAGCGCCAACTCCAAGATGCCCGGCGTCGTGATCACGATGCCAATGCGGAGCTCTTAGTGGTCGAGCTGAGGCGTGCCTCAGCCAACTACAAGAAGCTAATCTGGAGGGCGAAAATGGATGACTGGAAACGCTTCGTGGGAGATCATTCCGATGATCCATGGAGAAATCTACAAGATTTGCCGAGGCCGCAGAAAGTGCACGGAGATTGGGTGCCTCCGCGTGAATGGCGAGTTGATCACCGATTGGGGTGATTGTGCACGAGTGCTCCTCCGTAACTTTTTCCCAGTTGCGGAGTTCGACGCACCGATTGCCATCGTGGAGGAAGTCCCACCGGCCCTCGAAGCATTCGAGGTTGATATTTGTGTCGCCAGGTTGAAGAGCAGGCGCTCTCCCGGCTTAGACGGCATCAATGGCACAATCTGCAAGGCAGTCTGGCATCGTTGTTTTCCTGATGCGTCCAATCGGGGTACTTTCCCAGCGAGTGGAAGTGTCCACGGGTAGTGGCGCTACTCAAGGGACCTGAGAAGGACAAGTGCGAGCCCTCCTCGTACATGGGGTATGCCTGCTGCCAGTGTTTGGCAAGGTGCTCGAGGCTATCATGGTGAATCGTGTGAGAGAAGTTCTTCCGGAAGGCTGCAGATGGCAGTTCGGATTTCGCCACGGACGATGTGTGGAGGATGCTTAGAGGCACGTGAAGATCAGTGTTGCTGCCAGCCCGGCACAATACGTGCTCGGTATCTTCGTGGACTTCAAAGGAGCATTCGACAACGTCGAATGGAGTGCTGCCTGCGCCGACTAGCCGACTTGGGATGCCGGGAGATGAGCTTGTGGCAGAGCTTCTTCTCCGGCCGAAGAGCAGTGATCCGAAGCAGTTCCGGTACTGTGAATGTGCCGGTAACTAGAGGTTGCCCCCAGGGATCAATTAGCGGCCCATTTATTTGGGACCGGCTAATGGATGTACTGCTTCAGCGCCTCGAGTCGTATTGCCCACTGAGTGCATACGCGGATGATCTGCTTCTTCTCGTCGAGGGAAACTCCCGAGCCGCGCTAGAGCAAAAAGGAGCGCAACTGATGTCCATCGTTGAAACGTGGGGAGCGGAAATTGGCGTTGCCGTTTCCACCAGCAAGACGGTAATAATGCTGCTTAAGGGTACCTTGAGACGTGCGCCAACGGTAAAGTTTGCTGGAGCAAACCTGCCGTATGTGCGTAGCTGTCGGTATCTGGGCATTACGGTCAGTGAAGGAATGAAATTCCTCACGCACATAGCTTCGCTACGTCAGCGAATGACCGGAGTCGTTGGAGCATTGGCGCGTGTGCTTCGAGTCGACTGGGGTTTCAGTCCTCGAGCCAGGCGGACCATATATGCCGGACTCATGGCACACTGTTTGCTGTTTGGTGCCTCGGTATGGTATGTCACCGCCGAGCAAGTAGCTGCCAAGAGGCGACTAGCCTCTTGCCATAGGCTTATCCTGCTTGGATGCCTATCGGTATGCCGAACAGTGTCCACCGCGGCACTGCAGGTTCTTGCTGGAGCTCCCCCGCTTGACTTGGCTGCTAAGCAATTAGCAGTCAAATACAAGCTGAAGCGTGGATACCCGCTGGAGGAGAACGACTGGCTCTATGGTGAGGACCTTGATGGTCTGAACTGGGAACAGAGGAAGATACGCATTGACGAGTCCATGCTGCTGAGTTGGCAGAACAGATGGGATGAGCGAACCAGGACGGGTGACGCACCGGTTTGTCCCAGATGTTACTCTCATCTATCGGGATCCAAGTTTTGGTTTCTCGATGATGGCGTCTTTCCTGCTCACAGGGCATGGGTCGTTCAATGCATTTCTGCACGGGAGAGCCCTCAGCGATACCACTGCATGTGCATGTGGTGATCCATATGAGGATTGGATGCACGTATTGTGCGCTTGCCCCCTGTATGCAGACTTGCGAGAGCTCGATGGACTTGGTGTGCAGTGCGTTGGCGAAAACTGGACGTTTGGAGGAATCCTGGAGGATCGGGGTAGGACCCAACGGCTGGAGGAGTTCGCTGTGGAGGCGTTCCGCAGGAGGAGGGGCATTTAGCCCAACACCCTTGCCGTGTGGCTAGCGGTAGAGAATACTGCCACAGCCCGCCGCTGCTTGTCGTAGGAGGCGACTAATACGGCAACAGGGTGCCCCATCCGGGTTTGTCGGAACTAAAGGGGTGAGGCCCACCGAGCCTGTAATTTCGGTACCACGGGTTGAGCAGTTCCAAGGCTGCTCATTGAGGTCGGCCCCCTAGTGGGAGTATCGTGGTGGCTGTGGTTAACCCGAAATCGCGGGAGATCCCTCGGGATCGACGTGGAGTTGCGTTCTCAACCTGGTGCTGTGACCGTCAGATCAGCAGAGGTTTTTAGATAGACCTCGCCCCTCACAAAGGGGGAGTGCACGTCCGACAAACGTGTGCTCGAATTTGTACCGGGGTGGTCGCTATGTATTTGCTATAGCTTCTAGCCACATTGAAATGCTGTGGTTGTACTCCCTTCAATGCGGAACACGCCACATTAAACAAGCACGGAGGGATCCGATTCACACACTGCCCCGCGGACCACCAAAGTTTGCGAGACGTGGTCAGCAGTGGTGAAGTGCGATGACCCAGCTTTGACGGGGAAGGCGATCGTCCCTCGGAGTCAGGGTCCACGAAGTGCTCGAGCTTCGTCGCGGTGGTGGTGCGATTATCCGCACGCCCTCGGTCGGAGAGCTACAGAAGGTGGTCCAGTCAAAGAAGTTCGCCGAAGTGGGGCTTAATGTGGCGAGAACCGCTGCGGAGAAGCCAAAAATCGTGGTCTACGATGTGGACACGGCAATCGGCCCGGAGGAGTTCATGAAGGAGCTCCACGAGAATAACTTCGACGGCGAGATGACCGCGGCGAAGTTCAAAAAGGCCGTCCACCTGGTGACCAAGGCGTGGTCAGTGACCGATGGTGCCACAGTCAACGTGACACTGGAAGTCAATGAGAAGGCGTTGGCAACGCTTGATGTAGGCCGGGTCTACATCAAGTGGTTTTCTTTCCGGTGCCGGTCCCAGGTACGCACCTACGCCTGCCACAGGTGCGTAGGCTTTGACCACAAGGTCGGCGAATGCCGGCAGAAGGCGAACGTCTGCCGCCAGTGCGGACAGATTGGCCACACCGCAGCCAAGTGCCAGAACCCGGTGGACTGCCGGAACTGCCGTCATAGAGGGCAACCCTCGGGGCATCACATGCTCTCGAGCGCGTGCCCGATATACGGTGCGGTGCTTGCGAGGGTGCAAGCTAGACATTAATGTTTAGCTTCATCCAAGCGAACTGTGGCCGAGGACGAGCTGCGACCATCGAGCTCGGAGTCCGGTTGAGGAGATCGGGCTCAATGTTCGCACTGGTGCAGGAGCCGTATCTCGGCGGGGATGACATGGATGTGCTGCCTGAAGGAGCCAGGATGTTCGCCGATCTTCGTGGGAAGGCAGCCATCCTTGTGGATCAACAGGATGCCATCTGCATGCCAGTGGAGACCCTCACCAATGAGTATGGCGTATGTCTGGTCGTTAAAGGGAGATTTGGCTCAATCTTCCTTTGCTCAGTATACTGCCAGTTCAATGCACCTTTGGAACCGTACCTTCGGTACATGGATGCGGTCCTTTTGCAGGCCAGCAGAACCCCCGCAATCCTGGGCCTCGACGCGAATGCAGTAGTTTCGACCCTGCGCAGTATTGTGCATGATGTGTGCGATATTGCGTTGGGAAGAAAATCGCCAGGATCGCCCAGTAGGAGAGCACGTTGGTGGACTGCCGACCTCTGCGCTGCACGGCGCGAAGTCCGGAGACTTCGGCGCCAACTCCAAGATGCCCGGCGTCGTGATCACGATGCCAATGCGGAGCTCTTAGTGGTCGAGCTGAGGCGTGCCTCAGCCATCTACAAGAAGCTAATCTGGAGGGCGAAAATGGATGACTGGAAACGCTTCGTGGGAGATCATTTCGATTATCCATGGGGGCGCGTCTACAAGATTTGCTGAGGCCGCAGACAGTGCACGGAGATTGGGTGCCTCCGCGTGAATGGCGAGTTGATCACCGATTGGGGTGATTGTGCACGAGTGCTCCTCCGTAACTTTTTCCCAGTTGCAGAGTTCGACGCACCGATTGCCATCGTAAAGGAAGTCCCACCGGCCCTCGAAGCATTCGAGGTTGATATTTGTGTCGCCAGGTTGAAGAGCAGGCGTTCTCCCGGCTTAGACGGCATCAATGGCACAATCTGCAAGGCAGTCTGGCGCGCCATACCTCAGCATCTAGCATCGTTGTTTTCCCGATGCGTCCAATCGGGGTACTTTCCCAGCGAGTGGAAGTGTCCACGCATAGTGGCGCTACTCAAGGGACCTGAGAAGGACAATTGCGAGGGGGATATGCCTGCTGCCAGTGTTTGGCAAGGTGCTCGAGGCTATCATGGTTAATCGTGTGAGAGAAGTTCTTCCGGAAGGCTGAAGATGGCAGTTCTGATTTCGCCAAGGACGATGTGTAGAGGATGCTTGGAGGCACGTGAAGAGCAGTGTTGCTGCCAGCCCGGCACAATACGTGCTTGGTATCTTCGTGGACTTCAAAGGAGCATTCAACAACGTCGAATAGAGTGCTGCACTTCGCCGACTAGCTGACTTGGGAGATGAGCTTGTGGCAGAGCTTTTTCCGGCCGAAGTGCAGTGATCCAAAGCAGTTCCGGTACTGTGAATGTGCCGGTAACTAGAGGTTGCCCCAGGGATCAATTAGCGGCCCATTTATTTGGGACCTGCTAATGGATGTACTGCTTCAGCGCCTCGAGACGTATTGCCCACTGAGTGCATACGCGGATGATCTGCTTCTTCTCGTCGAGGGAAATTCCTGAGCCGTGCTAGAGCAAAAAGGAGCGCAACTGATGTCCATCGTTGAAACGTGGGGAGCGGAAATTGGCGTTGCCGTTTACACCAGCAAGACGGTTATAATGCTGCATAAAGCTACCTTGAGACGTGCGCCTACGGTAAAGTTTGCTGGAGCAAACCTGCCGCATGTGCTTAGCTGTCGGTTTCTGGGCATCACGGTCAGTGAAGGAATGAAATTCCTCACGCACATAGCTTCGCTACGTCAGCGAATGACCGGAGTCGTTGGAGCATTGGCGCGTGTGCGTCGAGTCGACTGGGGTTTTAGTCATCGAGCCAGCCGGACCATATATGCCGGACTCATGGCACCTTGTGTGCTGTTTGGTGCACAATGCACATCCGCCATTCGTTGTTCTTTTTCCTCACTAGCACCACGGGC
This sequence comes from Drosophila anomelani, assembly GCA_035045905.1. Classification (NCBI taxonomy): domain Eukaryota; kingdom Metazoa; phylum Arthropoda; class Insecta; order Diptera; family Drosophilidae; genus Drosophila; species Drosophila anomelani. The sequence continues at coordinate 4,025,069 of JAWNOO010000117.1, read as the reverse complement.
GTGCTATATGGGCTCCTTGACCGCTCTATGACCCCCAAGGACAGTAACTCATTTACCTGTTCGTCGATAATTGCCTGCTGCTTTGGGTTGCTTGGGTAGTACTTCTGCTTAATTGGCTTATCGTCCTTTAGTTATATCTTGTGAGTTGCGGCGTTACTAACCCCCAGCATCCTCTCGAATACTTGCCTGTGCTCCTGAAGGAAGTTCTCTATCCTCTCCTCCAGCGTGTCCTCCTGCTGCTTGAGTCTCCGTTACTTCATGACGCGCATGAATGGATTAACGACGGACGTGTTTTCGGTACGCTCGTGTTTCAGATTGCGAAAAACTTTGTTTCGGTGCGAAATAAACTCTGAAAAGTGGACAAATCGGTGGTTTAAAGCTCCGCGAAAATAGTGTACGTATTTTCGGGAGCGAGTATATTGTGGTTTGGCAATAAATTGCAACTTTATTTATTTTAATTGCACGTGTTGCTGTTGAGCTTTCGGGTCAGCTGTTGCACAGCTGATCTACGTGGTTCGTGTCCCCGCTAAGCACGTTGGTGTGTAAATCGGATACACAAGCAAAACTTACTGGAGCTTCTAATAGGTGGAGCTGGTAAGTGATGGAGAGCGATAGCAGCGCAAGTGCCATGAGTGTTGGGAGCGCTTCTGGCAAGTCTGCGAGGGGAAGACGGCGAGGCCGAGTAGCCTCGAGGAGTTCTGCCCCTACACAGGCCAAGCTGATAGCGTTGGCTGTCGAGGGAGTGCCTGAGCCCGTCGGCACTTTAGAGGAGCAGTTCTCCTCACTGGAGGAGCCTCGGGCTTCTGCATCCGCAGCTGCTGCAGCTACTGCCCCCGCTGCCCCCGCTGCTGCCACCGCCGCTGTCCCCGCCGCTGTCCCCGTCGTTGCCCCCGCTGCTGCTGCTCCAGCCGCTGCCCCCGATGCTGCCAGCGCCGCTGCTGCCACCGCTGCTGTCCATGCTGGGCAAGCTGCCATAATGGCAGAATTGTCGGCCCCCTCGCAGCCAGTAGTTGCCGGCTTTCCTCCGCTGCCTCAGGGTGCACCCACTGCTGCCCCGCGGACCACCAAAGTTCGCGAGACGTGGTCAGCAGTGGTGAAGTGCGATGACCCAGCGTTGACGGGAAAGGTGATCGCCAAAAAGGTGCGCAAGGTCGTGGCGCCGTCCCTCGGTCGGAGAGCTGCAGAAGGTGGTCGCTTCTAAAAAGTTCGCCGAAGTGGGGCTCAATGTGGCGAAGAACGCCGCGGAGAAGCCGAAAATCGTAGTCTACGATGTGGACACGGCAATCGGCCCGGAGGAGTTCATGAAGGAGCTCCACGAGAATAACTTCGACGGCGAGATGACCGCGGCGAAGTTCAAAAAGGCCGTCCACCTGGTGACCAAGGCGTGGTCAGTGACCGATGGTGCCACAGTCAACGTGACACTGGAAGTCAATGAGAAGGCGATGGCAACGCTTGATGTAGGCCGGGTCTACATCAAGTGGTTTTCTTTCCGGTGCCGGTCCCAGGTACGCACCTACGCCTGCCACAGGTGCGTGGGCTTCGACCACAAGGTCGGCGAATGCCGGCAGAAGGCGAACGTCTGCCGCCAGTGCGGACAGATTGGCCACACCGCAGCCAAGTGCCTGAACCCGGTGGACTGCCGGAACTGCCGTCATAGAGGGCAACCCTCGGGGCATCACATGCTCTCGAGCGCGTGCCCGATATACGGTGCGGTGCTTGCGAGGGTGCAAGCTAGACATTAATGTTTAGCTTCATCCAAGCGAACTGTGGCCGAGGACGAGCTGCGACTATCGAGCTCGGAGTCCGGTTGAGGAGATCGGGCTCAATGTTCGCACTGGTGCAGGAGCCGTATCTCGGCGGGGATGACATGGATGTGCTGAAGGAACCAGGATGTTCGCCGATCTTCGTGGGAAGGCAGCCATCCTTGTGGATCAACAGGATGCCATCTGCATGCCAGTGGAGACCCTCACCAATGAGTATGGCGTATGTCTGGTCGTTAAAGGGAGATTTGGCTCAATCTTCCTTTGCTCAGTATACTGCCAGTTCAATGCACCTTTGGAACCGTACCTTCGGTACATGGATGCGGTCCTTTTGCAGGCCAGCAGAACCCCCGCAATCCTGGGCCTCGACGCGAATGCAGTAGTTTCGACCCTGCGCAGTATTGTGCATGATGTGTGCGATATTGCGTTGGGAAGAAAATCGCCAGGATCGCCCAGTAGGAGAGCACGTTGGTGGACTGCCGACCTCTGCGCTGCACGGCGCGAAGTCCGGAGACTTCGGCGCCAACTCCAAGATGCCCGGCGTCGTGATCACGATGCCAATGCGGAGCTCTTAGTGGTCGAGCTGAGGCGTGCCTCAGCCATCTACAAGAAGCTAATCTGGAGGGCGAAAATGGATGACTGGAAACGCTTCGTGGGAGATCATTTCGATTATCCATGGGGGCGCGTCTACAAGATTTGCTGAGGCCGCAGACAGTGCACGGAGATTGGGTGCCTCCGCGTGAATGGCGAGTTGATCACCGATTGGGGTGATTGTGCACGAGTGCTCCTCCGTAACTTTTTCCCAGTTGCAGAGTTCGACGCACCGATTGCCATCGTAAAGGAAGTCCCACCGGCCCTCGAAGCATTCGAGGTTGATATTTGTGTCGCCAGGTTGAAGAGCAGGCGTTCTCCCGGCTTAGACGGCATCAATGGCACAATCTGCAAGGCAGTCTGGCGCGCCATACCTCAGCATCTAGCATCGTTGTTTTCCCGATGCGTCCAATCGGGGTACTTTCCCAGCGAGTGGAAGTGTCCACGCATAGTGGCGCTACTCAAGGGACCTGAGAAGGACAATTGCGAGGGGGATATGCCTGCTGCCAGTGTTTGGCAATGTGCTCGAGGCTATCATGGTTAATCGTGTGAGAGAAGTTCTTCCGGAAGGCTGAAGATGGCAGTTTTGATTTCGCCAAGGACGATGTGTAGAGGATGCTTGGAGGCACGTGAAGAGCAGTGTTGCTGCCAGCCCGGCACAATACGTGCTTGGTATCTTCGTGGACTTCAAAGGAGCATTCGACAACGTCGAATGGAGTGCTGCACTTCGCCGACTAGCTGACTTGGGATGCCGGGAGATGAGCTTGTGGCAGAGCTTTTTCCGGCCGAAGAGCAGTGATCCGGTGATGCCGGTAACTAGAGGTTGCCCCAGGAATCAATTAGCGGCCCATTTATTTGGGACCTGCTAATGGATGTACTGCTTCAGCGCCTCGAGACGTATTGCCCACTGAGTGCATACGCGGATGATCTGCTTCTTCTCGTCGAGGGAAATTCCTGAGCCGTGCTAGAGCAAAAAGGAGCGCAACTGATGTCCATCGTTGAAACGTGGGGAGCGGAAATTGGCGTTGCCGTTTCCACCAGCAAGACGGTTATAATGCTGCATAAAGCTACCTTGAGACGTGCGCCTACGGTAAAGTTTGCTGGAGCAAACCTGCCGCATGTGCTTAGCTGTCGGTTTCTGGGCATCACGGTCAGTGAAGGAATGAAATTCCTCACGCACATAGCTTCGCTACGTCAGCGAATGACCGGAGTCGTTGGAGCATTGGCGCGTGTGCGTCGAGTCGACTGGGGTTTCAGTCATCGAGCCAGGCGGACCATATATGCCGGACTCATGGCACCTTGTGTGCTGTTTGGTGCACAATGCACATCCGCCATTCGTTGTTCTTTTTCCTCACTAGCACCACGGGCGTGCTATATGGGCTCCTTGACCGCTCTATGACCCCCAAGGACAGTAACTCATTTACCTGTTCGTCGATAATTGCCTGCTGCTTTGGGTTGCTTGGGTAGTACTTCTGCTTAATTGGCTTATCGTCCTTTAGTTATATCTTGTGAGTTGCGGCGTTACTAACCCCCAGCATCCTCTCGAATACTTGCCTGTGCTCCTGAAGGAAGTTCTCTATCCTCTCCTCCAGCGTGTCCTCCTGCTGCTTGAGTCTCCGTTACTTCATGACGCGCATGAATGGATTAACGACGGACGTGTTTTCGGTACGCTCGTGTTTCAGATTGCGAAAAACTTTGTTTCGGTGCGAAATAAACTCTGAAAAGTGGATAAATCGGTGGTTTAGTGCTCCGCGGAAATAGTGTACGGGAGTGAGTATATTGTGGGTTGGCAATAAATTGCAAATTTTTTGCACACACAGTGCACGTGTTGCTGTTGAGCTTTCGGGTCAGCTGTTGCACAGCTGATCTACGTGGTTCGTGTCCCCGCTAAGCACATTGGTGTGTAAATCGGATACTCAAGCAAAACTTATTGGAGCCGATAATAGGTGGAGCTGGTAAATGATGGAGAGCGATAGCAGCGCAAGTGCCATGAGTGTTGGGAGCGCTTCTGGCAAGTCTGCGAGGGGAAGACGGCGAGGCCGAGTAGCCTCGAGGAGTTCTGCCCCTACACAGGCCAAGCTGATAGCGTTGGCTGTCGAGGGAGTGCCTGAGCCCTTCGGCACTTTAGAGGAGCAGTTCTCCTCACTGGAGGAGCCTCGGGCTTCTGCATCCGCAGCTGCTGCAGCTACTGCCGCCGCTGTCCCCGTCGTTGCCCACGCTGCTGCTGCTCCAGCCGCTGCCCCCGATGTTGCCAGCGCCGCTGCTGCCACCGCTGCTGTCCATGCTGGGCAAGCTGCCATAATGGCAGAATTGTCGGCCACGCAGCGTCTGATTAGGAGGAGCAGCTTCCTGAGATTGGGATGTGTGAAAACGGATGAGCCATCAGTCGCTATGACGAGCTCGTCATGGCACTGATACTGAGGTGCGTTGGCTATGCCGCCGCCGCTGCCCCCCTCGCAGCCAGTAGTTGCCAGCTTTCCCCCGCTGCCTCAGGGTGCACCCACTGCTGCCCCGCGGACCACCAAAGTTCGCGAGACGTGGTCAGCAGTGGTGAAGTGCGACGGAGAAGGTGATCGCCGAAAAGGTGCGCAATGTCGTGGCGCCGTCCCTCGGAGTCAGGGTACACGAAGTGCGCGAGCTTCGTCGGTGGTGGTGCGATTATCCGCACGCCCTCGGTCGGAGAGCTGCAGAAGGTGGTCCAGTCAAAAAAGTTCGCCGAAGTGGGGCTTAATGTGGCGAGGAACGCTGCGGAGAAGCCAAAAATCGTGGTCTACGATGTGGACACGGCAATCGGCCCGGAGGAGTTCATGAAGGAGCTGAGAACAACTTCGACGGCGAGATGACCGCGTCGGAGTTTAAAAAGGCCGTCCACCTGGTGACCAAGGCGTGGTCAGTGACCGATGGTGCCACCATTAATGTGACACTGGAGGTCAATGAGAAGGCGATGGCGACGCTTGATGTAGGCCGGGTCTACATTAAGTGGTTCTCATTCCGGTGCCGGTCCCAGGTGCGCACCTACGCCTGCCACAGGTGCGTGGGCTTCGACCACAAGGTCGGCGAATGCCGGCAGAAAGCAAACGTCTGCCGCCAGTTCGGACAGATTGGCCACACCGCAGCCAAGTGCCTGAACCCGGTGGACTGCCGGAACTGCCGTCATAGAGGGCAACCCTCGGGGCATCACATGCTCTCGAGCGCGTGCCCGATATACGGTGCGGTGCTGGCGAGGGTGCAAGCTAGACATTAATGTTTAGCTTCATCCAAGCGAACTGTGGCCGAGGACGAGCTGCGACCATCGAGCTCGGAGTCCGGTTGAGGAGATCGGGCTCAATGTTCGCACTGGTGCAGGAGCCGTATCTCGGCGGGGATGACATGGATGTGCTGCCTGAAGGAGCCAGGATGTTCGCCGATCTTCGTGGGAAGGCAGCCATCCTTGTGGATCAACAGGATGCCATCTGCATGCCAGTGGAGACCCTCACCAATGAGTATGGCGTATGTCTGGTCGTTAAAGGGAGATTTGGCTCAATCTTCCTTTGCTCTGTATACTGCCAGTTCGATGCACCTCTGGAACTGTACCTTCGGTACATGGATGCGGTCCTGTTGCAGGCCAGCCAAACCCCCGCAATCCTGTGCATCGACGCGAATGCAGTATCCCCCATGTGGTTTAGCAAACTCTCTCGACACTTCGAGGGGCAAGCTAACTACAGCCGGGGTGAGCTGCTGTCTGAGTGGATGCTGGAGGCAAGAGCTGCTGCCCTAAACCAGTCGACTGAGGTGTACACGTTCGATAACTACAGAGCTCGTAGTGATATCGACGTGAGGTAGCATCTATGTGGGCCACATATGAGTGGAGAGTGGACGAGTGGGAGTTGAGTGACCACAACATTATTACTGTTGTGGCCGAACCAACTACCACGAGCACAGTTGAGAGCATAGCTCCTGTGCCGTCCTGGAACCTCTCCAATGCCCGTTGGCGATTGTTCGAAGAGGAAATAGTGAGAAGAACAGCCGATATTCCGGAAGACTTCTCCGAGTCGTCGTTGGACCAGCAAGTTTCGACCCTGCGCAGTATTGTGCATGATGTGTGCGATATTGCGTTGGGAAGAAAATCGCCAGGATCGCCCAGTAGGAGATCACGTTGGTGGACTGCCGACCTCTGCGCTGCACGGCGCGAAGTCCGGAGACTTCGGCACCAAGATGCCCGGCGTCGTGATCACGATGCCAATGCGGAGCTCTTAGTGGTCGAGCTGAGGCGTGCCTCAGCCAACTACAAGAAGCTAATCTGGAGGGCGAAAATGGATGACTGGAAACGCTTCGTGGGAGATCATTCCGATGATCCATGGAGAAATCTACAAGATTTGCCGAGGCCGTAGAAAGTGCATGCAGATTGGGTGCATCCGCATAAATGGCGAGTTGATCACCGATTGGGGTGATTGTGCACGAGTGCTCCTCCGTAACTTTTTCCCAGTTGCGGAGATCGACGCACCGATTGCCATCGTGGAGGAAGTCCCACCGAGTGTCGCCAGGTTGAAGAGCAGACGCTCTCCCGGCTTAGACGGCATCAATGGCACAATCTGCAAGGCAGTCTGGCGCGCATACCTCAGCATCTAGCATCGTTGTTTTCCCGATGCGTCCAATCGGGGTACTTTCCCAGCGAGTGGAAGTGTCCACGCATAGTGGCGCTACTCAAGGGACCTGAGAAGGACAATTGCGAGGGGGATATGCCTGCTGCCAGTGTTTGGCAAGGTGCTCGAGGCTATCATGGTTAATAGTGTGAGAGAAGTTCTTCCGGAAGGCTGCAGATGGCAGTTCCACCGTGGTGGTGGAGTTTTATTTGCCGTTGACTCCTGCCTCATCTCGGAACAGGTGGTATCTAACGAATTTCTGGACATTGAATTCATATGCGTTAAATTATCTTTTACAGGCAGCTGTATATATGTTACCTGCTCTTATATTCCTCCATCTTCGGAAATGCCAACTTATTGGAAACACCTTTCGGCAATTCAGGCAGTTTCCAACTGGCTTTCTGATAGGGACCAATTGGTGACTTTGGGTGACTTCAACATACCTGGAGCTCACTGGTCTTCTGACGGTGTGTCTAATATTCTCCTGACTGCGGCACAGCATGACCTTATAAATGGCTTGTTTGATTTATCCTTATCTCAAGTTAACCATATCTTTAATTCACTAAACCGCTTACTGGATCTATGCTTTGTTTCACATCCGGCTGGCGTAAACCTAAGTAGAGTTCCTCCAATGACGCAACCTGAAGATCCTTATCATCCTACTTTCGATGTGACCATCGACACCGGGACAGTTTTAGCAACGACATCTGGTAGTAGGTTAAACAGAGTCCGCTGTTTCCGAAAGGCCGACTATCAGAGGCTAAACACTTTAATAGCTGAATTTGATTGGTCTAATCTCTTCATGAGCTCAGACATGGCAACCGCCGTTGATATCTTTTATAGTGCTATGAACTCATTTTTCTTCTTATGTGTTCCTGAAACCTATCCGTCGGTCTCTAATAAACCACTCTGGTTTAACAAAGAGCTGACACGTTTAAAAAACGTAAAATCTAGGCTTTATAATAAATATAAACGTACTGGTTCAAGAACGGCTTTCTCATCCTATCTAAGTGCTCGATCTAGCTTTACCGTGCTTAACGCTCAGTGTTATAAAAATTATTTGACTCGTTGCAAGGTCCAGTTCACGCAGGACCCCAAACAGTTTTATAACTTTGTTAACTCTAAACGTAAACCCACGTTGTACCCTCCCTCGCTGTCATTTAATAATATTACTGTAAATTCTGATCAAGCAATAGCCAATCTCTTCGCTGAGTTTTTTAAAACCACATATTCTCCCTCAACATCTTCAGATCATTCATTTTCTCCAGCTATGCCCAGTTCGAACCTAATCTTCAGTCCTATTTTAAACGAAAGCTCACTTATTCTTGATCTTCAACGTGTTAAGCCAGTATATTCACCAGGTCCTGATGGAATACCGGGCTCTGTGCTAAGGTATTGCTCCGAGACGCTGTGTAACCCCCTTCTAAAATTGTTTACCTTATCTTTAGAATCCTCAGAATTTCCCCTTATTTGGAGGGAATCATTTGTTATTCCTCTCCATAAAAAAGGTAGCAAGTCGGATGCCAGTAACTATAGAGGTATCTCTAAGTTATCTGCAATCCCCAAACTTTTCGAGAATGTAATCACTCCTCACTTGCAACATCTATGCAGATCCGTCATCTCTCCATGTCAGCATGGTGAGGCGAAGATCAACCACGACTAATCTTCTGGAACTCACCTCTTTCGTTATTAGGGGTTTCCAACAAAACCTTAAAACCGATGTCATTTACACGGACTTTAGTAAAGCTTTCGACTCGGTTAATCATTCTCTTCTGGTTAGGAAACTCGATTCATTGGGGTTTCCAAATGATCTTCTTAAGTGGATTTCGAGTTATCTAAGTGACAGGTCCCAAAAGGTTCTGTTCAGAAATGTTCTATCCAATAGCCTCAGTGTCACTTCTGGCGTCCCACAGGGTAGCCACCTGGGACCACTACTATTTACATTGTTTATCAACGATTTGCCGCAGGTTCTAACCAAATCCAGAGTACTTATGTATGCTGATGATGTTAAACTTTGCGTGCAGTATAGGGACAGCTCACGCCAATCTGACCTACAATCGGATCTCGATAACTTTCAAGATGGGTGCCATGCTAACGATTTACATCTCAACAGTTCTAAATGCAAACTGATGACATTTTCTCGCACCACTTTTCTCCCTGCCACGTATATGCTTAACGATTGCTCTTTGGAAAGAATTACTATTGTTGATGACCTCGGCGTCCGCCTGGACCCTAAACTTTCGTTCTCAGAACATATTTCCTGTATGGTTAATAAAGCCGCCGGCATGCTTGGATTCATTAAAAGGTGGTCGAAGGAATTCGATTCTCCTTATGTAACGAAGACCCTATATACTTCGTTAGTACGCCCTATATTGGAGTATGGCTCGTGCGTCTGGAGTCCTCAATACGGAGTCCATAGTAGCCGCATCGAATCTGTCCAAAAGAAGTTTTTACTTTTCGCCCTCCGTGGCCTACCCTGGGATGCTAACCTTAGATTACCGTCTTACTCTAGTAGACTTCTCCCAATTAATTTACCTTCTTTAACTAACCGTAGGACGATGCTTGGCGTCGTCTTTCTACATAAACTTATTCACGGCGAGGTGGAGAGCCCCTACCTACTTGGGCAGCTCAATTTCCATGTTCCCCGTCTTTCTTCTAGAAATTTTATCCCCCTAGTAGTTAACCACTGTAGGCGTGAGTTTGAAGTACATGAACCCTTTAGGGTTTTATGTACTGATTACAATCGCCTTTTTAGTAGTATTGAAGGCGTAGAAAGCCTTCAAAACTTAAAAACTGTGTTGCTTGTAGTACTTGCCCGTAGTGTATCCTAATTTTCCTCGTTCTATTCTATTTTTCCTCTCTCGCGTCTATCTAGCACGCGTTCGTGCCGTACGTCACGCGGCTGCGCCCCTCGGTCGGTTGGGCGGGAGGTGGGCCTCGTTGGGACTCGGTCGTAGTGTTGCTATGTTTTTAATGGTACAGTGTACCCCCGATATATGCACATACTACACCTCCCTCATTTTGAAAAATAACGTAATAGGGTGAAGTTATTTTCATATATATATTTTTTTTGTTTTTTTTTTGGATATAATTGTATTAAGTGTATTAATTATGATTTAATTGTATTAATATTAATAAATTAATTGTATACTTATATATATATATGTTTTTAATTAGATGTTTTTTAATTATATGAATTAAAATTGTTCAGGTCAGGAGTAACCGTACGGCCGCCAGCCCAAGAGCGGATCGAAGAGCACCGCTCTTATATTTCTATCGTCCAGTCTGCTCTTTGTAGTTAAGTGAGGTTCGGGACCGCGATGCGGCGATCGCCGGTTCGCTCCCGCTCTCGTAGTTTCTGAAGTCTGTAAACGGGAGTGCGGAGTTAGTTTTTCTGTAAGCTAGTGTTGATTCCAAATTTCACCTCCGAATAAACACGACGTTTTCCTACTGTCGAACAAAACGCATCCCGACGTTTTTATTCTTTTTTTTTCGTGGGCTCTGGTGCCAAGTGATTTTTCCATCAGCAATATCAGCCGTCGCTTGACCAGTCGCCGGCCACCCAAACAAAAATGAATAATGATATTGAGTTTTTTAGCTGAATTATGTAAAAATTTTGAAATTATAAAAAATTTAAATTAAATATATTTATGTCTTTTATTGCAATAGCGTTTTTTTTTCGGTTGATCAGACCATTTTTTTTTTATGTTTGTTTCATTTGTTTCATTTTTAAGTAGTACCTTATCTCCTATTTTTAAATAAAAATTATTTGTAAATCTGTCATATTTAAGTTTCCTTTCTGCCTTCGCTTTTTCTAACATTCTTCTGGCTCTGTTGTATGATATTTCTAGTCTGTACTTAAGTTCTTTGGAATAATCTTCTATGTTGTATATAGGGTCAATATGGTTTATTTTTAAAAAATCTTTGAATTGTCTGGGTAATCTGCCGAATACTAGTTCATATGGGCAGTAGTCGTTTACTACTGATGGTGTTGTGTTGAAGCAGTAAGTGAAATATGGTAACCAAATGTCCCAATCACTCTTGTCAACTGATATATATGAACGTATGTATTCGTTGAAAGTTTGGTGACTTCTTTCTACGGTTCCTAAGGTTTGATGATGGTGAGCAATAGATGTTAGATTTTCTATATGCATGTATTTGCATAATTCATTTATAAGTGAATTTTTGTATTCTGTACCTTGATCCGTAATGAACGTCTTCATTGGACCGTACTTCAATACAAATGATTCAAATATAGCTTTGGCAACTGTTTTAGCACTTTTATTCTGTGTTGGAACAGTGACTAAAAACTTTGTTAGATCGCATATGATTGTAACTGCATACTCATTTCCATCTTCCGATTTCGGTAATGGACCAATGGTATCAATTAAAACAGTATCAAATGCTGTTGCTGGGGTTGGTGTTAATGTCAATGGAGTTTTGGTATGTTTTGTTGTTTTGGCTTGTTGGCATTTTAAACAAGTCTTTTGCTATTGTCTTAGTCATTTGGGGCCAATAATAAAATCTTTTGATTTTTAACTGGGTTCGCGCGATACCCGTGTGACCTCCTTCTATAGGATCATCATGGAATTTTTTCAAGATATGATTAATTTGAGCTTCGTCTTTTTGATCTATGATTATCACCTTTTGTAGAATAGCTAGTTCTACTTTTTCGAGTACTCGATTGCCCTGTATTTTAAATTCATTTAGTGATATAAATTCGAATATTTGTTCACTTGGTGATATTCGCATTTTTGTTATTTTATGCATTCCGGCTTTTGAAGTAAGCCTTTGAAAGAATTGACTTAGGTCAAATGTTTCATTAGAATACAAATCATTAACATCAAAGCGTGAAACAATTGTTTTCCCTCGTTTTAATAAACACTTATGTTTATCTATTTTGATTAAAACATGTTTCTTTGTGTCATTATTATTAACAACTTCATAGATTCTGGGCTTATCATTTAATTGCTCATTTTTGTTTTTATACCCTTGCAGGGTATATTAGTTTCAGTCAGAAGTTTGCAACGCAGTGAAGGAAGCATCTCCGACCCTATAAAGTATATATATTCTTGATCAGGATCAACAGCCGAGTCGATCTAGCCATGTCCGTCTGTCCGTATGTCCGTTTCTACGCAAACTAGTCCCTCAGTTTTAAAGCTATCTGAATGAAACTTTGCAGTTAGGCTTCTATATTCTCTCACTCGTACATATGTCGGAACGGGCCGGATCAGACGACTATATCATATAGCTGCCAGAGGAACGATTCGAAAAATTTTCAAAAAACAATTATAACTTGGTCAGTTTTCAACCAATTTTCATTCAAATTTGATATTTGCCCATTTAGTATTATTTCCGAATTTCGGTTTTAATTTCATGAAAATCGGCTGACTATATCCTATAGCTTCCATAGGAACAATCAGGAAAATAAAAGTAAAAACCATAACTTTGTCAGATTTCAACCAATTTTCACCAAATTTGATTGTTACCCATATTTTAGTATTCCTGAATTTCGATTTTAATTTCATGAAAATCGGCCCTATAGCTTCCATAGGAACAATCAGGAAAATAAAAGAAACAAGTAAGAAAGCTACAGTCGAGTGAGCTCGACTGTGAGATACCCGCTACCCCTACTTAAACCAGAAAAGCGTCAGGACGCCAGAAAAAACAGTTAATACAAGTTTGAACATAACGGACAAATGCAAATGCAAGTGTAATATAATCACATGCATACAAAAATACATACACATGTATTTATGTGTGTAAAAACGCATTATTATTGCATTAAAGCTGCTAATAATTATTACCATATATTAAAATTGCTTCTCGAATATCTTATAAGATTCTTTTCCAAACACAACCAAGAACGGATAAGAATATTTAGATGGTCTAATTGATCAACCAAATGAGGCTTGCTGCCAGCAGCCGTTTGTGGCCATACAAAATTATTTCTTTAATAACTTCGACAATTTTTATCTGATCGCAACCAAATTTTCAGGGATCACACAGACTATAGTTCTTAATATAAACACCGATTTTCGCGACTCTCGCTTTAAAATTATACGCTTAATACGCTTTTTTATGATTTGCGGGGGCGGAAGTGGGCGTGGCAAAAATTTGAAACAAACTTGATCTGCGTGCAAGCATAAGAAATACTGTCGAAAAAAAATTAGATATACTTTATAGGGTCGGAAATGCTTCCTTCTACCTGTTACATACATTTCCTGCCGGCACAAAGTTATAATACCCTTCTACCCTATGGGTAGCGGGTATAAAAACCATAACTTTGTCAGTTTTCAACATATTTTAACCAAATTTGATATTTAGCCATATTTTATTATTCCTGAATTTTGATTTTAATTTCATGAAAATCGGCTGACTATATCCTATAGCTTCCATAGGAACAATCAGGAAAATAAAAGAAAAATTCATAACTTTGTCAGTTTTCAACATATTTTCACCAAATTTGATAGTTACCCATATTTTAGTATTCCTGAATTTCGATTTTAATTTCATGAAAATCGGCTGACTATACCCTATAGCTTCCATAGGAACAATCAGGAAAATAAAAAAACCATAGCTTAGCAGTGTTTCAAACCATTGCCATCAAATTTGAGATTTGGCAACAAATTATTATTTCAGAATTTCGTTTTTAATTGTTTGTTTAAAGTCTGCTAGGGTATACAAACTTCGGTGAGCCGAAGTTAGCTTCCTTTCTTGTTTTTACTTTCTTTTCTACATTCAGACCTTGTAGTAACTTTTAGTACTTGTCTGTTTATTGTTTTTAAGTCTTGTATAGTTATGCGTGACAATGCGTCCGCAATGTGATTATCTTTTCCCCTAAGATATTCAACCGTAAAATCATATTCCTCTAAATCCAGCCTCATACGTGTTAGTTTTGAGCTTGGATTTTTCATTGAGAATAGATATATGATCGCTTTTTACTACAAAATGTTTTCCATATACATATATATGGTCGAAAGTGATTAATTGCCCAATGAATGGCTGCTAGTTCTTGTTCTGTAGTGGACTTATTACTTTCACCTTGGGTGAACATTCTTGAAGCGTATGCCACTGGAAGTTGTTTGCATTATGTTCTTGACTTAGTACCGATCCGCATGCATGTTTACTGGCATCGGTTGTTATCTTTGTTATCTTTGAATTGTCTGTCCTTTTTTAAGTATTCGAATGCCTTATTGCATTCTGCTGTCCATTCAAATTGGACATTCTTTTTACTAAGCCTCGTTAAGTGGTCTGAGAGACACAGAGTCCCAGGTTCGAACCCCACCCAGTCCAGCAAAAAATATGGAGATAAAAATTAAAATAAATTCAATTGAAAATATATAAATAAAAAAAAAATAAAGAAAAATGTTTTAAAAAAATGTTTTTTTTTTTGAATTGGTAATGTTTTATTGATTTTTTTTCACAATTCAACGTTTAATATTCTTATTTTAAACTCTTTTACCGTTTTAAATAAGATTTAAAAAGTCTTGAATTTAGAATGCAAAAATTCTTGATCTAATGAACAATAATCTCAAAACAAGATCGAAACATTCTAACGCTACTATCACGACCGAAAATTCTCAATTTTATGACCAAAATTCTTGATTTTTATACCCGCTACCCATAGGGTAGAAGGGTATTATAACTTTGTGCCGGCAGGAAATGTATGTAACAGGTAGAAGGAAGCATTTCCGACCCTATAAAGTATATATATTCTTGATCAGGATCAACAGCCGAGTCGATCTAGCCATGTCCGTCTGTCTGTCTGTCTGTCTGTCTGTCTGTCTGTCTGTCTGTCTGTCTGTCTGTCTGTCTGTCTGTCTGTCTGTCTGTCTGTCTGTCTGTCCGTCTGTCCGTATGAAACACTGGATCTCAGAGACTATAAGAGATAGAGCTCTAATTTTTTTTCGACAGTATTTCTTATGCTTGCACGCAGATCAAGTTTGTTTCAAATTTTTGCCACGCCCACTTCCGCCCCCGCAAATCATAAAAAAGCGTATTAAGCGTATAATTTTAAAGCTAGAGTCGCGAATTTCGATATGTATATTAAAAACTATAGTCGGTGTAATCCCTGAAAATTTGGTTGCGATCAGATAAAAATTGTCGAAGTTATTAAAGAAATAATTTTGTATGGCCAGAAACGGCTGCGGGCAGCATGCCTCATTTGGTTGACCAATTAGACCAACTAAATATTCTTATCAGTTCATGGTTGTGTTCGGAAAAGAATCTTATAAGATATTCGAGAAGCAATTTTAATAAATGGTAATAATTATTAGCCGCTTGAATGCAATAATATCGCGGTTTTACACACATAGATACATATGTATGTATTTTTGTATGCATGTGATTATATTACACTTGCATTTGCATTTGTCTGTTATGTTCAAAATTGTATCAACTGTTTTTTCTGGCGTCCTGACGCTTTTCTAGTTTAAGTATGGGTAGCGGGTATCTCACAGTCGAGCTCACTCGACTGTAGCTTTCTTACTTGTTTCTATCAGTGTAGTTACAAAAAGCTACGAAACGTCTAGCACTATCTGCATCTGTCGGTATGGGATATTTTTCTATTACTTCGTATTTGGTTTCATCTGGGACATTAGGTCGAGGCATGAAAAATATTTTGCTCGTCCTAATTGGTCAAGAATGTCTTCTATTCTTGGAAGTGGGAACTTGTCTGCTAGCAATTTTTTATTTATTTGACGATAGTCTACTGCTAATCGCCATATTTTTTCCGTTGAGTTCGGAAGTGGTTTCTTTGGAACCAATAGTAATGGGCTGTTATATTCTGATATTGATGGTTCTGCAATTCCATCATCTATCAGTTTTTTAACCTGTTTGGCAATTTCTAATTTCTGGCTCTCTGGCGTGCGATAGTTTTTAATATAGACCGGTGTCTTATCTCCTAGCCTGAGCTTTTGTTTATAAAAGTTGTTAGCTGATATTGGTTCTGTTTCCAAACCAAAAATATCGCTAAATTTCGTACACAAGTCTGTACACTGATAGAAAAAAAAAGTCGTCTTTTAAGATTTTGTACATTCTTAACGTTTATTCTTAATATAAGTACGAAAGTTCTATAAATAAGTTTCTTTATGGTTTATTCAAGCCCAAAAGAACCTAGATTTAAGATTTTTCACATTCTTAAAAAAAAAGCTTCAAAGAATACAAAATATTCTCAAAACAATAAGAAATATTCGTAAAACAATACCAAAAAAAGATTAATATCAGAAAAAAATATGGAGATAAAAATTAAGTAATTAATTAATTGAAAATATATAAATAAAAAAATAAAAAACAAAAATGTTTTAAAAAAATTTTGTTTTTTTTTTTTTGAATTGGTAATGTTTTAAGATTTTTTGTTCACAATTCAACGTTTAATATTCTTATTTTAAACTCTTTTACCGTTTTAAATAAGATTTAAAAAGTCTTGAATTTAGAATGCAAAAATGCTTGATGTAATGAACAATAATCTCAAAACAAGATCGAAACATCAGTGTAAGAACCTCATCAAATTGTTTTGGAAATCTTAATTTTTTTAAAACTTCTTTGCTCCTATTGTTTTGTTGTGGGTCGGGTGTGAAAATGTCGTAGTCATGCATTGATTCGCTCTTTATTTCTGCGCTATTTATTATAGCGTCTTTTGTATTTGTATTTATTATGCGAATGTATGCATTTTCACTGTCGACAATTGTGCTGGCTATTATTATGCCAGGTTGTAGCTCTTGGTTTGGGACTACAACCGTTTTTTCGCAAGTTAGTAATTTGACTTGTCTAATTACTTCTGTTCTAGCTGGCAATAATAATGTGTTTGAATCTACACTATGTTGAATTGGAATATTAATTTGTTTATGAAAATTATCGGGTCTCATTATGAACCAGTCTTGTGTTTTCTGAAATTCGAACATATAATATTATATATTTTTTTATAAAATCTAAACCGATTATGCCATCGCATGGTATAGGAAAATTCTCGGGGACTACATGAAATTCATGCGGTACGAGAACATCCTGCATACGTAGGTCAAGATCGATTGAGCCTACAGACTGTATGGTTCCTTGACCAATACCTGTAATATTTGATATATTACTGAAGTTTAAGGCAGTGTATTCATTTGCTTTATTTTTAAGCAGTGAAATATCTGCGCCTGTATCTATTAATAGAATTAAATGTGTATTTGTTGTATGGTGTTGTACTTTTATAAAAATGCTCAGGTTAATTTTTAATGTAAATAATTTTACTGTTGGTTGCTTAAGGGGGTTTGTTGGTTTTCCGATTGTACATTGCGTACCTGTCGGTTATTATTGTTATTATTTCTGTTATTGTTCTGATGCTGGGTGTTTTGGTTTTGGTATCCCATTCGGTTACCTCCACCTCGGTTGTTACCGCGGCCACGGTAGTTTCCGCGACCACTATTGTTATAGTTATTATAACCTTGGTTATAATTTTGGTTATATTGATTCCTGCCTCTACCTCGGTAATTGGCATTATTATTACCTCGTCTATTATTCCCGTTATAGAATAAGACGGTGTTGGAATTGCCTGTAATTTCAGTACTGCAATGGATATATTTTTCCATTGCATCACTGAAGCACATCTCCTGTCTTATCTGCTGCTGCTGCACAGGCCGTATTGCGCCCTCCGTGGCTTCAATTTCTTCCACCTCCTCTGCCAGCTTCAGGAACTCTGTTAACGTGCTGAACCAGTTCCTCCGTGTATTCAACTTTATTTTGCTCCTGCAATTTTTATACACCCTGTCCAATTTCTCACTCTCGGACAGCTTCGTCAAACGCATTAACTACCGCAATTCGGTGGCATACTCCCTTACTGGTTCGTCCTCTCGTTGACGCATTTGGGAGATTTGTTCAAATATCAATATTAAATTTGGTGAAAATATGTTGAAAATTGACAAAGTTATAATTTTTTTTCGAAGATTTTTCCGATCGTTCCTATGGCAGCTATATGATACACTCATGGACAATATTATAATGAAAAAGAGTTTAATTCGGTTTTGTATTGTTTCTTTATTTCTTCCTCGAATTAATTGTTAGCAGCAGTGGTGCCGCTTACAGGGTTCAATTGTATCTGTTCTTATAATATTCTTTTAATTCTAATTAAACCTAAGTCTCGTTACTGCGCTGCTCGCAGGCAGCGGCAGAGAGATGGTTATATACTTATGTATATAAACATATGCCCTCTCTTATGTGAGGAGCGCGAGGGATATATGCATGCGGTATGCTCGTGCTGCAATTATGCCGACGCTAGCATATTCTGCGTATGGCCTGAGCCGTAGCGATCGGTTCTTATTTCGGCCACTTAGAATTTATGACCGGGATTTCGAGTTGCGTAAACACTGCAACAAAGTGTTACAGTGTTTGCCCTTTAAGTACTCTTGGTACAGTGGGTAATTAATATTAGAGCATACTACATCTCCCTCCTTTTGAAAAATAACGTAATATAATGAAGTTATTTTAATAAAATTTTATTTATAAAATTTATATAATTATGCATGTAACTATATAGGTGTTTTAACTATGTATGGAATTATGTAAGTGTGTAGCTATATATATTTATTTGTCTACGTATGGCCATATTAAGTACAATTTATGAAATAAAGATTTTTAGTCTGTCCTTATGAACTGTTTGTTTCTTACTTTTATTACCTGTTATTACTATGTTATCTCTATTTCTTATTTCCGTTACTTTATACGGACCTATATATTTATGATCTAGTTTATGACCTGTTTCGTTTTTTAACAAAACTTGATCACCTACGGATATATCTATATCCCTTACTTTTTGATCGTATAGTAATTTATTTCTATTCTTATTTGCTTCTAACATAACTCTAGCTCTTTTGTAAGCTATTTCTAATCTATACTTACTCTCCTTAGCATAGTCATCTATATTATATATAGGTTCTATGTTATCTATGCTATTAAAGTGTTTTGGTAGATTACTTGTCTTACCAAAAACTAGTTCATATGGACAATAACTATGTGCCATAGAGGGGGTCGTGTTAAAAACAAAAGACAAAATATTGAAGCCATACGTCCCAATCAGTTTTATCAACCGATATGTAAGATCGTATATACTCATTAAAAGTTCTATGACTTCTTTCTATTGTTCCAACTGTCTGGTGATGGTGTGCTGTAGATGTTATATTTTGAATTTTCAATTATATTTTCAGTTATATTTTGTAGATCCTTGATGGTTATTCTTGATAACGCATCAGCTACATAATTGTCTTTACCCTTCAAATATTCAACTGTGAAGTCATACTCTTCTAATTCTAGCCTCATACGCGTCAGTTTTGAACTGGGATTGATCATTGAGAATAGATAGGTCAAAGGACTATGGTCAGTTTTTATTAAAAAGTGTTTGCCATATATATATGGTCTAAAATGAAGTATTGCCCAATGTATTGCAGTTAATTCCTGCTCAGTAGTACACTTATTACTCTCTCCTTTAGTGAAAGATCTGGATGCGTAAGCGATTGGAAGTTGGAGTCCATCATGGTTTTGAGTTAAAACCGCTCCACATGCTTGTTTGCTTGCATCTGTAATTATACAGAATTCTTTAGAGAAATCTGGATATTGAAGTAAAGTGGGTTCCATGAGTTTTGTTTTTAAATACTCAAATGCATTTTGACAATCATCTGTCCATTCGAAAGGAACATTCTTTTTACATAATCTAGTTATGTGCCGTGAATAGTCGCCGAAGTTTTTTATAAAGCGCCTATAGTAATTACAAAAGGCTACGAATCGTCTAGCACTGTCCGCGTCATGCGGAACTGGGTAGTTCTCAATGACATCGTATTTCTTGTCATCTGGAAGAATACCTTTATCAGTGCATTTATGACCTAGAAAAGTCACTTTATGCATAAAAAACGAGCATTTTTCTGGATGTAGTTTCAGGTTGTATTTCCTACATTTCTCAAAAACGTCTGTTAAGTTCTTAAGCATATGTTTTTCGGAACAACCGATTACAATTAAATCATCCATATAAAGAAATTCCTGGGTGGGATCCAGACCGGAGAATGCAATAGTCATCATTCTCTGGAATGAATTAGGAGCTATTTTAAGTCCAAAAGGTAATCGCGTGAAGCGATACGAGCCATTGCTCGTTGAAATGGACGTTATATCTCTTGAACATTCTTCTAGTTCAATTTGATGGAATCCTGACATTAAGTCAAGACATGAAAAATATTTAGCTCTACCTAGTTGATCCAAAATATCATCAATTCTAGGTAATGGAAATTTATCCGAAAGTAATTTTTTATTGATTTGACGATAGTCAATTACTAATCGCCATTTCTTTGCATTCGACCCTGGAGATGATTTCTTAGTAATAATGGGCTGTTGTATTCAGATACAGATGGTTCAACTATCCCGTCGGAAATTAACTTTCCTACTTGTTTTTGTATTTCATCAAGCTGACTGTGTGGGCTGCGATAATTTTTTATATAAACCGGTTCTTCATCTTTTAATCTCAGTTTTTGTCTATAGAAATTGTTTGTTGATATTGATTCGGTTTCCAATCCGAATATATCACTATACTGAGTGCATAAGCTGGAAAGCTGTGACTTAAACTGCGGAGGGAAATTTTTCGAAAGTTGTGACAATACAGCTTTTTCTCTATTGTCAAGATTTGTATGGACTACATCGTAGTTCGAAAGTGATTCATATATTAGGCCATTTGTACTGACTACTTGATCAGTGTTCGTCGTATTAAGTAACCTTATAAAAGCGTTACTAGACGTTGCTATGGTATTTGCAATGTAAATACCATGCTGAATTTCCTGATTTGGGATTAGTACACTGTCTTCTTGAGAGTTTAATTGAATTTTTCTTATAACTTGGGATCTTGCTGGCAGAAGAACTGAGTTGTTGCCAGAACTGTGAGCTATTGGTACGTTAATTGGGTATTTTTAATTATTTGGTCTAATTATAAGCCAATCTTCAGATGGTTTGAAGTCTAATTGACAGTTGTATTTTTTTTTTGAAGTCGATGCCTAATATTCCATCGCATGGAATGGGAAACTGGAAACTTACGATATGAAAATCGTGTGGAATGATATACTTATTTGTTTGTATGTCAATCGATGTTAGGCCTTTGGATTTCGTTATTTCTTCACTTATTCCCTTTATATCAATGATATTGTCATCTTGGATATTATCAAAAATATCCGAAGTCTCTTTTAAAACTGAAATGTCTGCACCCGTGTCTATTAGAAAGACAAGATCTTTCCCTGTATTTACATTAATAAATGTAACGAATATATTTTGACTGAGATTAATGGTATGGATTTTGACTTCTTTTAATTCTGCGTATTCGAAGGGTTCTGGAAGTTTCCCGATGTATTTTGGGAATTTCCCGATGTGTTTTGTGCAACTCGCACATTGCCTTGGTTGTTATTATTTTGGCTTCGATTTCCGTTGCCACGGCCTCTTAGTTATTTCCTCTATTTTGGCCTTGATAGTTATTGTTTTGGTTATTGTTGTTATTATGATAACCACGTGAATTGCCTCTATAATTGTTGTTACTGCTGTTCCACGAGTTTCCACGTCCTCGTTTTTGTTTGTTTTGGGAATTGTTCCTATAGTATAGGACAGTGTTTGATTGTCCAGTTGCCTCGGTGCAACTACTAACAAACTTGGAGACAGCATCATTCATGGTATTGAAAGTACCAGCTTGCATGATAAGTTTTACCTTATCAATCGTGCAATTTTTGGTCATCGCCTTGACTGCGTTCTGGGTGGAATAACTCCTGGCTAGCTCTAAAGGTAGGCCGTCTGAAATGTACGCTCCCTCCAAAGCTTTTGTCATCTGCTCAATTTCCTGTGTGTATTGATTTGCAGTTTTCTTGCGTTGTTGGCGTTTCAAAGTCTGAGTCTGAGTAATCTTCTATATCGGTGTATACCGCTGGAATAGTCAGGTCGTTTAAATCCTCCTCTTCTATTTTAGGTTTTGTTTCGCTAGTTTCTTCTGATTCTAGCTCGCCTGTTTTAACAGATTCTGGGTCAGGGGTAGCGTTTATAGCTATGGGAGTGTTCAGTACGTTTGGTACTTCTATTTCTAAATCGAATTTCCCTTTTACCGATATTAGATTAGACCGGAGTCGTATCAGAAGTTTAGATACTTGTGACCAATGATCGGTATTTAATTTCTCCATGTGCTCATATATTAGTATTCGCGCTTCGTTGAAACACTCTACTAATATTTCCACATGTTTCTTAACCGTTGTTTTCTGTATCGGTCTATTCTGACTAAGCGCCTTGTATGATTTATCAAAGGTAGCTTTTATTCTGCTTATCTCTTTGTATAAATCACTCCAATCCATTATTTCATGGACATTGCCATTAGTTTAGCCATTCTTTAAAGAAAATTGTGTGTGGGTGTAAGTTTTTAGTTTTATTTATGAAACATTTATGAAGTAATCTTTATTTATAACATTATTGAAAGTATAATATATAGTTAGAAAATATGTATTTACTGTGTTTTATTATTAAATTTTATCCAGGTCGTTTGCCCGGCTCATATACCTTTTCTTTAAACATTTCTTATGTAACTTGTAGATTTTGTAGAAGCAGTTAGCGCACATTATTACAACTATTATTATTAAGAGTACATGAACCCAATACAAATCAATATTATTTGCTTCCACTTTGTTTATAACATTGGCAGTGGAATCCACTGTTTTTATGTCCAATGTCATCTTGGTGGTTGGTTCGTATACTCTTATAATCTTGCTTGGAAAATAATTAATATGGTACTTTGGTTTGTGCTTATTTTCTTCTATTTCATTCTCAACTGATGTCTTACTTATAGAATTGTTGTTCATTAGTGGTTACAAATTTCTACCTAATGTGTTGCGTAGCTTTGCGGGCTACACGCTATCGGGCAGAAAAATTCGGCTCGATTTTACGATTTGAATTATTGTGTAGAAAACAAAAATATGCCTCGCAGGACAATCAAAAAAATTATGCAACGCAGTGCATGGTTTTATTCTGGCTCTGCAGTATCTCCTGTCGATGTTGCATCTCTTCCTTGATCCACGTCAGCTGGTCGTCGCCTGGAACGGCTTGGCTGACGTTCCCTCGATGGCGTAGGCGGCTGTCGTGCCTCCCACGCTTGGTAACTGCTGCTGCTGACCTGGGCCTATGGGCTCAGGCGGTACCGGTGCTGGCTTCGCACAGGTTAAATCTCCCTCGGAGGTGCAAGGGGCGGACTGCCTCTCCCACAAATTGTTCCTTTTTTACACATGTATACTCGCAATGTGCATTGTAGAGCGGTCCAGGACAGTCGGCAGGGCAGCTTGGCTTCTTCTTGGGTATCCTCTTGGGAGATGGTGGCTTTATTTTTCCTCCGTTAATATTTTTTATCGCTGTTTGATTTGTTCTTCGGATGCCGGTTTTTTCTATCTTCGTTTTAAGGAAATCAAGTTCTTCTTGTAATTTCACTGCTGTTTCCCATGGCGGGGGTGGTTGATTCGTATATAGTAGCCACTTCAAGTGCGCTACTCTCTTCTGGATTTTATTTTTCACACCACTCCGGCCCATCACTTTTTTTGTTTTTGGTTCACTTATTTGTCTGTTGTCTGCTGTATAGGTTTTTTTTTCACTGGTAACTTTATGTCTTGAAGAGTAGAATTGACAGCTCTTCCATGGTGAAGTAAATGAAGTTCTCCGGCAGGTATGAGACGTAGCTTCCGAATTTTTGTCCCATGATGCAATTCCACTTGGGTTTGTATTTTTTTGTCGAACTCACTTTTGATATGCTCCGCTTTTTTTTTCAATCTTCCTCGAAGCTACGTGCTGTCTTTGCGCAATCAATTGCGTCTTTCTCCATTTCCTTGGTCATCTCCACTTTCTTGACCACTATGGTCAGTGGATCCGTCATGTTTTCAATTTCTATCAGCAGACCATGTCACGGTCGCCATATAATAAAAAGAGTTTCAAAATCTGTTTTGTATGGTTTCTTTATTTCTTCTTCTAGTTAATTGTTAGCAGCAGTGGTGCCGCTTACAGGGTTCAAGTGTATCTATCTTTATAATATTCTTTTAATTCTAATTAAACCTAAGTCTCGTTACTGCGCTGCTCGCAGGCAGCGGCAGAGAGACGGTTATATACTTATGTATATAAACATATGCCCTCTCTTATGTGAGGCGCGAGGGATATATGCATGCGGTATGCTCGTGTTGCAATTATGCCGACGCTAGCACATTCTGCGTATGGCCTGAGCCGTAGCGATCGGTTCTTATTTCGGCCACTTAGAATTTATGACCTGGATCATGAATTATGTAAACACTGCAACAAAGTGTTACAGTGTGTACCCTTTAAGTATTGTCGGTACAGTGCATACTACACAGCATTTGGTATCCGGCTCGTGGCGATCATTCACTGAGTGAATGTTCCCGACGCTATTGCTAAAGTGCCAGGTCAGCAGTTGATATCCGCTTGGAGACGATAACTCGCTCCGCGTGTTGGCCATAAGGGCGGCCATTTAATCGATGTTGTGTTCCACAACTAGTCCAAACAAATTGTAAAAAACCAAATTAAATAAAAATACCTCATTTGTGAAAATAGGAAGTTTTTTCAAAAAGTTATAGAAAATATACATCCCGTAATAAAAGATGGGTCACCCTGAATAAACTTAAATAAGAATATCTTTAGTGTCGTTGTAGAGAAAGAAGTCATGGTTCGTATAATCCATTAATACGTATATAATTAAATTCATATTCTGTAATTTAAGACAGATTGTGTTTTAAGATTTGATTCTATCTTTATGAATCGTACGATTTCTATTCTATTATGAAAATTTTCATTAACTACTGGTTTTTTATATCTAGAGTAAAGCTTGTTCCTTTCCCCGGGTTTTTTCTCATAAATGACTTCACATTCAAGATAATTATTCTCCTTTCTGTCCTTGTTATGAGAATTTAACATTCTCTCTTGTGTCTGTTTTAATATCTGTGGAATGTTACCATGTTCGATTTTATTGAATAATATTTCCAACTATTTCTGAGCTGCTCTAATTATAATTTCACAATAATCAACCAAGTTAAGATCATATTTGATGCAACGAGCAATTAGCAATTGTTGCTTAAACTGCGTTAAGGGTATAACATTTTCAAAACTACTCTCTTCTGAATGCTGAGTGTTTTGATCTGAGACCGAATTGAAGCTTTCTGTTATAATGTTCATTTGAATTCTTGATAAGGCGTCTGCGACTACATTGGTAGGTCCTGGGTTATAAATTATTATTGGAGAATTACTTTCAATGAATGAATACCATCTTTTCATTTCGATGTTTGGATTTTATTAAAAAATAAAGACAGCAAGTGGGTTATGATAAATATAAATTTCGATGTTCTTAAAGCCGTATAAATTATTTCGCAAATTTTTAAATGCCCAGACTATTGCTAAAAGTTCTTTTTTATTAGCCGGATATAGTATTTGCTCGGCTTAAGTTAGAGTTTTAGGAAAGAACGGCACCAATAACTAAATCCGACGTATCGGTTGTTAAAGTGGATTTTTTGATTATAATCTGATTGTATCAATTCAATTTGTGCAATGAAGTTATTTTTGAGCTCGTTAAAAGCTCTACACAGCTAAATCGTCCAACTGCATTGAAGTTTTACGGGACATATTCATGGATACTTTATCATTATGACCTTCCAAATACCTTCCAAAT
The DNA here is from genome assembly GCA_035045905.1 of Drosophila anomelani. Lineage (NCBI taxonomy): Eukaryota > Metazoa > Arthropoda > Insecta > Diptera > Drosophilidae > Drosophila > Drosophila anomelani. The sequence continues at coordinate 3,999,402 of JAWNOO010000117.1, read as the reverse complement.
AGGTTTGGCAATCTTTGCGCAGTTTTGTACAAATTTTCTTCCTTTTCTAGGAAGCTTCTATAGAAGCTTATAAGCTCTCGAATGTTTTCTGGGATTGTATATTTTACAATTGCGGAAATTTTTTTTGGGATCGGTTATTTTTCAATAAAATTAGAGTGCTCTATGTTGATAATATTTAATATCTCCTTCTCCAAGTCCATTCTTTGATTTGAAATTGATCCACTCAGATTGTTTACTTCATGATTGTCGGATAGTTTAACGATGGCGTGTTCAGGATTTTTGAATCCCAAAACTTTTTAAGCATTAATTTGGCTCTTCAGACTCTGTTCTGATTTGGATCTTTTCATCAAAGTATTTTCGTATAATAAATTCCTTTAAGGGAATAATGTTTATTTTCTTCAGATAAGGAAAGTTGGTTAACAGAGCTATCATTATCATAAATCAATTTCTCTTCCTTGTCATCGCATTTAATGCCCCTTTTTCTGTATCAATTACAGCTCCGATTTTTATACCCTTGCAGGGTATATTAGTTTCAGTCAAAAGTTTGCAACGCAGTGAAGGAAGCATCTCCGACCCTATAAAGTATATATATTCTTGATCTAGCCATGTCCGTCTGTCCGTCTGTCCGTTTCTACGCAAACTAGTCCCTCAGTTTTAAAGCTATCTGAATGAAACTTTGCAGTTAGGCTTCTATATACTCTCACTGGTACATATGTCGGAACGGGCCGGATCGGACGACTATATCATATAGCTGCCAGAGGAACGATCCGAAAAATTTTCAAAAAAAAATTATAACTTTGTCAGTTTTCAACCAATTTTCACCAAATTTGATATTTGCCCATTTAGTATTATTTCCGAAGTTCGGTTTTAATTTCATGAAAATTGGCTGACTATATCCTATAGCTTTCATAGGAACAATCATTGCCCATTTAGTATTATTTCCGAATTTCGGTTTTAATTTCATGAAAATCGGCTGACTATATCCTATAGCTTCCATAAGAACAATCAGGAAAATAAAAGAAAAATTCATAACTTTGTCAGTTTTCAACATATTTTCACCAAATTTGATAGTTACCCATATTTTAGTATTCCTGAATTTCGATTTTAATTTCATGAAAATCGGCTGACTATACCCTATAGCTTCCATAGAAACAATCAGGAAAATAAAAGAGAAAACCATAACTTTGTCAGATTTCAACCAATTTTCACCAAATTTGATATTTGCCCATTTAGTATTATTTCCGAATTTCGGTTTTAATTTCATGAAAATCGGCTGACTATATCCTATAGCTTCCATAGGAAGGTAGGTAGGTATAAGTGGTGAGGCCCCCTGGGGCCTCCAATTAGAGCTAGGCTCCTTTTTGGTCTACTCCCCTTGTTCACTGTTTGTTGTTGCGCTAGTACCATCCCGATTCAGTGAGGAAGTTTAGGATTGCCGACAACTTCAGCTCTCCTACACTGTCCGTGACTCCAACTGTCGGGCTCCAAAATGGCGTAGTCTTTCGTAGTTTAGTGCCGGGCAGAAACATAGCAGGTGTTCCGGAGTCTCCTGCTCCGTTGTTTGCTTGCAGCTTCTGCAGGTCGTGTTGTGTGGCAGTCCCATCTTCATTGCGTGCGATCCAATCGCCCAGGGACCTGTGGTGACTGCTGTGAGCCTGCTGATATCCCTCTTGCTGTTGGATAGCAGCTCTTTCGTTCGATTTTTGTCAAAAGTCGGCCAACATTGCCTTGATCTTCTACACTCTGTCCTCCTTGACCATTCCTTGTTGGCTGTCTGCTTGAAATGGTCGTGGATTCTTGTCTGGATCGAGTTTAGGGATATTGGTATTTCTGCATCAGTGCTAGGTTCTGCGGAGCCTGCTCTCGCTAGTTCATCCGCTTTCTCATTGCCTGGGATGTCGTTGTGTCCTGGCACCCAGGTTACTTGAAACGTGTTTTCGTGTGCAAGATTATTTAGGGCTACCTTGCATTCGGCCACAAGCTTTGACGTGGTTTTCATGGAAGCTAGGGATTTGATAGCCGCCTGGCTGTCCGAGTAGATCCGTATGGTGGTATCGCTGAGTCCTCGTCTTAGTGAAAGCTTAGCTGCTTCCCTTATGGCGAGTAGTTCAGCCTGGAAGACCGTCGCCGAGTCTGAGAGACTAAAGGTCTCTTCAATCCCCCAGTGCTCGGCGAAGATCCCAGCCCCTACTCCACAGCTCATCTTAGAGCCATCGGTGTAGAGGGATACCTCGTTCTCTACGGTTACTCTTCCCATGCTCCAGTCCTCCCTCGTTGGGTACGAGGTTGTGAAACCATTTTCGAAGTGCATCTCCGTTGTCATGTAGTCCGTTCTTACGTTTGTGTCCATTCTAATGCCATCAAGTATCCTGCCGTGACCTGTGCCGTATTCCTTCCAGCAGTAGCTTGTCTTCAGTCTTACTACACTCTGCGCGGCAGTGTCCTTAACGAACAGTTCTATCGGCATTATGTTGAGGATGCGCAAGAGCGCATGCCGCTCTTTGTATTCTGGTGAGCTTCGCTATGTTGTAGGCTCTGGTTAGTGCTGGCCACCACACCAGGGCCCCGTATGTTAGAATTGGACTTACTACCGCTGTGTAGAGCCATATAATAATCTTTGGATGCAACCCCCAGTTGTTCCCAAACATTTTTCTGCAGGAGTAGAAAGCAATGCTTGCCTTCCTGACTCTCTCTGCAACGTTCTTTTTCCATGTTAGTTTTGGATCTAGTATCACTCCTAGATACTTTGCCTGACCCGATAGTGTTAGTTTCGTGCCCCCTATACTGGGCATGTTGAAGGCTGAAACCTTAGTTCTTCTGGTGAAGAGCATTAGTTCTGTCTTTGTTGGGTTAATGCCTAGTCCGCAGGTTTTGGCCCAAGTGTTTAGCTGCCCTAACGCGCCTGTCATTATGCCACTGATAACGTCAGGAAAGGGTCCTGATACTAGCAGTACTACGTCGTTTGCGTAGGCCACTGCTTTGATGCCTCCCATATTGTGCTCTTCCAATATGGTGTTCATATTTATTAGCCAGAGTAGAGGTGACAGTACCCCGCCCTGAGGTGTGCCTCTCTTCACTGCTCGCGTGAGGTGAGTGCCACTCAGTTCAGCAGTGATCAACCTACTCGTCAGCATAACCCTTATCCACTCTCTGATGCCTTCCTCAATGCCTAACAAGTTGAGGGAGCTCAGGATGGAATCGGCGTTTACGTTGTTAAACGCGCCTTCTATGTCTAGGAAGGCGGCCATTGTGTACTGTTTATATCGTAGTGCCTTTTCGACGTAACCCACTACTACATGTAGTGCAGTCTCTGTCGACCTGCCTTTCCGGTATGCGTGCTGCGCATCCGAAAAGCCATCTTTCTCAAGTTTCTCTCGGATGTGAACATCCAGGAGTCTCTGTAGGGTCTTCAGGATGAAGGAGGTAAGGCTAATCGGCCTGTAATCCTTTGCTAGGATATGGCCCCTTCTTCCTGGTTTGGGTATAAAAACGACTTTCGCTTCCCTCCACTGGAGTGGAATATACGTCAGTCTAATGCAAGCCTTGTATATGGCTTTCAGCCATCCACAGATGCTGTCTTTGGTTGTCTGTAGCATTGCCGGTATTATGCCGTCTGGGCCCGGGCTTTTGTACCTTTCGAAGGAATCTATTGCCCACCGGATCTTCTCAGTGGTAATTATGTCCTTCGTTGACGTTTCTAGTTGTGAGGTTCTTCCCCTTTCGGGTTCCTTGATCCCTTGCAAGTTACCTGGAAAGTGGGTGTCAACCAGCAACTCCAGCGACTCCTCTATCGTCGTTGTTGCCGTGCCGTCTGCCCTGTTAATCAGGGTTGGGCTTGTGTGTCCTTTAGCGAGAATCTTGCTTAGTCTCGCAGTATATTTTACGCCTTCCAGTGACTCGCAGTAGCTCTGCCATGAGTCCTTTTTGGCCTCGTAAATCGCTTTCTTGTACGCTCTCTGCGCCTCCTTGAATGGTTCCCATTCCTTGGTGCCATAACTGGTGTTGAAGGACTTCCGCGCCCTTCTCCTGAGATCGCTGAGCTCTTTCGTCCACCATGTTGGATACTTCTTCCTTGAGAATGTGATCTTACAAGTCTCTTGGAAGGCATTGTTAAGTATGTTGGTAAGGTCCTCTACTTCCTTGTTGAGGGCCTCAGGGGAGGATTGTACCTTTATCCTCCTGCTGCCAACTTTCGATTGGACAATTTCACTGAATTTGCCCCAATCCGCTTTACGTGGGTTTCTTTTTGGTACCTGTTTGCTAACTTGTACTGCTAAATCGAAGAAGATATATCTATAGTCAGAGAAGGAGTGTTGGGTCGATACTCTCCAGTTCTCTACCTTGTAATTGCCCTGTTCAATCTGTAAGGTGATGTCTAGCACCTCTTCCCAGCCCTGGAAATTACCTGTGCTGGGAAAAATGAATGTCGGCGTCTTCCCTTTGTTACATATTGTAACGTTACGACAAATTATGTTATCAAAAAGTGACTCACCTCTTTCATTTGTTTCCGAGCTTCCCCAGAGCGTGTGCCTTGCATTGGCATCGCATCCTAGCACTAGGGTCGTCTTAGTGTCTTCGGCCCTTTGCAGCAGCTTGACCACCGGCTCAGGCGGGGCCGGTTCGTCATGGGCCATGTATGCCGAAGCTATCAGCACTCCGCTCCCATCCACCGTCACGAATCTGGCCACTGCTAGGTCAGGTGTGCTAAGATCGGGACAGAGAAAAGCATTAAGATGGTTTTTTATTACTATGCATGCTCTCGGCCTACCATTCGAGTTGGTGCACAGTAGTGTGTATCCGGGGATCCTAAGACCAGTGACTTGCTCGTCCCTGGTCCAAGGCTCCTGTATCAGGCCGATGTCGATATCCCTCTCCCTTAGAAGGATCGTGAGATTGCTTGAAGCGTGCGTGCTGCGCTTCAAGTTAATCTGCACTATGCTCGACATCGATTGTGCTTGGTGTTGTGTCGGGGGTCTTATCGTCGATGACCATATCGTCCAACAGCTTGTTGGTATCATCGACCTCCTCCAGTAGCTCGTCTGGTTCGGCAAGGAAGACCCTGATCTTTGCCTTCCTTATGCCGTACCTGACCTTGTGGTCTGCGGCCTCTAGCTGCGGCAGGCAGCGCTGGTTTATCAGCAGGAGGAAAGGCTGGCTCGTCTTCATCTCCTTCTCTGCCTTGAGGATGGTCCAGTCTGCCATATGGACATCCGGGTTCTGAGCCTTCAGAGCAGCGATCACCTTTACATGGTCAGTCTGCCCCTTGGGTAACCAGATACGAGCTCTGGGTCTCCTGGGGATCTCACTGGCGTGGACTAGCCTAATCTTAAGGCCAGCCCAGGCGTCGCTAATCTTAGCCACGCACTCCGCCAGGAAGTTCCTGGAGAACCCATCGTCGCACCTAATTACCCGGTGCCCCCTGACCACGTCCGAGGAGTCGAAGGAGGGGATGGGGCCGGCCGGCATGCTGACTACTCTGTCAGTTACCATGTCGGCTAACTTGGCCTCGATCACCTCCCACTTCTCCGACAGCAGGCGCCCGTCGTCGTGGTTCTCATCCACCAGAGCCATAGCCAGACTTAGGTGCGCTCTCGCTCACATCTTGCGAACGATTACGCTTTGCCTGAGTGGGCTGGACTACCACGGGGTTTTCCGCCTTGTACCTCTCAAATTCCGCGATCTCCGCAAGGAATTTGGCTTTGTCTTCTGCATCGCGGGGGTCGATCTTGCCCTCGCACAGTGTAAGATTTTGCCAATCTAGAGCGCCTTTATTAAAAAAAAAATTATTTTTGGAGTCAATGAGATTTAAGCACCACTTTAAGAAATGTTCAAATATGAGGAAATCACGATCAAAACAAAACGAAAAATTTTTGTTTTGAAGAAAAAGGATTTAAAAGTGCAACGTTAGAAATGCATGCAAACTTGCATTGGGCAGCGCGCATCAGTTGACAAAGTTTAGTCGTTTCAAGTGGATCAATTAATCAGTGGGAGCAGGCAACAATTATTTTTACCATATTGAGTGATCAATTTTGAATCTATTTTTCATAACAAAATAATTTATTTCCAACTCTAACATTTTTTTCTATTTTTTGGAAAAAAATACCAAAAAGTAAGTTTTTTTTTTCATGTTTCCTATTTTTGGTGGAGAAAAACTTATATAATTCTATTCCATTCTATTACACCAGAACATACACCATTTGCACACATTCATATAGAATCAGATTCAAAAATAAAATCTTGCTCATATTTTGCACAAATATCTTAAATTTGAAAATGTCTGAAATAACCCGTGCTGAATTTTTCGAGGTTTGGGCTAAGAACGTAACACTCGCTAAGCGAGACGCTCTTGTAGAGCACGCTATGATGATTTTTGGAGATGATGTTGACTAACCAAAGCTGAAATTTCATATGGCCAAGCTCTGTTTTGAATTACGAACTAGATTTCACAGATCTTGTAGAAATAAAACTCGATTTTTTACCAACAATGCAAGTTGGCTGCAGGGCACTATAAAGGCCGAAGAATACCAACTTAATATCCGTGCTTCCACAAAATCTTATTCCATGGAAAAGATATAATATTTGGCTGCATACTTCCCATAGGAAATTTTTTCAGAGGAAAAACAGGAAGCACGAAATAAGGAAGTGCGAAGTTTTCGTGAACATTTCACCAGGAAAACAGGCTACTGATAACATCGGATCCATTTATTGCGAATTTGCGAACACCACCAAAAACTAGACACTCTGAACTTTCAGAAAATGTGTGCCAACTTTTATACACGGATCGAAATAATAATGAAAATTCTGGATCAGAAACTGAGTCTTGTTAAGTTGGCGAACAAAAATGGAGTTGATTTTTTTTTATGTAATTTAAATTGTTATTTCATTAAAAAAAATCCAAAAATTATGAACCAAAGTTTTTTTACTTTCCTAATCAATTATGATTAATAAAAACTTTACTTTTCAGAGTTTCGACTAATGATCTTGAAGTTATATCTAATAGTATTGGCACATATCACAAAAACCGAAATTTCACAAAAAAAAAAAAAGTTGTCTTCAAATTAAAAAACAAAATATTTTTCTTATGTAAAAAAATACAAGAAAAAATATGAAATTGCTTAAAATTGTCAACAAAAAATTTTAATATGTTTTTTTTTAATTTTTATGTTTTAAAATCCACTTTTTTGAAGATTTTGACGCCCACAAAAATGCCACGCCCATTTTTGTAGGTCTACATAAAAATTTGTGTTCATAAGAATGTTCATTTCAAATTTCAAGGTGATATCTCAAAAATTACGAAAGTTATTGAATTAAGGCGCCCTAGATTGGCAAAATCTTACACAGTGCCTCGGCCTCGTTCTTGGCTATCTTGCGCAGAATGAAGCGGGCTCTACCGACCATCGCCCGTCTTTGCTGATGAGTCATCTTGCTCATGTCTTTAGTGGTGCCTTTATTAGGCCCACTATTGTGTTCAGATTGGGGAGTGCTACTTGCTCTCCCATCGGGTCTCGATTGAGTCGTGGTGTCTTTACTAGACACCGACGGCCCTTCTTCGTCGGTCCCCGATTTCTGATGAGACCCTGAGACCAGATTCAGCCTCAGTGTCTCCTCCTCGTCCATCACTGACTTCTTGTGGGATTTTTCCTCTCCCGAGAGGTCCGAAGCTCGGCGTTGGTTACTCATTTTTATTCATGAACGCGCGCTTTGCTCGGCTAGGCAAGCGCAGCGGGCCTGAGGGGGGTTGGGGCGTGTGGGAGGGTCGACCGCAACATCGCCCCAAAGCTGCGGTAAGGCATCTTACGACCTAGGGTTGCCCGGCCCTAGGAAGGCTCCGTGTGAACACAGCTGGATTTACCCCTCAGCTGCGAACCTGGAAGTCAGAGGGCACGGGTCGCGTAACACTCCTGACTTGAGGGGAGACAATTTAAAGACATGTCCAGGTCCGCCCGACTACCATTAGTCAGCGTACTCGGTTGGGGCCCAACTAGGCCCAAACCAAGGACCTGCTTCCAGCCGCCCTCGCTTGGAGAGTATAGTCGCACTACCGATGGTGCACACAGTTACGGCAGATGACACAGCCATCTGTTGATCCCCCTGTGTACCCTATCGGCTTACGGCCTCCATAGGAACAATCAGAAAAATAAAAGAAACAAAAAAGGAAGCTAACTTCGGCTCACCGAAGTTTGTCTACCCTTGCAGAGCTTAAACAGAAAATTAAAAACGAAATTCTGAAATAATAATTTGTTGCCAAATCTCAAATTTGATGGCAATGGTTTGAAACACGGCTAAGCTATGGTTTTTTTTATTTTCCTGATTGTTCCTATGGAAGCTATAGGATATAGTCAGCCGATTTTCATGAAATTAAAACAGAAATTCGGAAATAATACTAAATGGGCAAATATCAAATTTGGTGAAAATTGGTTGAAAACTGACAAGGTTATAATTTTTTTTCGTAGATTTTTCCGATTGTTCCTATGGAAGCTATAGGATATAGTCAGCCGATTTTCATTAAATTAAAATCAAAATTCAGGAATAATAAAATATGGCTAAATATGAAATTTGGTGAAAATATGTTGAAAACTGACAAAGTTATGGTTTTTATACCCTTGCAGGGTATATTAGTTTCAGTCAAAAGTTTGCAACGCAGTAAAGGAGGCATCTCCGACCCTAAAAGTATAAATATTCTTGATCAGGATCAACAGCCGAGTCGATCTTAGCCATATATTCTAGATCAGGATCAACAGCCGAGTCGATCTCGCCATGTCCGTCTGTCCGTCTGTCCGTTTCTACGCAAACTAGTCCCTCAGTTTTAAAGCTATCTGAATGAAACTTTGCAGTTAGGCTTCTATATACTCTTACTTGTACATATGTCGGAACGGGCCGGATCGGACGACTATATCATATAGCTGCCAGAGGAACGATCCGAAAAATTTTCAAAAAAAAATTATAACTTTGTCAGTTTTTCACATATTTTCACCAAATTTGATATTTGCCCATTTAGTATTATTTCCGAATTTCGCTTTTAATTTCATGAAAATCGGCTGACTATATCCTATAGCTTCCATAGGAACAATCAGGAAAATAAAAGAAAAAACCATAACTTTGTCAGTTTTCAACATATTTTCACCAAATTTGATATTTAGCCATATTTTATTATTCCTGAATTTTGATTTTAATTTCATGAAAATCGGCTGACTATATCCTATAGCTTCCATAGGAACAATCAGGAAAATAAAAAAAACCATAGCTTAGCCGTGTTTCAAACCATTGCCATCAAATTTGAGATTTGGCAACAAATTATTATTTCAGAATTTCGTTTTTAATTTTTGTTTAAACTCTGCAAGGGTATACAAACTTCGGTGAGCCGAAGTTAGCTTCCTTTCTTGTTTTTTGTTTTATTTTTATGCAATAGGATATAGTTGTCCGATTTTCATGAAATTAAAAGCGAAATTCTGAAATAATATTAAATTGCCCAATATCAAGTTTGGTGAAAATATGTTTAAAACTGACAGTTATAATTTTTTTCGAAGATTTTTCCGATTGTTCCTATGACAGCTATATGATATAGTAGTCCGATCCAGCCCGTTCCGACCTATGTACGAGTGAGAGTATATAGAACACTAACTACAAAGTTTTATTCAGATAGCTTTAAAACTGAGGGACTAGTTTGTGTATAACCGGACAGACGGACGGACAGATGGACATGGCCAGATCGACTCGGCTGATGATCCTGATCAAGAATATATATACTTTATAGGGTCGGAGGTGTCTCCTTCACTGCGTTGCAAACTTCTAACTAAAATTATAATTCCCTGAAAGTGTATAAAAATAAAATTACTGTAAACCAACTTTATGTCCTTTTTTCTATCCTTTTTCTAATATTTGCATCCTAGTTTTCCTGTTTTTTTTCTCAATCTTTTTTTTCCGAAAAATTGGCACCACTGACTCTAACTCTCTTTCTCTCTCTCTCCCCATCTTGTTTTTCGGAACTGATAGTGTGCACATTGGTTCAAGGCTTGTGAAAATGTCCTCAAATATTGTCTGTGCTATGAAGAACTGCAAAAAACATGTTTTGGCCTACCAGCCGAGTCTCCATTGCATTTGAACTGAAAACTTCTTATGGCGCGTTTTTTTTGGGTGAGGGTTTTTTAACGATTTCGCGCTACACAGCTATACACCGCGTGTATATGCATACTCAGATTGTACAGGCATGCGAGAGCGCTGCATGCTATACGCTCTCTTTGCATGGGCAGTGTTGCCAGGTCTTGAACAAAAAATATTGCTAGATTTACGAAAAAAACTAGCAGAAAATAGCAAATTTGTTTGTAAAATGGCTGAAAAAATGGCTAACATTTTGTTACCCCAAAAAATAACCAAATTATTATTATTAAGTCTTCATCGAAGTGCTGCGCCAAAACGTTGTTAATAATGCTTGTGCACTTTGTTCGGCCAAGCCTTATTTTTGCAGCAGAAGGACACGCGCCAAAATTATGCACACACAATCTGCTGAGGTGGTCTATTTGTGCAATAGCAGTGTGCTCTGCTATAAATAGGCACAACGCTGCTTCCTGCTCTGTTTGCTTCGTAGGCATCCGAGAGAACGAAATTTTGTTGGTTTGACTGAAGGAACTCGATGCCGAAATGTGCTTCTTCGTCTCAGCATGAACCCTTAAATCGAAGATTTTCGCTTTAATACTGCATTTGCAGTAGCTGCAGTAAGCTTTCGTCAAATCTGTCTCATCCTTCCGGATCCAGGCCTTGAATTCACTAGCCTGCATCCAAGCATCCCGAAATTTTTGTGAATAAACCACTTTAGGCATTTTCGCATCCGTTGTTTTGCTTTACTTTACAAACTAGAGATGAAACAAACAAAGCAGTGATGGTCAAAAGTAGAAATCACTGTTCGATAAGTATTTTCACTCAAGTCACTTAGAGTATTTTCGCTGTAACTGGTAATTTTCACAGACCTAAATCACGGGTTCGAGAAAATGGCCGAAAATGGCTGAAGTTTATTTTAAAGTAGCTAGATTTATAGCTAGTAGCAATTTCTTAATTTTTCTAGCATTCGGCCTTTCAAAATGGCTAAAACTAGCCATAAAATTGCTAAACTGGCAACACTGTGCATGGGCAGTCTTTCTCGTGCTCTCGCGACAGACGAGATAAAGAGTTTTTATACATAAACTAGCGGACCCGGCGAACCTTGTCTCGCCCCTAATTGATGTTTTTTGTCTTGGTTAAATTTTTTTGTAGCGGACCTTGCGAACTTTGTCTCGGCCCAATTTCACGACTTCATATAACCCCATAGTAATAATAGAACACTGGTTATTCAAATTTTTTTTAAAATTTTTTTTTGACTCGAAATCAGTGGAGAGCGATCTGATAAACAATATTTTTTGTTTTGTTATCTGGTGCAAAAATATATAATGATGACGGCTTTCCCACACGTGAACAGGCTACGTATAACTGTCCATGCGAAAAACATTGATATTCCAGATTTATCCCGCAAACTTCCAACGATTGGCCTTGCGATTTATTGATTGTCATCGCAAATGCCAATCGAACTGGGAACTGAATCCTCTTGAATTGGAATGGAAGATCTGTTGGAATAATCGGAATTCGTGGAATAAGAACTTCCTCTCCTTTAAACTTGCCCTTGATTATAGTCGCTTGAATCACGTTGTTCATTAGTTTCTTAACGGACAACCGCGTACCGTTGCATAATCTCGGATGATTTAGATGCCGCAGCATTATAATAACTGATCCCACCTTCAGTTGCACATTATGCGGTGGAGTTCCTGGCACATCCAGTGAGTTCAAAAATTCTATCGGATAGTTGGTCGCTTCATCCTCGTTGGTCACGCTGTCAACGGATCTGTATGAATGAAGTTCTCCAGCGATTTGACTTTGAATAAAGAAATTCAAACTATCTACGTCCTTATTCTTCGGTGCTAGTATTGCCCGCTCACTAATCCAGTCGATATTTTTATAATTTTCTGCAATGTCTGGAAACACTTTTGTGATGAGTTCCTCTTTCGATGATGTAAACTCGCAAAAATTTGTTGGGAACGATATTAGTCCAGTTGAAACATCAACAGGAATTTCACCATTTCCGAGCGCCAGCAGTTGTCTCGAGAATTCAGCAGCGGATGGATCATTCTGCAATGCGACTCTCATGTTCCTGGTCAATTTAAACTTGTTTACATATCGCCACAAAGAGGACGATTTTAGGCATGCATTAACTTCATCGGCAGCCGTAGATTTCGGGATAACGGGAAGCGTTTGGCGAAAATCTCCGGACAGCAATATCAAAGCCCCACCAAATAGTCTCGAATCACCTCTTAAATCCTTTATCGTTCGGTCAACGGCCTCTAAAGCTCGTTTATGCGCCATCGTGCATTCATCCCAAATGATGATTTTGCATTCTCGCATCAATTTTGCTGTCGCTGAATTCTTGCTCATCGTGCACGTTGGCTGGTCAACCGTCAGAAGATTCATGGGTATCTTCAAAGCGGAATGTGCAGTTCGACCGCCTTCCAACAATGTAGCAGCAATGCCAGATGATGCAACAGCCAACGCAATTTGAGATCTTGACCGAATCGTTGCCAGAATCAACGAAATGACGAATGTCTTGCCTGTCCCACCAGGAGCATCGATAAAGTATAAGCCTCCCGTTTCATCGTCAACAACCTTCATTATCGAATCGTACACTTTCTTCTGCTCGGCATTCAAAAGCGGCACATTTGTTCGAACTCTTTCGGCCAGGTTATCCTGATTGTAGTGTTGCTCCCGTAGAAATTCCCGATTGAATGTATCGTGCACTGAACGATTTGGCGCTGGCATTCCCAATGTCGATAGTAGACTGCCGCACATGAGCATGCATATGTCTTCGATCCGTACTAATGCTTCGTTGTACATATCTTCGTTAATGCCAATATTGAAATTAGAACTTGTCCTTCGTACTCTGTTCAAAATATCGTCCACCATTTGGTCCTTGTATTTTTCCCACAATGCGGTCGGGTTCGACGGATGACACGTAGCTATGATTATTGCGAATAATGTATGGATTTGATTCATTGACGCAGATACAGTGGCATCGGCGAGCGTTGAGTCCCAATGAGTATCGTTTTCAAGCAAGTTCAAACGTTGGCAAGCCTCCCGAAAAGTGGCGCACAGCACACCATCCACAGTACGCAGCGAGTCGAAGGATGTAGGACCTCTAATGTTCACCAAAAGCAAGCAAAGATAGAAGCATTCATCTTGACTTGGATGAACTGTGTATATTCGTCCGAGCGCATCAGTCGAATAGACATCAGCGAAGCCAGCAACAGTATCACCTCTTTTCCGGCGTTGAAACTTCTTCGATGCAGCGTTCCATGTATAATAGCGTGGCATCTCAGAATATAGTAAAGTCCTTGCGAACGGATCGCTTTCGCATGTCGAAAAGAAATTTGTCAACGTTGTCGCTGGTGGCCGTTCTGCTCTTTGCGCTGCGTTCGCGTCCGTAAAGTAGACACGCTGGCCGTTCTCTAAGTGAATAGATAAGTGCACGACAGTCGGGTGACGTTCATCTTTTTTATTTATTTATTTATTTTTTTTTTTATTTTTTTTTTTTTTCGACCGAGTCCCAACCAGGCCCACCTCCCGCCCAACCGACCGAGGGGCGCAGCCGCGTGACGTACGGCACGAACGCGTACTGGATAGACGCGAGAGAGGAAAAATAGAATAGAACGAGGAAAATTAGGATACACTACGGGCAAGTACTACAAGCAACACAGTTTTTAAGTTTTGAAGGCTTTCTACGCCTTCAATACTACTAAAAAGGCGATTGTAATCAGTACATAAAACCCTAAAGGGTTCATGTACTTCAAACTCACGCCTACAGTGGTTAACTACTAGGGGGATACAATTTCTAGAAGAAAGACGGGGAACATGGAAATTGAGCTGCCCAAGTAGGTAGGGGCTCTCCACCTCGCCGTGAATAAGTTTATGTAGAAAGACGACGCCAAGCATCGTCCTACGGTTAGTTAAAGAAGGTAAATTAATTAGGAGAAGTCTACTAGAGTAAGACGGTAATCTAAGGTTAGCATCCCAGGGTAGGCCACGGAGGGCGAAAAGTAAAAACTTCTTTTGGACAGATTCGATGCGGCTACTATGGACTCCGTATTGAGGACTCCAGACGCACGAGCCATACTCCAATATAGGGCGTACTAACGAAGTATATAGGGTCTTCGTTACATAAGGAGAATCGAATTCCTTCGACCACCTTTTAATGAATCCAAGCATGCCGGCGGCTTTATTAACCATACAGGAAATATGTTCTGAGAACGAAAGTTTAGGGTCCAGGCGGACGCCGAGGTCATCAACAATAGTAATTCTTTCCAAAGAGCAATCGTTAAGCATATACGTGGCAGGGAGAAAAGTGGTGCGAGAAAATGTCATCAATTTGCATTTAGAACTGTTGAGATGTAAATCGTTAGCATGGCACCATGCTTGAAAGTTATCGAGATCCGATTGTAGGTCAGATTGGCGTGAGCTGTCCCTATACTGCACGCAAAGTTTAACATCATCAGCATACATAAGTACTCTGGATTTGGTTAGAACCTGCGGCAAATCGTTGATAAACAATGTAAATAGTAGTGGTCCCAGGTGGCTACCCTGTGGGACGCCAGAAGTGACACTGAGGCTATTGGATAGAACATTTCTGAACAGAACCTTTTGGGACCTGTCACTTAGATAACTCGAAATCCACTTAAGAAGATCACTTGGAAACCCCAATGAATCGAGTTTCCTAACCAGAAGAGAATGATTAACCGAGTCGAAAGCTTTACTAAAGTCCGTGTAAATGACATCGGTTTGAAGGTTTTGTTGGAAACCCCTAATAACGAAAGAGGTGAGTTCCAGAAGATTGGTCGTGGTTGATCTTCGCCTTATAAAACCATGCTGACATGGAGAGATGACGGATCTGCATAGATGTTGCAAGTGAGGAGTGATTACCTTCTCGAAAAGTTTGGGGACTGCAGATAACTTAGAGATACCTCTATAGTTACTGGCATCCGACTTGCTACCTTTTTTGTGGAGAGGAATAACAAATGATTCCCTCCAAATAAGGGGAAATTCTGAGGATTCTAAAGATAAGGTAAACAATTTTAGAAGGGGGTTACACAGCGTCTCGGAGCAATACATTAGCACAGAGCCCGCTATTCCATCAGGACCTGGTGAATATACTGGCTTAAAACGTTGCAGATCAAGAATAAGTGAGCTTTCGTTTAAAATAGGACTGAAGATTAGGTTCGAACTGGGCATAGCTGGAGAAAATGAATGATCTGAAGATGTTGAGGGAGAATATGTGGTTTTAAAAAACTCAGCGAAGAGATTGGCTATTGCTTGATCAGAATTTACAGTAATATTATTAAATGACAGCGAGGGAGGGTACAACGTGGGTTTACGTTTAGAGTTAACAAAGTTATAAAACTGTTTGGGGTCCTGCGTGAACTGGACCTTGCAACGAGTCAAATAATTTTTATAACACTAAGCGTTAAGCACGGTAAAGCTAGATCGAGCACTTAGATAGGATGAGAAAGCCGTTCTTGAACCAGTACGTTTATATTTATTATAAAGCCTAGATTTTACGTTTTTTAAACGTGTCAGCTCTTTGTTAAACCAGAGTGGTTTATTAGAGACCGACGGATAGGTTTCAGGAACACATAAGAAAAATGAGTTCATGGCACTATAAAAGATATCAACGGCGGTTGCCATGTCTGAGCTCATGAAGAGATTAGACCAGTCAAATTCAGCTATTAAAGTGTTTAGCCTCTGATAGTCGGCCTTTCGGAAACAGCGGACTCTGTTTAACCTACTACCAGATGTCGTTGCTAAAACTGTCCCGGTGTCGATGGTCACATCGAAAGTAGGATGATAAGGATCTTCAGGTTGCGTCATTGGAGGAACTCTACTTAGGTTTACGCCATGAATCGGAAATGAAAATATCCTCCAAATGGCCTCGTTACAACTAACGTAGCGTCCAAGTTGAAATTTCGTCACCTCGTCGTTTGCATTCGGATCAGCAATGCCAAACACCGCCATGTCGCTCCCTTTGTTCACATATTTGCAAACGTATTTGATGGATTTAATAGAGTTGCAGTACTCAACATTGCAATGCGTTGAGAATGTTTTCGACAAAAGCGGGCAATATGGAACGATCCAGCGGTTATCCACGATTACTGTTACGTTTGTTTCGTTACGTTTCACCATTAATTCAATCCATTTGCCGTTATCATCGGGAGAACGACGCCTATACAATGGATATCCATCGTTTCCACTGATGGTTTCAGCCGTCAACGGACGGGGAAATCGTTTTGTGCATTTTCCGTTTTCCATGCATATTGATTCTGGGTTGTGGACTCCGCAAGGGCCATGGATCATGGTCGTTGTCACAATGGAATACAGCTCGGGATCAGTTTGTATATCTGGTATTTCGGCTGAAATAATCTTATCGAACATCCAGAGCAGAATGTGCGCATGTGGTAAGCCACGCTTCTGCCACTCAACCGAGTACATCCAACAACGAACTGCGCCAAAAACCTTCTGATTTACAATATAATCCATAAGCACTGTGATCTTTTGCTTGAATACTCGTGCAGTGATGTCAGGTCGATCGCTTGATGTTTGTCCTGGAAGCAATAGATAGATAATTTCTATCTATAATATCTATATTGATTCTGGGTTGTGGACTCCGCAAGGGCCATGGATCATGGTCGTTGTCACAATGGAATACAGCTCGGGATCAGTTTGTATATCTGGTATTTCGGCTGAAATAATCTTATCGAACATCCAGAGCAGAATGTGCGCATGTGGTAAGCCACGCTTCTGCCACTCAACCGAGTACATCCAACAACGAACTGCGCCAAAAACCTTCTGATTTACAATATAATCCATAAGCACTGTGATCTTTTGCTTGAATACTCGTGCAGTGATGTCAGGTCGATCGCTTGATGTTTGTCCTGGAAGCAATAGATAGATAATTTCGGGCCATTTTGGATTGCACGTGAACGTTATGAATAAATCCGGGCGCCCGTAATTTCGGACATACGTCATCGCATCTTGTGCATACTCATGCATATGGCGCGGGCTTCCAACATAAGTAGCTGGGAGAATGGTCAAACAACCGATGTTGGCCGCGTGTCCTTCAGTAGCGATTGCGTCACGCAAGTGGATGTACTCGTCTGAGCGCAACTTCGACTGATTAAAACGAATAAAATTTAGACGTTCCGTTTCTACTTTGACGTACATGTCGACACAGTACTGTTGAAACAAACGGCGGTATCTTAACAGATGATTGTCAACATCTTGTCGAATCATCAATCGATACGCATAAAAATTCATAGAGCTAACCTTCTTATTAGTTTCTTCTCCTAAAATTTTAATTCAAACTTAGTTGTAGAATCAAAAAGAAGTGATGTAAGAAATGTGTGTCATTGGATTGACCATCTTTATGTTGAAGTGATACCCATCTTCTCCACGACAGAACATTAACGGATATTGAAGAGCATCATATGACCGATTAGTCTCATAAACTCTCTGCAATTGGCCATCATCCCGACGCTTAAGAACAATATCGCGTGATTCCACTTTCTCACCAACAATCACCACTGCGACTTCATTGATAGTGGGAGCATTAAATTGTCTTGCATGGCTACCAGTGGGTCTTTTGTCAGCGCTGATAATGATTTTATGTTCGTCATTATGCATTATATCCAATGCGGTTTTGAACAACCTGACCAATTCATTATGCTCATGGAGAAGATTTTGCAATTGTTCTATAATTTCACGTTTAGTTGCAGTGTAAATTGCACAGCGGTGATTTAGTTCAACTACCGAATCACCAATGAAATAGATCTGAAGGAATTTATGATCTTTGTTTTGTGGTGGTAACAAAGCGCCCGCTCGGTGGTGAATTTGCCCATGAATCTGAATATTGGGATGCAATTTAAAAAAAAATTGGAGTTGTTCATTTTGATAATAGAGAGACGCCATTACCTTATAACTTGGATTGTAGCCTGGTTGATGAACAACCTCGGCTCCAAATGACGTCATTTGAAAGCATCCGTTATATTTTTGTGCAAGCTTTAGGAAACTGTTTGATTGGGCTGAATTTCCATAAAGTAGCGAATACAATGGCTCTGGTGGATGAGCCAAAACGGGCAATTTAATTTTACCACCTGCACAGCATAAGCCGGGGGTTTCCAATCGAAACTTCAGTGCATTACAATGCTGACATACCACAGACAATGAACCAATAACAACGCAGCTATGATCCTTGTAGGGTGTTTCAGAATTGTATGCGAATGCAGCGCGATTCAAGTTTTCATTTGCGACTTCTTCTATTATTTTGTCGGGCTTGAGGTGGGTTTTGTGCAGCGCGATGCTGTGCCATTCGAGCACGTGCCGATGCATTCAAAATTCCACTTTCCTCTTGCGTCCGACTATTACGGAAATTCCGACTACTTATTGCATTGCGCGAACGCCGTCCAAGTCTTGATCGTCTAACAGCAGGCATTATTTTGCTGACTGTAGGTATAGAACATATAAATAATACGTATAACCATCACTCCGAAGTGACAAAATTACTTATCTGATGCGCAATTTTATTTCATGAAATTTTCTGTCTTGCAATGCTCAACTTTAAAATTCGACTTAAATTAAACATATATGTACACTATATTATGAATAACACCACATCGCCTTCTATTGTTCAATAACAGTTTTACATCAACTGTGTATAACTCTTGAGCCTCTAGCGACTTTTCCAGAAGGTTTTACCAAAATTTTCTTATGTATTTGCCTTATTCTGGCAATTACAAACAACTGGAAAAAATTTGATCCAAATCGGTCCAGCCGTTCTCTTGTGATGATAATGCGAACATTTTTGCCACCATTTTTATATATATAGATACATATTTATTTTATAAATGAATATTAAACGGAAAATTTATTTATTTAAATATTTCAGTATGTTTAGCACTAATGCTTCGAATATTGGTGATATACATATGTATGTATGTATTTCCCAATGCCATTCTAATGGACAAACAATAATAATGGCTGCCGTTTATATTTCACCAACAAAGTCTTTACAAGCAATACAAGAGTTCTTGTATTCAAACTTATTCATTTATTCTAAAGCTGCTTCCGCACTATTTATGATTTGATAATTATCCTATGATTTTGGGTGGAGATTTCAACATAAATTTTGGAGATGTCAAAAATAAATCAATAATTGAATTTTTATACCCTTGCAGGGTATATTAATTTCAGTCAAAAGTTTGCAACGCAGTGAAGAAGGCATCTCCGACCCTATAAAGTATATATATTCTAGATCAGGATCAACAGCCGAGTCGATCTCGCCATGTCCGTCTGTCCGTCTGTTCGTTTCTACGCAAACTAGTCCCTCAGTTTTGAAGCTATCTGAATGAAACTTTGCAGTTAGGCTTCTATATACTCTCACTCGTACATATGTCGGATCGGACGACTATATCATATAGCTGCCATAGGAACAATCGGAAAAATCTACGAAAAAACATTATAACTTTGTCAGTTTTCAACATATTTTCACCAAATTTGATATTTAGCCATATTTTATTATTCCTGAATTTTGATATTTGATATTTAGCCATATATATAAATATTTTAATTTCATGAAAATCGGCTGACTATACCCTATAGCTTCCATAGGAACAATCAGGAAAATAAAAAAACCATAGCTTAGCTATAGCTAAATTCTGAAATAATATTAATAATAATATCAGTTAACTGACATAGTCAGTTAGTGTGCACAGTGGTTAAAGGCTTGTGAAAATGTCCTCAAATATTGTCTGTGCTGGGAAGAACTGCAAAAATAATGTTTTCGCTGACCAGCCGAGTCTCCATTGCTGTCATTTTTTTGAATTTTTGAAGTGAAAACTCGGCTGTTGATCCAGATCAAGAATATATTTACTTTATAGGGTCGGAGATGTCTCCTTCACTGCGTTGCAAGCTTCTGACTGAAATTATAATACCCTGCAAGGGTATAACAAGAAAGGAAGCTATCTTCGGCACACCGATGTTTCTATACCCTTGCAGATTACAAATTAAATACAAACAAGATGGACATACAGTCGGGTGTCCCGACAGTAGAATACCATGTACCATTACAAGGCGCGTCCCAAAATTATATAAAAGAAAGAAAATAAGAATAAACAAGTAAAAAAGCTACAATCGAGTGAGCTCGACTGTGAGATACCTAGAAAAGCGTCAGAACGCCAGAAAAAACAGTTAATACAATTTTGAACATAACGGACAAATGCAAATGCAAGTGTAATATAATCACATGCATAAAAAAATACATACACATGTATCTATGTGCGTAAAAACGCGTTATTATTGCATTTAAGCGGCTAATAATTATTAGCATTTATTAAAATTGCTTCTCGAATATCTTATAAGATTCTTTTCCGATCACAACCAAGAACGGATAAGAATATTTAGTTGGTCTAATTGGTCAACCAAATGAGGCATGCTGCCAGCAGCCGTTTGTGGCCATACAAAATTATATCTTTAATAACTTGATCGCAACCAAATTTTCAGGGACCACAAAGATTTCTGTTATTAAGGTAAATACCGAAATTCGCGACTCTAGCTTTAAAATTATACGCTTAATACGCTTTTTTATGATTTGCGGGGGCGGAAGTGGGCGTGGTAAAAATTTGAAACAAACTTGATCTACGTGCAAGCAAAACAAATACTGTCGACGGACAGACAAACAGACAGACGGACATGGCTAAATCGACTCGGCTGTTGATCCTGGTCAAGAATGTATATACTTTATAGGGTCGGAGGTGTCTCCTTCACTGCGTTGCAAACTTCTGACTAAAATTATAATACCCTGAAAGTTTATAAAAATAAAATTACTGTAAACAAACTTTCTGTCCTTTTTTCTATCCTTTTTCTAATATTTGCATCCTAGTTTTCCTGTTTTTTTTCTCAATCTTTTTTTTCCGCAAAAATATTGGCATCACTGACTCTAACTCTCTTTCTCTCTCTCTCCCCATCTTGTTTTTCGGAACTGATAGTGTGCACAGTGGTTCAAGGCTTGTTGAAATGTCCCCAAATATTGTCTGTGCTATGAAGAACTGCAAAAACATGTTTTGGCTGACCAGCCGAGTCTCCATTGCATTTGAACTGAAAACTTCTTATGGCGCGTTTGGCATTTTTTGGGTGAGGGTTTTTTAACGATTTTGCGCTACACAGCTATACACCGCGTGTATATGCATACTCATATTGTACAGGTATGCGAGAGCGCTGCATGCTATACGCTTTTTTTGCATGGGCTGTCTTTCTCGTGCTCTCGCGACAGACGAGATAAGGAGTTTTTTATACATAAATACATATTAATTTTATAAATGAAAATCGGCTGACTATATCCTATAGCTTCCATAGGAACAATCAGGAAAATAAAAGAAAAAACAATAACTTTGTCAGTTTTCAACATATTTTCATCAAATTTGATATTTAGCCATATTTTATTATTCCTGAATTTTGATTTTAATTTCATGAAAATCGGCTGACTATATCCTATAGCTTCCATAGGAACAATCAGGAAAATAAAAGAAAAATTCATAACTTTGTCAGTTTTCAACATATTTTCACCAAATTTGATATTTAGCCATATTTTATTATTCCTGAATTTTGATTTTAATTTCATGAAAATCGGCTGACTATATCCTATAGCTTCCATAGGAACAATCAGGAAAATAAAAAAAACCATAGCTTAGCCGTGTTTCAAACCATTGCCATCAAATTTGAGATTTGGCAACAAATTATTATTTCAGAATTTCGTTTTTAATTTTTGTTTAAACTCTGCAAGGGTATACAAACTTCGGTGAGCCGAAGTTAGCTTCCTTTCTTGTTTTTTGTTTTATTTTTATGCAATAGGATATAGTTGTCCGATTTTCATGAAATTAAAAGCGAAATTCTGAAATAATATTAAATTGCCCAATATCAAGTTTGGTGAAAATATGTTTAAAACTGACAGTTATAATTTTTTTCGAAGATTTTTCCGATTGTTCCTATGACAGCTATATGATATAGTAGTCCGATCCAGCCCGTTCCGACCTATGTACGAGTGAGAGTATATAGAACACTAACTACAAAGTTTTATTCAGATAGCTTTAAAACTGAGGGACTAGTTTGTGTATAACCGGACAGACGGACGGACAGATGGACATGGCTAGATCGACTCGGCTGATGATCCTGATCAAGAATATATATACTTTATAGGGTCGGAGGTGTCTCCTTCACTGCGTTGCAAACTTCTAACTAAAATTATAATTCCCTGAAAGTGTATAAAAATAAAATTACTGTAAACCAACTTTATGTCCTTTTTTCTATCTTTTTTCTAATATTTGCATCCTAGTTTTCCTGTTTTTTTTCTCAATCTTTTTTTTCCGAAAAATTGGCACCACTGACTCTAACTCTCTTTCTCTCTCTCTCCCCATCTTGTTTTTCGGAACTGATAGTGTGCACATTGGTTCAAGGCTTGTGAAAATGTCCTCAAATATTGTCTGTGCTATGAAGAACTGCAAAAAACATGTTTTGGCCTACCAGCCGAGTCTCCATTGCATTTGAACTGAAAACTTCTTATGGCGCGTTTTTTTTGGGTGAGGGTTTTTTAACGATTTCGCGCTACACAGCTATACACCGCGTGTATATGCATACTCAGATTGTACAGGTATGCGAGAGCGCTGCATGCTATACGCTCTCTTTGCATGGGCAGTCTTTCTCGTGCTCTCGCGACAGACGAGATAAAGAGTTTTTATACATAAATACATATTTATTTTATAAATGAATATTAAACGGAAAATTTATTTATTTAAATATTTCATTTGACTTGTGTTATTCTACAGATCATATGGAAGTGCATGCGAAATATACCAGTATGCTTAGCACTAATGCTTCGAATATTGGTGATATACATATGTATGTATGTATTTCCCAATGCCATTCTAATGGACAAACAATAATAATGGCTGCCGTTTATATTTCACCAACAAAGTCTTTACAAGCAATACAAGAGTTCTTGTATTCAAACTTATTAATTTATTCTAAAGCTGCTTCCGCACTATTTATGATTTGATAATTATCCTATGATTTTGGGTGGAGATTTCAACATAAATTTTGGAGATGTCAAAAATAAATCAATAATTGAATTTTTATACCCTTGCAGGGTATATTAATTTCAGTCAAAAGTTTGCAACGCAGTGAAGAAGGCATCTCCGACCCTATAAAGTATATATATTCTAGATCAGGATCAACAGCCGAGTCGATCTCGCCATGTCCGTCTGTCCGTCTGTCCGTTTCTACGCAAACTAGTCCCTCAGTTTTGAAGCTATCTGAATGAAACTTTGCAGTTAGGCTTCTATATACTCTCACTCGTACATATGTCGGATCGGACGACTATATCATATAGCTGCCATAGGAACAATCGGAAAAATCTACGAAAAAACATTATAACTTTGTCAGTTTTCAACATATTTTCACCAAATTTGATATTTAGCCATATTTTATTATTCCTGAATTTTGATATTTGATATTTAGCCATATATATATATATTTTAATTTCATGAAAATCGGCTGACTATACCCTATAGCTTCCATAGGAACAATCAGGAAAATAAAAAAACCATAGCTTAGCCGTGTTTCAAACCATTGCCATCAAATTTGAGATTTGGCAACAAATTATTATTTCAGAATTTCGTTTTTAATTTTTTGTTTAAACTCTGCAAGGGTATACAAACTTCGGTGAGCCGAAGTTAGCTTCCTTTCTTGTTATATGAAAAATTTAATTTAACGATGTCCAATGATCGCAATCTTAGCACAACAAAATACACAACACAACAAATAGGTTAATGATCAAATCTTCTATTAATTTTTATCATAAATAGTACGGAAGCAGCTTTGGAATAAATTAATCCACCTGAATACAAGAACTGTCGTATTGCTTGTACAGACTGTTTTGGTGAAATATAAACGGCAGCCATTATTATTGCTTGTCCATTAGAATGGCATAGGGAAATACATATATCACCAATATTCGAAACATTAGTGCTAAATCTAACTGGTATATTTCGCATGCACTTCCATATGATGCGATCGCATCTAAAAATGCTCACAAAAAAGTGCCCAACGCGCCATAAGTTCAAGTTTTCACTTCTGCCTGCACTCCCGGAGTGCAACAACCCCTTGTTTGATTTAATTCTTCAAGGGTATCCAAACTTCGGTGTGCCGAAGTTAGCTTCTTTTCTTGTTCATATTGTTCTTATGGCAGCTATAGGATATAGTTGTCCGATTTTCATGAAATTAAACCCGAAATTCTGAAATAATATTAATAATAATATCAGTTAACTGACATAGTCAGTTAGTGTGCACAGTGGTTAAAGGCTTGTGAAAATGTCCTCAAATATTGTCTGTGCTGTGAAGAACTGCAAAAATAATGTTTTCGCTGACCAGCCGAGTCTCCACTGCTGTCATTTTTTTGAAGTTTTGAAGTGAAAACTCGGCTGTTGATCCAGATCAAGAATATATATACTTTATAGGGTCGGAGATGTCTCCTTCACTGCGTTGCAAGCTTCTGACTGAAATTATAATACCCTGCAAGGGTATAACAAGAAAGGAAGCTATCTTCGGCACACCGATGTTTCTATACCCTTGCAGATTACAAATTAAATACAAACAAGATGGACATACAGTCGGGTGTCCCGACAGTAGAATACCATGTACCATTACAAGGCGCGTCCCAAAATTATATAAAAGAAAGAGAATAAGAATAAACAAGTAAAAAAGCTACAATCGAGTGAGCTCGACTGTGAGATACCTAGAAAAGCGTCAGGACGCCAGAAAAAACAGTTAATACAATTTTGAACATAACGGACAAATGCAAATGCAAGTGTAATATAATCACATGCATAAAAAAATACATACACATGTATCTATGTGTGTAAAAACGCGTTATTATTGCATTTAAGCGGCTAATAATTATTAGCATTTATTAAAATTGCTTCTCGAATATCTTATAAGATTCTTTTCCGATCACAACCAAGAACGGATAAGAATATTTAGTTGGTCTAATTGGTCAACCAAATGAGGCATGCTGCCAGCAGCCGTTTGTGGCCACACAAAATTATTTCTTTAATAACTTCAACAATTTTTATCTGATCGCAACCAAATTTTCAGGGACCACAAAGATTTCTTTTCTTAAGGTAAATACCGAAATTCGCGACTCTAGCTTTAAAATTATACGCTTAATACGCTTTTTTATGATTTGCGGGGGCGGAAGTGGGCGTGGTAAAAATTTGAAACAAACTTGATCTACGTGCAAGCAAAACAAATACTGTCGACGGACAGACAAACAGACAGACGGACATGGCTAAATCGACTCGGCTGTTGATCCTGGTCAAGAATGTATATACTTTATAGGGTCGGAGGTGTCTCCTTCACTGCGTTGCAAACTTCTGACTAAAATTATAATACACTGAAAGTTTATAAAAATAAAATTACTGTAAACAAACTTTCTGTCCTTTTTTCTATCCTTTTTCTAATATTTGCATCCTAGTTTTCCTGTTTTTTTTCTCAATCTTTTTTTTCCGCCAAATCATTGGCATCACTGACTCTAACTCTCTTTCTCTCTCTCTCCCCATCTTGTTTTTCGGAACTGATAGTGTGCACAGTGGTTCAAGGCTTGTTGAAATGTCCCCAAATATTGTCTGTGCTATGAAGAACTGCAAAAACATGTTTTGCCTGGCCAGCCGAGTCTCCATTGCATTTGAACTGAAAACTTCTTATGGCGCGTTTGGCTTTTTTTGGGTGAGGGTTTTTTAACGATTTCGCGCTACACAGCTATACACCGCGTGTATATGCATACTCAGATTGTACAGGTATGCGAGAGCGCTGCATGCTATACGCTCTCTTTGCATGGGCAGTCTTTCTCGTGCTCTCGCGACAGACGAGATAAAGAGTTTTTATACATAAATACATATTTATTTTATAAATGAATATTAAACGGAAAATTTATTTATTTAAATATTTCATTTGACTTGTGTTATTCTACAGATCATATGGAAGTGCATGCGAAATATACCAGTATGCTTAGCACTAATGCTTCGAATATTGGTGATATACATATGTATGTATGTATTTCCCAATGCAATTCTAATGGACAAACAATATAAATGGCTGCCGTTTATATTTCACCAACAAAGTCTTTACAAGCAATACAAGAGTTCTTGTATTCAATTTAATTAATTTATTCTAAAGCTGCTTCCG
Organism: Drosophila anomelani; assembly: GCA_035045905.1. Taxonomy (NCBI): domain Eukaryota; kingdom Metazoa; phylum Arthropoda; class Insecta; order Diptera; family Drosophilidae; genus Drosophila; species Drosophila anomelani. The sequence goes on along the minus strand of JAWNOO010000117.1, from coordinate 3,973,050 downwards.
CACTATTTATGATTTGATAATTATCCTATGATTTTGGGTGGAGATTTCAACATAAATTTTGGAGATGTCAAAAATAAATCAATAATTGAATTTTTATACCCTTGCAGGGTATATTAGTTTCAGTCAAAAGTTTGCAACGCAGTGAAGAAGGCATCTCCGACCCTATAAAGTATATATATTCTAGATCAGGATCAACAGCCGAGTCGATCTCGCCATGTCCGTCTGTCCGTCTGTCCGTCTGTCCGTTTCTACGCAAACTAGTCTCTCAGTTTTAAAGCTATCTGAATAAAACTTTGCAGTTAGGCTTCTATATACTCTCACTCGTACATATGTCGGATCGGACGACTATATCATATAGCTGCCATAGAAACAATCGGAAAAATCTACGAAAAAACATTATAACTTTGTCAGTTTTCAACCAATTTTCACCAAATTTGATATTTGCCCATTTAGTATTATTTCCGAATTTCGGTTTTAATTTCATGAAAATCGGCTGACTATATCCTATAGCTTCCATAGGAACAATCAGGAAAATAAAAGAAAAAACCATAACTTTATCAGTTTTCAACATATTTTCACCAAAGTTGATATTTAGCCATATTTTATTATTCCTGAATTTTGATTTTAATTTAATGAAAATCGGCTGACTATATCCTATAGCTTCCATAGGAACAATCAGGAAAATAAAAAAATCATAGCTTAGCCGTGTTTCAAACCATTGCCATCAAATTTGAGATTTGGCAACAAATTATTATTTCAGAATTTCGTTTTTAATTTTTTGTTTAAACTCTGCAAGGGTATACAAACTTCGGTGAGCCGAAGTTAGCTTCCTTTCTTGTTATATGAAAAATTTAATTTAACGATGTCCAATGATCGCAATCTTAGCACAACAAAATACACAACACAACAAATAGGTTAATGATCAAATCTTCTATTAATTTTTATCATAAATAGTACGGAAGCAGCTTTGGAATAAATTAATCCACCTGAATACAAGAACTGTCGTATTGCTTGTACAGACTGTTTTGGTGAAATATAAACGGCAGCCATTATTATTGCTTGTCCATTAGAATGGCATAGGGAAATACATATATCACCAATATTCGAAACATTAGTGCTAAATCTAACTGGTATATTTCGCATGCACTTCCATATGATGCGAGCGCATCTAAAAGTGCCCACAAAAAAGTGCCCAACGCGCCATAAGTTCAAGTTTTCACTTCTGCCTGCACTCCCGGAGTGCAACACCCCCTTGTTTGATTTAATTCTTCAAGGGTATCCAAACTTCGGTGTGCCGAAATTAGCTTCTTTTCTTGTTCATATTGTTCTTATGGCAGCTATAGGATATAGTTGTCCGATTTTCATGAAATTAAACCCGAAATTCTGAAATAATATTAATAATAATATCAGTTAACTGACATAGTCAGTTAGTGTGCACAGTGGTTAAAGGCTTGTGAAAATGTCCTCAAATATTGTCTGTGCTGTGAAGAACTGCAAAAATAATGTTTTCGCTGACCAGCCGAGTCTCCCTTGCTGTCTTTTTTTTGAATTTTTGAAGTGAAAACTCGGCTGTTGATCCAGATCAAGAATATATTTACTTTATAGTGTCGGAGATGTCTCCTTCACTGCGTTGCAAGCTTCTGACTAAAATTATAATACCCTGAAAGTTTATAAAAATAAAATTACTGTAAACAAACTTTCTGTCCTTTTTTCTATCCTTTTTCTAATATTTGCATCCTAGTTTTCCTGTTTTTTCTTCTCAATCTTTTTTTTCCGAAAAAATATTGGCATCACTGACTCTAACTCTCTTTCTCTCTCTCTCCCCATCTTGTTTTTCGGAACTGATAGTGTGCACAGTGGTTCAAGGCTTGTTGAAATGTCCCCAAATATTGTCTGTGCTATGAAGAACTGCAAAAACATGTTTTGGCTGACCAGCCGAGTCTCCATTGCATTTGAACTGAAAACTTCTTATGGCGCGTTTGGCTTTTTTTGGGTGAGGGTTTTTTAACGATTTTGCGCTACACAGCTATACACCGCGTGTATATGCATACTCATATTGTACAGGTATGCGAGAGCGCTGCATGCTATACGCTCTCTTTGCATGGGCTGTCTTTCTCGTGCTCTCGCGACAGACGAGATAAAGAGTTTTTATACCCGCTACCCATAGGGTAGAAGGGTATTATAACTTTGTGCCGGCAGGAAATGTATGTAACAGGTAGAAGGAAGCATTTCCGACCCTATAAAGTATATATATTCTTGATCAGGATCAACAGCCGAGTCGATCTAGCCATGTCCGTCTGTCTGTCTGTCTGTCTGTCTGTCTGTCTGTCTGTCTGTCTGTCCGTCTGTCCGTATGAAACACTGGATCTCAGAGTCTATAAGAGATAGAGCTCTAATTTTTTTTCGACAGTATTTCTTATGCTTGCACGCAGATCAAGTTTGTTTCAAATTTTTACCACGCCCACTTCCGCCCCCGCAAATCATAAAAAACCGTATTAAGCGTATAATTTTAAAGCTAGAGTCGCGAATTTCGGTATGTATATTGAGAACTATAGTCTGTGTGATCCCTGAAAATTTGGTTGCTATCAGATAAAAATTGTCGAAGTTATTAAACAAATAATTTTGTATCTCCACAAACGGCTGCTGGCAGCAGGCTTCCTTTGGTTGACCAATTAGACCAGTGGTCGGCACTATCACAATTGCAATCCAAAATTGCATATGTGTGAGTGAATAAACGACTTCTATGTCCAGATATGATAATATAACTATATAATAACATAGCTAGCATTTGGTTTTCTATGCAAAATCAATAGCTCTTAATATAAAAATAGCTATTTTCCGCTAAAAGTGGCTAGTTTAGCCAGAGCAATGTAACTGATGCTTTGATGCTTCTGTCTGTGTGCTGGCAGCGCTGCCGGCAGAGGCTCTTCCAACCACATGTGGTTGCGACGCGCCGACCACTGAATTAGACCAACTAAATATTCTTATCAGTTCTTGGTTGTGTTCGAAAAATAATCTTATAAGATATTCGAGAAGCAATTTTAATAAATGGTAATAATTATATGGTAATAATAATATGACGCGTTTTTACACACATAGATACATGTGTATGTAAATTTGTATGCATGTGATTATTACACTAGCATTTGCATTTGTCCGTTATGTTCAAAATTGTATTAACTGTTTTTTCTGGCGTCCTGACGCTTTTCTGGTTTATGTATGGGTAGCGGGTATCTCACAGTCGAGCTCACTCGACTGTAGCTTTCTTACTTGTTTATACATAAATACATATTTATTTTATAAATGAATATTAAACGGAAAATTTGACTTGTGTTACTCTACAGATCATATGGAAGTGCATGCGAAATATACCAGTATGCTTAGCACTAATGCTTCGAATATTGGTGATATACATATGTATGTATGTATTTCCCAATGCCATTCTAATGGACAAACAATATAAATGGCTGCCGTTTATATTTCACCAACAAAGTCTTTACAAGCAATACAAGAGTTCTTGTATTCAATTTAATAAATTTATTCTAAGCTGCTTCCGCACTATTTATGATGAAAATTAATAGAAGATTTCATCAATGAGCATGCATTTGCTTTCGCCTTGAATAATCTATCTGAAGCAAACATGACAGATGTGGATGTGGAGCTTTTTAGGGAAATAGTTGTCCCGCCAACCGAAGTTCCTATTGCACTTGCTTCCAATGATGAGGTTAATCAATACAATGCTTTCAAGCTGGCTCAAATCGTAACAGAAGAGTTTGTTTCAACTGCCAAATCAGCTTACATATCATTAATAAACATAGAAATTACTCTAGGAAATGTCCAAAATATGAAAACGTCCGAAAAACCCAGGGACTGCCATATATGCTGCACCTCAAGACACAAATGATGGACTGGGGCAACAGGCCAATTAATGTAAATTAACAATTGCATGGTCAACAACGTCACATTAGTATCAAAACTTTGGATTAAGTTTTCAGATTCAACAGTTTGTGCCATGGCCAGGTCAAAAGTTCGGAGAAATTATTGCCCAGATTGGACTCCCATTCAAAAAACATCAAGAGTCTTCCAATCTGGAAGCTCAGGACATTCTTCGATTGATCGGAAGCAATTCCCTTAGACTACGCAATATGAATTCTTGATCAATTGGGATCATGCCATCTGATTGCATAACAACAACGTTGAGTCACTTTGCGCACATCGCCACGACATTGCCAACGATCATATTTGCCAAACGAAGTATTTCGTCAGATGCGCTATTTCTTTTTGAGGCAAAGAAGTCACCAAACCCGAAAGGCAACTTATCAATCGATTGTGTTTAAATATCTTGACACGTCTTTTATAATTGTTTATAGGAGTCCCAGATTTTCTATTACAAGATTTCGTAATGAAATTAAATCTGACGTGAAAAAATAACGCAGAATGAGTAATAATAAAGTGGTAATACTAGGTGTCTACGCCAGATTTTGTTCCTGATTCCAAAACATTGGCCCTTCGAGCCAGATCTTCGAGGCATATTTTTTGGCAGCTAAGTACATACGCCATTTTTCACTGTACATATGTACATAACTCACAAGGTTCTTATTTGACACCTTTTTTTAAAGAACCAACTTGAAAACCCATTGTATATATATTTTATACCGAGAAATAAACTTGAAGAAAACTTAACCACCCGAAAGCGTTTTTCATTATCTTGGCGGAAGCCGCTCAGCAGTCACAAACGCACCCCCCAAAACACTAGGAGATTTTAATAACTGCAGATCTTCCACGAGCGATGTTCTGGAGGAAATTTTGAATGTATATAATTGGTTCTTGGCGAAGGACCAAAGGACCAAGGGACCAAGGACCAAACAATTTTTGTGTAAATTGATTGAATATTTTCTGACCCCCGAATTCCTAAGCTGAAGTCTTTTTGAAATATTAGTTGTCACGGGTTCGAATCCCGTCGGCGACGAGTGAAAATTTTTTTATTTTTAGCAAATATTTTTTTTTTTTTTTTCAGTAAATGAAAATAATTACAGTATTTAATACTAAGAAATAAAAAATGCAAGCAAAGAACTACATATACTTAATGTTTTGAAAATGAAAAAATTCCATATGCCTGGGGTTGATTCGAACCCAGGCCAATTGCTTACAAAAATGTATGTGCAGCTTTACCCACTGAGCTATCGACTTTGCTTCTAAGTGAGAAGACTTTTGCATTATATGTAAATTTGTCTCAGTTTTTTATTCTTATTCTCTTTCTTTTATATAATTTTGGGACGCGCCTTGAAATGGTACATGGTATTCTACTGTCGGGACACCAGACTGTATGTCCGTCTTGTTAATTACTTCGTTATTGCAAGGGTATTTAAACTTCGGTTCGCCGAAGTTAGCTTCCTTTCTTGTTTTAATTGAGATTTTCTTTTCTTCTTTTCTCTAAAATCTATCAGCCTTTAACGTTCTTTTTCTTGCATCTCCTTTGCCATAGCTGAACGGCGTTTCTTTAATCGCTCAGCTGCTTTTTCAAGCAATTCTTTTAACATCTGTTGTTTGTTTTTAGTTTTATTGATATACCTAGTACGTTTGTCACTTCTTTTATTTTTAATTATTCACAGAATAAAACGCTCACTACAGCCACGGCCATAGGCCCTTGAAGTTAACCCTCTCTTCGGACCTACGCGTGTGGAGCAGTCGTTAAAGGCAACTCCGCAAGACAAAAGACAAGCAGTGTCATCGAAACCGCAGCCGAAGTTGAGCTACAAGTCTTGTTGGATCACACGGCTTTGGGAATCGTTGAACTTCAAGCAGATGTACTTGAGTCCATTGGTGATGATATCGTGTCTGAATAACTTTTAATTGGCAAGTGGGGATTTGACGGCAGTTCTGGACATTCCGAATATAAACAGAGAACAATAACAATAGCAACCAATTTGTTTGTTACTCCCTATGTACCACTGCATCTTGTTATCAGCCTCCAAAATAAAAGACTTTCATTTGTTGAGTTTCTGTAAGAAACTAATTTTATTTCGAAACAGCCTCGGCTTATATAGGCTGCAGATTCTAGATAAATGACCTACGCAGGAGCCTAATTCAATAGTCCCCGCCTCATCGAGGTCCCATGCATTGTCACATCTCACACACCACTACGGGAGTCATTTTTAAGAGGCAGGGAACAATCTTAAGAGATAAGTGACGTATACTTAGGTGACACGCCTTATTCGATTACATATGTATACAAATTTCTGACTCTCGCTTCATTTACACAAATATGAAGAAATAATTTTGTATGGCCACAAACGGCTGCTGGCAGCATGCCTCATTTGGTTGACCAATTAGACCAACTAAATATTCTTATCAGTTCTTGGTTGTGTTCGGAAAAGAATCTTATAAGATATTCGAGAAGCAATTTTAATAAATGGTAATAATTATTAGCCGCTTGAATGCAATAATGACGCGTTTTTACACACATAGATACATGTGTATGTATTTTTGTATACATGTGATTATATTACACTTGCATTTGCATTTGTCCGTTATGTTCAAAATAGTATTAACTGTTTTTTCTGGTTTAAGTATGGGTAGCGGGTATCTCACAGTCGAGCTCACTCGACTGTAGCTTTCTTACTTGTTAAAATAAAAATAGTGAAATAAATTCATTTATAATAGAAGAATTCCAAAAAACGTTTGTTTTTACTCAAGTTGTACATTACATGATGGATCATTTTAAATACCTTTTTTCTTTTTAAATGAATACTTAATATGTCATTTTCCGTTTGCAAAAATTTGCTTCGCTCGTAAAAGTAGAAAATTTCTTCAACGGTTCATGACGTAATATAGAATTGAAAACCGGTATAACTCAAAAAAACTCAAAACAGCAAAATCTTAAAAAAGAAAGAAACGAAATTCTACCGCGGATGATTTTTTTTTTCATTTTTTTTTTTTTTCGATCTTTCTCTTTCATAGCGGTCGTGTTTTTGTTTTGCGCTCCGATTTTTGTGTTAATTTTATTGTAAACCACCGGGGTTTCCTCTGAATTCATCACTTAAGTATTTAAAATTATATACCGTCTCGCTATCGCGCGTGCATGCACTTTTCTGTGTAATTAATTTGTGTTAATAATCACTTTTTATACCCGCTACCCATAGGGTAGAAGGGTATTATAACTTTGTGCCGGCAGGAAATGTATGTAACAGGTAGAAGGAAGCATTTCCGACCCTATAAAGTATATATATTCTTGATCAGGATCAACAGCCGAGTCGATCTAGCCATGTCCGTCTGTCTGTCTGTCTGTCTGTCTGTCTGTCTGTCTGTCTGTCTGTCTGTCTGTCTGTCTGTCTGTCTGTCTGTCTGTCTGTCTGTCCATCTGTCCGTATGAAACACTGGATCTCCGAGACTATAAGAGATAGGGCTCTATTTTTTTTTCCACAGTATTTCTTATGCTTGCACGCAGATCAAGTTTATTTCAAATTTTTACCACGCCCACTTCCGCCCCCGCAAATCATAAAAAAGCGTATTAAGCGTATAATTTTAAAGCTAGAGTCGCGAATTTCGGTATTTACCTTAAGAACAGAAATCGTTGTGGTCCCTGAAAATTTGGTTGCGATCAAATAAAAATTGTCGAAGTTATTAAAGAAATAATTTTGTATGGCCACAAACGGCTGCTGGCAGCATGCCTCATTTGGTTGACCAATTAGACCAACTAAATATTCTTATCAGTTCTTGGTTGTGTTCGGAAAAGAATCTTATAAGATATTCGAGAAGCAATTTTAATAAATGGTCAAAATTATTAGCCGCTTAAATGCAATAATAACGCGTTTTTACACACATAGATACACGTGTATGTATTTTTGTATGCATGTGATTATATTACACTTGCATTTGCATTTGTCCGTTATGTTCAAAATTGTATTAACTGTTTTTTCTGGCGTCCTGATGCTTTTCTGGTTTAAGTATGGGTAGCGGGTATCTCACAGTCGAGCTCATTCGACTGTAGCTTTCTTACTTGTCACTTTTTAGTTTGTGCTTATCTTATTTTCCTCCTTATTCTTTTTCTCGTTTTTACATATTTTTCTCTCCCCCGCTTGAGTGTCGTTTGCTGTTAGCTGCATCTAAGCCGTTATAGCTCTCATCGCTCTTGTGATTTCTGCTGCTCATTCTCTTAACCTTGCGCTCTTTTGTTTTCTCTCTCTCTCTTGGCTTTTTGGTACTGATTGTGTGCACAGTGGTTCTAGGGTTTGTGAAAATGTCCCAAAATATTGTCTGTGTAATTAAGAACGGCCAAAAAAATATTTTGGCAGACCAGCCCAGTTTCCATTGTTGGCTTTGCGAGGCAGTAGTGCACGCTAAGTGCATCGAGATGACAGGTCGAATAGCTGACGTAGTGTCCAGCAAAAAGGGCCTGCGTTATTGCTGTGAGGCCTGTCGACCGGTTGAGAAGGAGATATCATCCTTCATGCGTCAGACCAGAAGTGGATTTTCTGAGATTATGGCCACTTTCCGCAAGGCGAGTGACATGTTCTCCGCGCTTGACGCTCAATTTAATAGTATGAAGCTATTAAATGAGCCGCCGAAACGCAAAAAATCTGCTGCTGAGACGCAGCAACCGATTTCCTGCCACTCCCCTGCGCCACAGCTCCTGGTCCCCGTTCCAATGGTTCTGAGATAAGGAACTAGGAAAGATCCGGTTACCGAATCTGAAGCAGCCGCTCAGCCAGCAATTTCCGCGTCGTCCGTTGTGTCCGATGCGGAGCCCAAATCTTTGGCTCCGCAAATCTCCGTAGATAAATCAACCCAGGGTCCAACAATGCCCGGAATACCGGCCGTAGTTGGTAACAATTCGTTACGCAAGACCATCACAGCAGTCCCACCTTCGAAAACAATATTTGTTTCGAGGCTTGCCCCTGATCTCGCATCGGAAGATGTTCTAGCCTTTATACAAGGCAAAACCCAAGCCGGACATATCAAGGTGGACAAATTTCAATTTTCGTATGCCAGAGACATTTCATCTTTTAAGATAAATGTCTCAACCCAACTCTTTGACACTATTTGCTCGGGTGACTTCTGGCCCGAGTACGTAATAGTTAAGCAGTACGAGGCTCGAAAGAAGAGAACACGGCCTGCGGGAGTACAACTGCCCAGGCCGTCTCAATCCTCAGTGTCCACTGCCGTACCTTCTGTCTCAAAAAACTAACCTCTTCCTTACTACTTTCCTATCAGAATACTAGAGGCTTACGAAGTAAGCTCTCTAAATTGTATTCGGATAGTCTTTCTTTCGCATCTCAGGTGATTGTATTTACTGAAACCTGGTTGAAGCCGGAAATCCTCTGCTCCGAAATTCTTCCGAGTAAGTACACAATCTATAGATTAGACCGTATTGTCCAGCGTGGTGGTGGAGTTTTAATTGCCGTTGACTCCTGCCTCATCTCGGAACAGGTGGTATCTAACGAATTTCTGGACATTGAATTCATATGCGTTAAATTATCTTTTACAGGCAGCTGTATATATGTTACCTGCTCTTATATTCCTCCATCTTCGGAAATGCCAACTTATTGGAAACACCTTTCGGCAATTCAGGCAGTTTCCAATTGGCTTTCTGATAGGGACCAATTGGTGACTTTGGGTGACTTCAACATACCTGGAGCTCACTGGTCTTCTGACGGTGTGTCTAATATTCTCCTGACTGCGGCACAGCATGACCTTATAAATGGCTTGTTTGATTTATCCTTATCTCAAGTTAACCATGTCTTTAATTCTCTAAACCGCTTACTGGATCTATGCTTTGTTTCAGATCCGGCTGGCGTAAACCTAAGTAGAGTTCCTCCAATGACGCAACCTGAAGATCCTTATCATCCTACTTTCGATGTGACCATCGACACCGGGACAGTTTTAGCAACGACATCTGGTAGTAGGTTAAACAGAGTCCGCTGTTTCCGAAAGGCCGACTATCAGAGGCTAAACACTTTAATAGCTGAATTTGATTGGTCTAATCTCTTCATGAGCTCAGACATGGCAACCGCCGTTGATATCTTTTATAGTGCCATGAACTCATTTTTCTTCTTATGTGTTCCTGAAACCTATCCGTCGGTCTCTAATAAACCACTCTGGTTTAACAAAGAGCTGACACGTCTAAAAAACGTAAAATCTAGGCTTTATAATAAATATAAACGTACTGGTTCAAGAACGGCTTTCTCATCCTATCTAACTTTACCGTGCTTAACGTTCAGTGTTATAAAAATTATTTGACTCGTTGCAAGGTCCAGTTCACGCAGGACCCCAAACAGTTTTATAACTTTGTTAACTCTAAACGTAAACCCACGTTGTACCCTCCCTCGCTGTCATTTAATAATATTACTGTAAATTCTGATCAAGCAATAGCCAATCTCTTCGCTGAGTTTTTTAAAACCACATATTCTCCCTCAACATCTTCAGATCATACATTTTCTCCAGCTATGCCCAGTTCGAACCTAATCTTCAGTCCTATTTTAAACGAAAGCTCACTTAATCTTGATCTTCAACGTGTTACGCCAGTATATTCACCAGGTCCTGATGGAATAGCGGGCTCTGTGCTAAGGTATTGCTCTGAGACGCTGTGTAACCCCCTTCTTAAATTGTTTACCTTATCCTCAGAATTCCGTCTTATTTGAAGGGAATCATTTGTTATTCCTCTCCACAAAAAAAGGTAGCAAATCGGAGGCCAGTAACTATAGGGGTATCTCTAAGTTATCGGCAATCCCCAAACTTTTCGAGAATGTAATCACTCCTCACTTGCAACATCTATGCAGATCCGTCATCTCTCCATGTCAGCATGGTTTTATAAGGCGAAGATCAACCACGACCAATCTTCTGGAACTCACCTCTTTCGTTATTAGGGGTTTCCAACAAAACCTTCAAACCGATGTCCTTTACACGGACTTTAGTAAAGCTTTCGACTCGGTTAATCATTCTCTTCTGGTTAGGAAACTCGATTCATTGGGGTTTCCAAGTGATCTTCTTAAGTGGATTTCGAGTTATCTAAGTGACAGGTCCCAAAAGGTTCTGTTCAGAAATATTCTATCCAATAGCCTCAGTGTCACATCTGGCGTCCCACAGGGTAGCCACCTGGGACCACTACTATTTACATTGTTTATCAACGATTTGCCGCAGGTTCTAACCAAATCCAGAGCACTCATGTATGCTGATGATGTTAAACTTTGCGTGCAGTATAGGGACAGTTCACGCCAATCAGACCTACAATCGGATCTCGATAACTTTCAAGCATGGTATCATGCTAACGATTTATATCTCAACGGCTCTAAATGCAAACTGATGACATTTTCTCGCACCACTCCTCTCCCTGCCACGTATATGCTTAACGATTGCTCTTTGGAAAGAATTACTATTGTTGATCACCTAGGTCTCCGCCTGGACCCTAAACTTTCGTTCTCAGAACATATTTCCTGTATGGTTAATAAAGCCGCCGGCATGCATGGATTCATTAAAAGGTGGTCGAAGGAATTCGATTCTCCTTATGTAACGAAGACCCTATATACTTCGTTAGTACGCCCTATATTGGAGTATGGCTCGTGCGTCTGGAGTCCTCAGTACGGAGTCCATAGCAGCCGCATCGAATCTGTTCAAAAGAAGTTTTTACTTTTCGCCCTCCGTGGCCTACCCTGGGATGCTAACCTTAGATTACCGTCTTACTCTAGTAGACTTCTCCTAATTAATTTACCTTCTTTAACTAACCGTAGGACGATGCTTGGCGTCGTCTTTCTACATAAACTCATTCCCGGCGAGGTGGAGAGCCCCTACCTGCTTGGGCAGCTCAATTTCCATGTTTCCGACTTTCTTCTAGAAATGTTATCCCCCTAGTAGTTAACCACTCGTGCGTCTGGAGTCCTCAATACGGAGTTCATAGCAGCCGCATCGAATCTGTCCAAAAGAAGTTTTTACTTTTCGCCCTCCGTGGCCTACCCTGGGATGCTAACCTTAGATTACCGTCTTACTCTAGTAGACTTCTCCTAATTAATTTACCTTCTTTAACTAACCGTAGGACGATGCTTGGCGTCGTCTTTCTACATAAACTCATTCCCGGCGAGGTGGAGAGCCCCTACCTGCTTGGGCAGCTCAATTTCCATGTTTCCGACTTTCTTCTAGAAATGTTATCCCCCTAGTAGTTAACCACTCGTGCGTCTGGAGTCCTCAATACGGAGTCCATAGCAGCCGCATCGAATCTGTCCAAAAGAAGTTTTTACTTTTCGCCCTCCGTGGCCTACCCTGGGATGCTAACCTTAGATTACCGTCTTACTCTAGTAGACTTATCCTAATTAATTTACCTTCTTTAACTAACCGTAGGACGATGCTTGGCGTCGTCTTTCTACATAAACTCATTCCCGGCGAGGTGGAGAGCCCCTACCTGCTTGGGCAGCTCAATTTCCATGTTTCCGACTTTCTTCTAGAAATGTTATCCCCCTAGTAGTTAACCACTCGTGCGTCTGGAGTCCTCAATACGGAGTCCATAGCAGCCGCATCGAATCTGTCCAAAAGAAGTTTTTACTTTTCGCCCTCCGTGGCCTACCCTGGGATGCTAACCTTAGATTACCGTCTTACTCTAGTAGACTTCTCCTAATTAATTTACCTTCTTTAACTAACCGTAGGACGATGCTTGGCGTCGTCTTTCTACATAAACTCATTCCCGGCGAGGTGCAGAGCCCCTACCTGCTTGGGTAGCTCAATTTCCATGTTTCCGACTTTCTTCTAGAAATGTTATCCCCCTAGTAGTTAACCACTCGTGCGTCTGGAGTCCTCAATACGGAGTCCATAGCAGCCGCATCGAATCTGTCCAAAAGAAGTTTTTACTTTTCGCCCTCCGTGGCCTACCCTGGGATGCTAACCTTAGATTACCGTCTTACTCTAGTAGACTTATCCTAATTAATTTACCTTCTTTAACTAACCGTAGGACGATGCTTGGCGTCGTCTTTCTACATAAACTCATTCCCGGCGAGGTGGAGAGCCCCTACCTACTTGGGCAGCTCAATTTCCATGTTCCCCGTCTTTCTTCTAGAAATTTTATCCCCCTAGTAGTTAACCACTGTAGGCGTGAGTTTGAAGTACATGAACCTTTTAGGATTTTATGTACTGATTACAATCGCCTGTTTAGTAGTATTGAAGGCGTAGAAAGCCTTCAAAACTTAAAAACTGTATTGCTTGTAGTACTTGCCCGTAGTGTATCCTAATTTTCCTCGTTCTATTCTATTTTTCCTCTCTCGCGTCTATCTAGCACGCGTTCGTGCCGTACGTCACGCGGCTGCGCCCCTCGGTCGGTTGGGCGGGAGGTGGGCCTCGTTGGGACTCAGTCAAAAAAAACAAAAAAAAAAAAAAAAACAAGAAAGGAAGCTAACTTCGGCTCACCGAAGTTTGTATACCCTAGCAGACTTTAAACAAACAAATAAAAACGAAATTCTGAAATAATAATTTGTTGCCAAATCTCAAATTTGATGGCAATGGTTTGAAACACGTCTAAGCTATGGTTTTTTTTTATTTTCCTGATTGTTCCTATGGAAGCTATAGGATATAGTCAGCCGATTTTCATGAAATTAAAGTCAAAATTCAGAAATACTAAAATATGGCTAAATATCAAATTTGGTGAAAATATGTTGAAATCTGACAAAGTTATGGTTTTTTCTTTTATTTTCCTGATTGTTCCTATGGAAGCTATAGGGTATAGTCAGCCGATTTTCATGAAATTAAAATCGAAATTCAGGAATACTAAAATATGGGTAACTATCAAATTTGGTGAAAATATGTTGAAAACTGACAAAGTTATGAATTTTTCTTTTATTTTCCTGATTGTTCCTATGGAAGCTATAGGATATAGTCAGCCGATTTTCATGAAATTAAAATCAAAATTCAGGAATAATAAAATATGGCTAAATATCAAATTTGGTGAAAATATCTTGAAAACTGACAAAGTTATGTTTTTTTCTTTTATTTTCCTGATTGTTCCTATGGAAGCTATAGGATATAGTCAGCCGATTTTCATGAAATTAAAACCAAAATTCGGAAATAATACTAAATGGGCAAATATCAAATTTGGTGAAAATTGGTTGAAAACTGAGAAAGTTATAATTTTCCTGATTGTTCCTATGGAAGCTATAAGATATAGTCAGCCGATTTTCATGAAATTAAAACCGAAATTCGGAAATAATACTAAATGGGCAAATATCAAATTTGAATGAAAATTGGTTGAAAACTGACAAAGTTATAATTGTTTGTTGAAAATTTTTCGGATCGTTCCTCTGGCAGCTTATGATATAGTCGTCCGATCCGGCCCGTTCCGACATATGTACGAGTGAGAGTATATAGAAGCCTAACTGCAAAGTTTCATTCAGATAGCTTTAAAACTGAGGGACTAGTTTGCGTAGAAACGGACAGACGGACAGACGGACATGGCTAGATCAAGAATATATATACTTTATAGGGTCGGAGATGCTTCCTTCACTGCGTTGCAAACTTCTGACTGAAACTAATATACCCTGCTAGGGTATAAAAAAATGATTATCCGAAAGCTACAGTCGAGTGAGCTCGACTGTGAGATACCCGCTACCCATACTTAAACCAGAAAAGCGTCAGGACGCCAGAAAAAAACAGTTAATAAAATTTTGAACATAACGGACAAATGCAAATGCAAGTGTAATATAATCACATGCACATGCTTAATACGCTTTTTTATGATTTGCGGGGGCGGAAGTGGGCGTGGCAAAAATTTGAAATAAACTTGATCTGCGTGCAAGCATAAGAAATACTGTCGAAAAAAAATTAGAGCTCTATCTCTTATAGTCTCTGAGATCCAGTGTTTCATACGGACAGACGGACAGACAGACAGACAGACAGACAGACAGACAGACAGACAGACGGACATGGCTAGATCGACTCGGCTGTTGATCCTGATCAAGAATATATATACTTTATAGGGTCGGAAATGCTTCCTTCTACCTGTTACATACATTTCCTGCCGGCACAAAGTTATAATACCCTTCTACCCTATGGGTAGCGGGTATAAATATATACTTATTCAAATTAAATATTTTTCTTTATAGACTATTATCTTCTCAAGTGGGAAATAATAGAATCAAACGTTGGTTCTGCAACAAGTGCCTTTCCTTTTTAACAAGTGAGGAGAGGGAACAGCGACATGAGGAAAGATGCACAAAAATGGTGAGCGAACAACCGAAGGAAACGGAACTTGTTCACACATGAACACGTACATATACACATCTATAAGAATTCTATGTAAACATCCCTTCAGTACCATTCCGACAGGATTCCTCCAGGAATCATGAAGAACAAAACCGGGAATCCCTGAGGAAGACCCCGGGAATTTTCATACAAAAAAATTCAAAATAGGGCTGCAGCCGGGAATTCGGACTCCCCGGGGAATTATCGAGGAATCCGCAAGGAATCCTGCCAGGAATTCACGTAGAATTTCGAAGTAAGTTCCACCGGGAATCCATGCGGAATCTATGCGGAATCAGCTAGGAATTCAGTTAAGAATCCCAGAGGAATCACAAAAGAAAACCTATAGAAAATCCCTGGAATCCCAGATTAATATATTTGTATTTAAATTTTATACTTTTATTAATTAATGATTAATTAAAATTAATGTAAAGTGCGTTTCACGGGCTTCCTCCGCCGACTGCAGATCCTTCCGGGAATTTATGTTATCTATAAATTTAATGTTAGAATCAAATTAAAAATTCCAGGTTGCATATAAATCTCTTTGCAGATTATTTCGGGACAAACTTTGAACCAACCTCCCCTTCTTATGATACCGCATTGCTTACTCCTGTGGCCTCCAGCATTACTATAGGGTGCTTGCAGGTCTCTGAGTCGGACTGCCACCTAGCAGCGAGATCAGGGAGATCTACTTCCACGAACCTGGCAGTACTGTATAATTACTGTATTAAGGCCTTTGCGAGTCATTGTCAGGTAGACTAGGTATATACTGATTTTGCCAAAGCATTTGATAAAGTTAGCCATATTATATTGTTGGCCAAATTAGAGAAATTGGGTTTCCATTCGTCTATGCTGAGCTGGGTACGTTCCTATCTCAATGGCCGAGTTTATAGAGTAGATTGCAATGGCCAATTCTCAAATCCCTACTTAGCGACTTCGGGACTACCTCAAGGTAGTGCCTTGGGCCCATTTCTCTTCGTTCTTTTTGTCAATGACATTGATTCGTGTTTTGAGAATGCGGAGTTTCTTCTGTTTGCTGATGATCTCAAAGTTTTCAAGTCGGTTAGATCGACTGTTGATAGTGTCCACCTGCAGAATGACTTGCATAGGGTCGGTGATTGGTGCACGCTCAACAAGCTGCCACTAAACCTCGAGAAATGTTTCGCTGTTACGTACAGCAAGCGGCTCAACAATTCTGTTTTTCGCTACTCGATACAGTTGAGTATGCTGCCCTTCAGAACGAAAGCATTTGACTTGGGGGTGCTCTTTGATTCAAAGTTCCTTTTCGTGGAGCACATTGAATATATTATCCCCAAAGCATATGCCATGTACGGGTTCATAAGGCGCAACGCTGCGCAATTCACCGACCCTTATGCCAAGCTGAGCTTGTTTTTCGCGTTCGTCAAGTCCAAGTTGGAATATGCCTCCTTCATTTGGAACCCGACAAGGACCACGCACGCAAGCCGCATTGAGCGAGTCCAAAAGAGATTCCTTACGTTTGCCCTCTCATCCCTCAACTTCCTTGACCCCGTTCCTTCCTATCCTGCTAAATGTCGTCTTGTGCATCTCTCGTCACTGAGTGATAGGAGGCACTTAGAGTCGGTTTTGTTTGTCTGTGACTTGGTGTCGGGTAAAATTGATTGTCCTGTCCTGTTAAGTTGTATAGGCTTTTGTGTCCCCGGTAGGTGCTTGAGGAGTCGTGAGCTCTTTTCTACCCCTATCTGTAGAACAAACTATGCCTATAATGAGCCTATAGTTAGGGCTTTAACTCTCATAAACAAAATTGATTCCAACATGCCTCTCGACCCCACCTCCAATAGGAATGAAATAAAGACGCTTGTTAAATATTATTTTGATTCTTGTAATTATAGTTAAGCGTTTGAACTTAAGTTGTAGTAGCCAGATAAGGTTTCCGTTGGCGAAATAAATAAATAAATAAATAAATATGTACAAAGATACATACCAGTTTTAACTGAAAAGAAACTCCGCATACCTAAAGAGTTTAGCATTTAAACAGTCTAAGATGAAGTCATATCCATGCTTAAGATCAATTCTGCAAAGGAATTTTTTAATTGAGTAAAAATAACTTGACTTACCTTATAATATTTAAATTTATACGCAACTTTAACTACACAACACGCGAACACGTGTGATCACAACAGAAGAAAAGAGAATTAGGAGAAACGAAACAAAACCGAATGACTTCGAAAACAACAAAAAAAATATGTTGTCCGAACTTCGCGAGCCCTCGGCGGTAGCCGAATGCTGTCCGAATTTTGTTTGTCTACTTCTTTTCGGACTTCAATCCACGAAGCCCATACAATTTGTTTTGTTTTTCGGACAGGCCGCGAGGAAAAGGGCCTGAAGAAACGAATTCTGGTACTGAAGGGATCAAACCGCTGCAGTACTGTACTGATAAGCATGTGTCTGTATAGATTTAAATATAGTCGCCACTAGGTATCTTGGAACGTTGCTGGGGTTCATCCCTTAAATATGTGTACAGCAACTGTATGTATATCTTGCAGCGGGTAACCCACGCATGCACTTGAAAGGATCCCTTGACTAAAGGGATCGCCAAAGAAAAACAGAAGACCATTGCGTTGGTCTTGTTAGAGATAAGATTATGAAAATTTCATGTTAGCTACCTAAGCTAGGACTTAAAGAAATAACAAGAAAGGAACCTAACTTCGGCTCACCGAAGTTTGTATACCCTTGCAGAATTTAAACAAAAAATTCAAACCGAAATTCTAAAATAATAATTAGTTGTTAAATCTCAAATTTGATGGCAATGGTTTGAAACACGGCTAAGCTATGGTTTTTTATTTTCCTGATTGTTCCTATGAAAGCTATAGAATATAGTTGTCCGATTTTCATGAAATTAAAACCGAAATTCGGAAATAATATTAAATGACCAAATATCAAATTTGGTGAAAATATGTTGAAAGCTGACAAAGTTATGGTTTTTTCTTTTATTTTCCTGATTGTTCCTATGGAAGCTATAGGATATAGTCAGCCGATTTTCATGAAATTAAAACCGAAGTTCAGTAATAATAAAATATGTCTAAATATCAAATTTGGTGAAAATATGTTGAAAACTGACAAAGTTATAATTTTGTTTTTTTTAATTTTCGGATCGTTCCTATGCTATATGATATAGTCGTCCGATCCAACCCGTTCCGACATATGTACGAGTGAGAGTATATAGAAACCTAACTGCAAAGTTTCATTCAGATAGCTTTAAAACTGAGGGACTAGTTTGCGTAGAAACGGACAGACGGACATGGCTAGATCGACTCGGCTGTTGATCCTGATCAAGAATATATATACTTCACAGGGTCGGAGATGTCTCCTTCACTGCGTTGCAAACTTCTGACTGAAACTATAATACCCTGCAAGGGTATAAAGACAGTCTAACTCAACGGTGTTAGACGCGTGTTTTATTTACAGCCTCTCTAACATTTTGGTCAATCGAGCCTTCAAAGAATATTTACTTTGAAAAAACTCTGCAGTTTCCCCCTATATGGTAAGGGACTCAGAGAAAGGCCAGCTCCTTTAAGCATAGCAAAATTACACTTGCAGCTAAAGGTAGCAAAAATAATTAACTCTTGTTTTCCCCTATATGGTAAGGAACAGAGTATCACATTAAATGTAAAAGGATAAATAAGTGTCCTTATTGTTTAAAAATTCATTATTTTTCCAACTCAACAAATTGGTTGGTTTAATAAAAACAGTTTTGTTAAAATTAATTTTTGTGGTCGAAAAATCGGCAAAATACAAATAAAAAACAAGAAAGGAAGCTAACTTCACCTCACCGAAGTTTGTATACCCTTGCAGAGTTTAAACAAAAAATTAAAAACGAAATTCTGAAATAATAATTTGTTGCCAAATCTCAAATTTGATGGCAATGGTTTGAAACATGGCCAAGCTATGGTTTTTTTATTTTCCTGATTGTTCCTATGGAAGCTATAGGATATAGTCAGCCGATTTTCATGAAATTAAAATCAAAATTCAGAAATACTAAAATATGGCAAAATATCAAATTTGGTGAAAATATGTTGAAATCTGACAAAGTTTTGGTTTTTTCTTTTATTTTCCTGATTGTTCCTATGGAAGCTATAGGGTATAGTCAGCCGATTTTCATGAAATTAAAATCGAAATTCAGGAATACTATAATATAGGTAACTATCAAATTTGGTGAAAATATGTTGGAAACTGACAAAGTTATGAATTTTTCTTTTATTTTCCTGATTGTTCCTATGGAAGCTATAGGATATAGTCAGCCGATTTTCATGAAATTAAAATCAAAATTCAGGAATAATAAAATATGGCTAAATATCAAATTTGGTGAAAATATGTTGAAAACTGACAAAGTTATAATTTTCCTGATTGTTCCTATGGAAGCTATAGGATATAGTCAGCCGATTTTCATGAAATTAAAACCGAAATTCGGAAATAATACTAAATGGGCAAATATCAAATTTGGTGAAAATTGGTTAAAAACTGACAAAGTTATAATGTTTTTTCGTAGATTTTTCCGATTGTTCCTATGGCAGCTATATGATATAGTCGTCCGATCCGGCCCGTTCCGACATATGTACGAGTGAGAGTATATATAAGCCTAACTGCAAAGTTTCATTCAGATAGCTTTAAAACTGAGGGACTAGTTTGCATAGAAACGGACAGACGGACAGAAGGACAGACGGACAGACGGACATGGGTAGATCGACTCGGCTGTTGATCCTGATCAAGAATATATATACTTTATAGGGTCGGAGATGCCTTCTTCACTGCGTTGCAAACTTTTGACTGAAACTAATATACCCTGCAAGGGTATAAAAAAAGTGGAGGCGTGCTAAGGCTTTAACATTAGCAGTGAGTGTAAATGTGAAATAATAAAAATAAAAAGTTCCTAAAATAACAAAAATAAATAAATGCCATAAGAGCTTAAAAATACTTAACTGACGTTAAGTTAAAACTTGAACTTAATGCCAACATCAAAAATAAAGTGCCAAATTCAACACAGACACCTCCAAGCCAACACTAGAAGACAAAAAAAAAAAACCGAAACCAAAAGAAGACGACATTAGAGGTGAAGAACGATCGCAGCAACAACAACTGCGTCAGCAAAAACAACAGCAACAACAAATATAGCAGCAACTTCAACAACAGCAGCAACAAATATCGCAGCAACTTCAACAACAGCAGCAACAAAAGCAGCAGCAACAACAACAGCAGCAGTAGAAGACGACAGCGGCAACGACAAGAAGCAGCAGCTAAGTCTATTAAAAATTTTTTTTTGTTTTGCCTATACATACTTATTTGAATAAGCACATACATATAAAAAAAAAAATTTAAGAAAACGCAAAGGTTAGAAATAATAATATTGTAAACTCTTTTAAACAGATTTTTTAAGTTGCTAGATAAATAAAATGTCCGAAAAAACGATTGAGTTTCTCTCAAAGCAGGCCGAAATTACTTTGGAAGTTAGAAAGTTGGAAGCAAAACCAACGATAAATTCCAACGAATTCGCAAAGCTAGAGGAGTTTAGGAAGATTTTCGTTTCTAATCATACAAATTTATTGAAGATCGGCGTTGTCGATCACGAGTATTTTAACTCGAAACAGTATGATTTGATTATGATGGTTTTGGCGCAACCAAAAATTAAATATGAAAAGGCGATAGGTAATCCTCCCATTGAGCAAATAATGCCCAATAAAAACCCTGAGAAAATGGGTAGTTTAGGGAAAGATTTGAAAATTGCCATTCAGCAGGAAATAGTGCCCAATAAAAACCCTGAGAAAACGGGTAGTTTGGAGACACAAATAGATTCTAACAAGTAAGAAAGCTACAGTCGAGTGAGCTCGACTGTGAGATACCCGCTACCCATACCTAAACCAGAAAAGCGTCAGGACGCCAGAAAAAAACAGTTAATACAATTTTGAACATAACGGACAAATGAAAATGCAAGTGTAATATAATCACATGCATACAAAAATACATACACGTGTATCTATGTGTGTAAAAACGCGTTATTATTGCATTTAAGCGGCTAATAATTTTTACCATTTATTAAAAGTGCTTCTCGAATATCTTATAAGATTCTTTTCCGAACACAATCAAGAACGGGTAAGAATATTTAGTTGGTTTAATTGGTCAACCAAATGAGGCATGCAGCCAGCAGCCGTTTGTGGCCATACAAAATTATTTCTTTAATAACTTCGACAATTTTTATCTGATCGCAACCAATCGCAATTTTCAGGGATCACACAGACTATAGTTCTTAATATACATACCGAAATTCGCGACTCTAGCTTTAAAATTATACGCTCAATACGCTTTTTTATGATTTGCGGGGGCGGAAGTGGGCGTGGCAAAAATTTGAAATAAACTTGATCTGCGTGCAAGCATAAGAAATACTGTCGAAAAAAAATTAGAGCTCTATCTCTTATAGTCTCTGAGATCCAGTGTTTCATACGGACAGACGGACAGACAGACAGACAGACAGACAGACAGACGGACATGGCTAGATCGACTCGGCTGTTGATCCTGATCAAGAATATATATATACTTTATAGGGTCGGAAATGCTTCCTTCTACCTGTTACATACATTTTCTGCCGGCACAAAGTTATAATAACCTTCTACCCTATGGGTAGCGGGTATAAAAATGCCAGTGACAGCGCACAGAAATAAAAGCGGTCATTCCAGAATATTGTTGGGCAACTAAGATGTTATCTAGAGGAAACATCGACACTTATAGACAGTTGCCCAGATTTCCGTAATATAAGGAAAAAGAAAATAGAATTCCTTTGGAATAAGGTGGTTAACATAATCGTACAAGCTAACACCTATTTCGAAAGTGCGGTGTTCGATGAAGAAATAACCGAACTGGAATTCGACAAACAAAATATTTTAACAGCCATCAATAGCCGACTCAGCGGAATAAATAATATTGCTGAAGTGTCGACGGTGGTTAAGGTAGAGGATTTACCAACCCTGCTAAAAATTCAAATTCCCACCTTCTTTGGGGATTCCAAAGAATGTGATTTGTTTAATGAGCTTTTTACAGAGCTCATTCATACATGAGAGGATCTCAGTCCTTCTCTTAAATTTAATCATTTAAAGGCAGCATTAAAAGGAGAAGCCAGGAATGTGATTACCCATTTGTTGCTTGGATCTGGAGAAAATTATCAAGCCACTTGGGATTTCTTAACCAAGCGGTATGAGAATAAAAGAAAAATTTTCTCAGACCATATAAATAGGCTTATGGATTTGCCAAATTCTAATTTGGAATCCAGTAAGCAGATAAAAACATTTGTTGACACGATTAATGAGTCAGTTTATGTAATAAAACTAAAGGCACAATTGTCCGAAGATGTGGATGCAATTTTTGCCCACATTATCCTTCGAAAATTTAACAAGGAGTCAATTAATCTTTACGAAAGCTATGTTAAAAAGACAAAAGAAATTCAATCACTGTCTGATGTCATGGACTTTTTAGAACAAAGGCTCAATTCAATTTCGGCGTTTTCGCAGGACAAGAAACCTGTTAAGAAAATTTTAACACATATAAAATTATAGTGAAAATTGTGCGTGTTGCAAATTACCGGGGCATTATTTAATTCAATGCCATACATTTAAAATAATGAGCCCAGCAGAAAGGTCTGACTGGGCAAGAAAAAATCGTATTTGCCTGAGATGTCTTAGGCATTCATTTGATAAAAAATGTACAAGCGAGCAACTTTGCTTGACTTGTAACAAGCCCCACCACACATTACTTCACTTTATAGGGCATAAACAGGAAAAAGTGTGTTCTGGAGGGGGCACAGTGTAAGATTTTGCCAATCTAGGGCGCCTTAATTCAATAACTTTCGTAATTTTTGAGATATCACCTTGAAATTTGAAATGAACATTTTTATGAACCCAAATTTTTATGTAGACATACAAAAATGGGCGTGGCATTTTTGTGGGCGTCAAAATCTTCAAAAAAGTGGATTCTAGAACATAAAAATTAAAAAAAAATATATTAAAAATTTTGTTTGACAATTTTAAGCAATTTCATATTTTTTCTTGTATTTTTTTACATAAGAAAAATATTTTGTTTTTTAATTTGAAGACAACTTTTTTTTTTTTGTTGTAAAATTTCGGTTTTTGTGATATGGGCCAATACTATTAGATATAACTTCAAGATTATTAGTCGAAACTCTGAAAAGTAAAGTTTTTATTAATCATAATTGATTAAGAAAGTAAAAAAACTTTGGTTCATAATTTTAGGATTTTTTTTAATGAAATAACAACAATTTAAATTACATAAAAAAAAATCAACTCCATTTTTGTTCGCCAACTTAACAAGACTCAGTTTCTGATCCAGAATTTTCATTATTATTTCGATCCGTGTATAAAAGTTGGCACACATTTTCTGAAAGTTCTGAGTGTCTAGTTTTTGGTGGTGTTCGCAAATTCGCAATAAATGGATCCGAAGTTATCAGTAGCCTGTTCAACAGATCAACATTTGTGTGAACCCGCGAAGTTTTCCTGGTGAAATGTTAACGAAAACTTCGCACTTCCTTATTTCGTGCTTCCTGTTCTTCCTCTGAAAAATTTCCTATGGGAAGTATGCAGCTAAATATTATATCTTTTCCATGGAATAAGATTTTGTGGACATTTACTGGCATATAGTACCACGGATATTCCCACAAATATAGCTCTACAGTTTCTGATAGGTACTGCTCAAAAGCTGAGGTATTAATATGGCAACAACTAGCTATACACGTCAGAATTTTAATTATAAGGTCAGGATTTATTCTTGTAATTTTTGCAGACACTTCAGGGGTAGAGAAGAACCTTCTTGCGGTATTGCCATCGTTGTTTGAAGTGGAAGCACCGATATTAAGTTGGTATTCTTCGGCCTTTATGGTGCCCTGCAGCCAACTTGCATTGTTGGTAAAAAATCGAGCTTTATTTCTACAAGATCTGTGAAATCTAGTTCGTAATTCAAAACAGAGCTTGGCCATATGTAATTTCAGCTTTGGGTAGTCAACATCATCTCCAAAAATCATCATAGCGTGCTCTATAAAAGCGTCTCGCTTAGCGAGTGTTACGTTCTTAGCCCAAACCTCGAAAAATTCAGCACGGGTTATTTCAGACATTTTCAAATTTAAGATATTTGTGCAAAATATGAGCAAGATTTTATTTTTGAATCTGATTCTATATGAATGTGTGCAAATGGTGTATGTTCTGGTGTAATAGAATGGAATAGAATTATATAAGTTTTTCTCCACCAAAAATAGGAAACATGAAAAAAAACACTTACTTTTTGGTACTTTTTTCCAAAAAATGAAAAAAAATGTTAGAGTTGGAAATAAATTATTTTGTTATGAAAAATAGATTCAAAATTGATCACTCAATATGGTAAAAATAATTATTGCCTGCTCCCACTGATTAATTGATCCACTTGAAACGACTAAACTTTGTGAACTGATGCGCGCTGCCCAATGCAAGTTTGCATGCATTTCTAACGTTGCACTTTAAAATCCTTTTTCTTCAAAACAAAAATTTTTCGTTTTGTTTTGATCGTGATTTCCTCATATTTGAACATTTCTTAAAGTGGTGCTTAAATCTCATTGACCCCAAAAATAATTTTTGTTTTTTAATAAAGGCGCTCTAGATTGGCAAAAGTCTTACACTGTGGGGGGGTGGCTTTCTGCTTTCTTTGGATATAAGATGTACGATCGTTTATCGTCATCTGTAGGAAGCGTGGACATAACCGCAGTGGATGGCTCTCTTTTGGGCACAAATCACATATTTTTGATAGTGAAACAATCTTGGTACTAAAGGATTTTAGTACTCGGGGTGACACGCTGGAAGTTGTCAATTTGGATGGCCGGAGGCTGAACGTAGGAGGTTGAATAGAATCTATGGACTCTAGAGTTCTATGGCGCTCCGTTAGAAACGAATCCATTTCTTGCCACGTTGGAATTTCGGTTTTATTTGGGATGGATTGCTCCCATAATGCGAGCGTCAACTTTGGAAGTTTCGTGGAGCACAAATAAACCAGAAGACAATCCCAATTCTCAGTAGAAAGGCCGGACAGTTCAAGGGCCGTAAGGTAATTGTGGATGGTATCCTGCAGCTCCCTTAAGGCTGCCGAAGATTCGTGCACGATGGACTGCATGTTCAATAACCCTTTCAGTTGATTGTTCACCAGCGATCGTTTATTTTCGAAACGCTTTGTTAGGTTTTCCCAGGCTGAGCGGAAACCATCGTTGGTGAGTGGTGACGTGGAAACTATGGAATGAGCTTCACCACTTGTCTTGGCGTTTAGATAGAATAACAGGAGGATTATCTAGACCGCTGTGAAAAGGTCTCGGAAAGTCGGCCAGCGAAGATAATCTCCCGAGAAAACTTCCGTATCGCACGGAGGAAGCCGACAGCCAGACGGAAACGAATTTTGGGGCGGAACGGGTTTAGAAGAAATCGTCTCGATCTGTTCCATGAGCCGGTCATCAACTGAAATTAGCTCAGAACAAGCTTCGTATTCTTTCTCGACCTTTGCCCATATGGCTCGGACTTGGTCAAGATGAATTTTGCACGTATACTGAGATTGGATGGGCTCTGCTGGATTGCAGAATTTGGATTCGAAGTGACTCAGACGGTCAGAAGTGAAAATAAATTTGTTTAAAGCGGATGGAGCCATATTGAATATATATGTATATATATTTTGTTATGTTTTCGAAAATATGGATTTTTTATATATATGAAATGGAGTGGGCGGATTTGGGTCCAAAATAGTTCCGGCTCTCGTGGCGGGATTGTGGCCGTAGAATGTTGGGGGTGGTTGCTGGTGCTGGAAATTATCCCAAGTTCCAAAAACGAAGAAAGCGGCGGCGAACTCGACTTCACATGTGTTTATTGGCACAGATCAATTTTTAGATTAACTTACAAACTAAGAGTGGAAGAGCCCGGGACCGCGGAGTGGTGGGTTTGCCGGGAGCGGGAGAGCCAACGGAGAGCGGGAGTGCAAGCGGGGGTGCAAGCGCCAGTGCCGCGCTCGCTCTTACACTGCCGCTCGGAACTAAGCGCCCTTGTGGCGCGAACATTCTCCCCCCCCCTTGCGGCAGCAAAACAGGATTAATCGTCGTGGCACACTCCGGAGACGGTCCGTCCAAAAACGGTGCTTTGAGCGACGGGCGTTCGGATCTTAAGGCTGGGATCAAGGCTTAAGACGACCTCGAGCTGGAAGTCGCTCGTGCGGGATCGCAGGGTCGCCGTACAGACTTCGTCCTCGCCTGCCTGCGTGATTGGCAGCCGGTATGCCGCCGCCAACGACCGGTCGATGCTGCTGTACGCCATGCACGGGTCGATCATGGCCCCATCTCGAAGGTCGCGTTCCCTGTGTCGAGCAGCACGCAGGCTGTCGGGAGGATATGGACCACCTTTTGGTCCAGATAGGCAGCCACGGTCGGAGATGGAGTGGGGGCCACCGCACGCGCGGGTTCCCTTGGGACGGGATGACGAGCCGGAGATGGAGTGGGGGCCGCCGGACGAGCAGGCTCCCTGGAGACGGGCTGACGAGCGGTGCGCACAGGGCGTGGACGAGAGGCCGATGGCAGCTCCTCGTGCATGTGGAGCAGCGTATGATGGTCTCCTCCACACGTTTTGCAGCCCTCGGTGCTGCGGCAGGTCCCTTCTGAGTGCTCGTGGGCGAGGCAGTTCGAGCAGTACTTACTGATAAGCACTGCCCGAAGGCGCTTTTCAGCGCTCAGTTTCTGGAACCTCTTGCACTTCCGAAGAGGATGGATGCCCCGGCAGACTCGGCAGCGGTAGGATTGTGTACCTCGGGTACGTCTGCTCTCCAAATCCTGGGCTGTGCGAGGACGCGGCACCATTATGCTGAAGTAGTTCTGCGAGGAAAAGAGTAGAAAAATTGGCTTAGTATGTGACCTCGCAGACGGAAATAGATTAATGGCTGGAAGTAGCCAGTTCCGTGCTCTCCATAGGAAGAAGGATAACTTTATGCACGGGGCGTTTTATTGTGCCGCGCGCCGTACGGACTTCAGCCACTCGAACTCGGCCATCGGCTCCGGGGAAAACAGAAACAATTCTGCCGAGCCGCCATTCGTTCGAGGGCAAATTGTTCTCCTTGACTACCACCATATCGTCAATTTGGATGTTTCTTTGAGATACTCCTCTTTCCACCGCGCACTAAACTGCTGATGTTGGGCCTTCAAATGTTGCCATCGATTGATTATCGACTTGGCTTCGCCCTTTATCTCAGGCTCAGCCGTGGAAAGCAACGGCCCTCCAATCAGGAAATGGCCAGGCGTGAGGGCTAGCAGATCGGAGGGATCTTCAGACATCGGGGAGAGGGGTCTGGAGTTGAGGCACGCTTCGATCTTAGCCAGAAGCGTAGCGAGTTCCTCAAACGTATATTTGCGGGTAGCCGTAGCTTTGTAGAAAAGAGTTTTGAAACTTTTCACCCCTGCTTCCCACAGACCCCCCATATGTGGAGCCCCGGGCGGGATGAAACGCCAGTCAAGTCCCTGATGGCTGTATGCATCAGTCACGGACTCTTTGACGGCTTGAAGGAAATCTCGAAAAAGTAGAGAAGCTGCCCCCACAAATGTCTTGCCATTGTCAGAATGAATCCGCTGAGGGCACCCGCGCCTAGCTACGAACCGAGCAAAGGCGGCTAGGAACTTTTTGGCGGTGAGATCGGATGTCGGCTCTAAATGGATAGCCTTCGTGGAAAAACACACAAATACACATACATATCCCTTGGTAATGAGACACGCTTTCCCGGTATAGTTTTTAATCTCGAACGGCCCGGCATAATCAATGCCCGTATATGTAAAAGGCCTCGAGAAGGAGACTCTGTCTGTTCAGAAAGAACACACATATGTATAGTTATATAAGAGAGATAATAGTTTGTCTATGTCTAGGCAAGAAACTTAGCTACACCAAATTGTTGCGTCTGGCCTGCAGATGTCCTGCACTCTAGCACATGTGTGCATACCTAACTCAACTAGGTACCTAGAACGCTTGGTGGGTTATATGACCTCCTGCGAGTGGTCACCACATGTTTTAGATAAGAGCCATAAAATGTTTCCCGCGGTCGGGGATAGACCGATCCTTGGGTCTAGAGATAAGGATATTCAAATTTCATGTTAGCTACCTAAGCTAGGATTTTAAGAAATAAAAACTCAGTTTGAAATATCAACTCAACGGTGTTAGACGCTTGTTTCATTTACAGCCTCTCTAACATTTTGGTCAATCGAGCCTTTGAAAAAACTCTGCAGTTTCCCCCTATATGGTAAGGGACTCAGAGAAAGGCCAGCTCCTTTAAGCATAGCAAAATTACACTTGCAGCTAAAGGTAGCAAAAATAATTAACTCTTGTTTCCCCCTATATGGTAAGGAACAGAGTATCACATTAAAAACAGAAGGATAAAAAAGAGTCCTTACTGGTTAAAAATTCATTATTTTTCCAACTCAAAAAATTGGTTGGTTTAATAAAAACAATTTTTTTTTAATTAATTTTTGTGGTCGAAAAATCGGCACAATACAAAATAAAACAAGTAAGAAAGCTACAGTCGAGTGAGCTCGACTGTGAGATACCCGCTGCCCCTACTTAAACCAGAAAACCGTCAGGACGCCAGAAAAAACAGTTAATACAATTTTGAACATAACGGACAAATGCAAATGCAAGTGTAATATAATCACATGCATACAAAAATACATACACATGTATCTATGTGTGTAAAAACGCGTTATTATTGCATTTAAGCGGCTAATAATTTTTACCATTTATTAAAATTGCTTCTCGAATATCTTATAAGATTCTTTTCCGAACACAACCAAGAACGGATAAGAATATTTAGTTGGTCTAATTGGTCAACCAAATGAGGCATGCTGCCAGCAGCCGTTTGTGGCCATACAAAATTATTTCTTTAATAACTTCGACAATTTTTATCTGATCGCAACCAAATTTTCAGGGATCACACAGACTATAGTTCTTAATATAAACACCGATTTTCGCGACTCTAGCTTTAAAATTATACGCTTAATACGCTTTTTTATGATTTGCGGGGGCGGAAGTGGGCGTGGCAAAAATTTGAAACAAACTTGATCTGCGTGCAAGCAGAAGAAATACTGTCGAAAAAAATTAGAGCTCTATCTCTTATAGTCTCTGAGATCCAGTGTTTCATACGGACAGACGGACAGACAGACAGACAGACAGACAGACAGACAGACGGACATGGCTAGATCGACTCGGCTGTTGATCCTGATCAAGAATATATATACTTTATAGGGTCGGAAATGCTTCCTTCTACCTGTTACATACATTTCCTGCCGGCACAAAGTTATAATACCCTTCTACCCTATGGGTAGCGGGTATAAAAAAAAAAACGAAAAGTTCGTAAGGCGTGCTTGAGGCCATAAACATCAGCATAAAGAGTGATTGAATAAATAAATAGAAAACTAGTTAATCGCGACGGTTATGTGTGGAATATATAAATTGAATTGTGAATAAATTTATAAAAGTAAATCGAACCAAAGAGTTCGCAAAAAAAACTAAAGCGTGAAAAATAAATATATTTATATATAAACATAAATATATAAAATCATTTTTAACGAAGCCGAACACTACCAAAAGAAGACGACATTAGAAGGAAGGACGATCGCAGCAACAAACAACTGCGGCAAGCAACAACAACTGCAACATCAATTATAGCAGCAACTTCAAAATAGCAACAGCAGCAGTAGAAGACGACAGCGGCAACGACAGGAGCAGCATCATCATCAACATCCAATCCAGATAAGCGAAAATTATATAAAAATACCTACCCATACGTATATATGTACATAGATATAAATATATTGTAAATTTATACAGATTCACAAATACCTAAATTTAAAAACAAAAGAAAATATATATACAATTTCAAAATGATGTCAGAGAAAACATTAGAGTTGTTAAAGGCACAGTCCGAAATTATTATGGAAATAAGGCAGTTAGAAGCAAAAGTAGGATTAACAGAAAAAGACAAAAAAAGGTCAGAAGAGCTTCAAAAACTCTTCATCGCGAATCATGCTCTCCTTTTAAAGATCGGCGTGGTCGATCATGAGTATTTCAATGCCAAGCAATATGATATAATAATGATGGTGTTGACTCAAATCAAATTAAGATATGAAAAAGAGTCGTCAAGTAATAAGCCAGCGGTACAGTTTGTGCCCACAGAAAAAATCTCCAAAAGCACGCAGAGAAGTATTGAGTTGCCAGGCACTTCAAACGCATCCAGAATAGAGCAGACATTTCGAAGTCAGGTAGGCAAATTAAAAGAATATCTAAATGAGACGATGACTCTCATAGATAATAGTCCTGATTTTCTGAATATAAGGAAAAACAAAATTGAGTTTTTGTATGGGAAAGTGCAGTTCTTGACAGAACAGGTTAACAATAGTTTGGAAAGTTCGGTATTGGAGGACGAAATATGCGATATTGAGTTTGATACGCATAGCATATTAGCTGCAATAAGCAATCGACTCAGCAGAGTAAATACGCAGGCTGATGTGTCGATGGTGGCAAAGGCGGAGGAATTACCAACCCTGCCTAAAATCCAGATTCCCACATTTTTTGGTGATTCCAAAGAATGGGATCTGTTTTATGAGCTATTTACAGAGCTCATCCACACAAGAGAGGATTTAAGTCCCTCTCTAAAATTTAATTATCTCAAGTCAGCATTAAAAGGAGAAGCCAGGAATGTGGTTACTCATTTATTGCTAGGCGCCGGAGAAAATTACGAAGCCACTTGGGAGTTTTTGACCAAGCGGTATGAGAATAAAAGAAAAATATTCTCAGAGCATATGAATAGGCTTATGGATATGCCAAATTTAAATTTGGAATCGGATAAGCAAATTAAAAGATTTATTGACACGATTAATGAATCTATATACATTATAAAGTTAAAGGCACACTTATCCGAAGAAGTCGATGCCGTTTTTGCGCACATTATTCTGCGAAAATTTAATAAGGACTATCTAAATTTGTATGAAAGTCATGTCAAAAAGACAAAAGACATTCAAGCACTGTCGGATGTTATGGAATTTTTAGAACAAAGACTTAATTCTATATCATCATTTTCACAGGGAGATAAACATGTAAAGAAGGTTATTAGTACAATGCCTAATAATCATAGCGAAAACTGTGCATTTTGTAAATTACCAGGGCATTATTTAGTCCAGTGCTATAAATTTAAAAAAATGAACCCGGCAGAAAGAACTGACTGGGCAATAAAGAATCATATTTGTACTAGATGTCTGAGGCATCAAAATTTTAAAAGATGCACAAGTGAGCAGCCATGTGTGACTTGTAACAAACCTCACCATACGTTACTTCATTTTAGGATCCAAGAAAAAGTGAACACGTGTAGAACAACGGAGCAAGCGTTGTTAGCTACAGCCCTGATTGAAGTGAAATCAGGCAAGGGTGGCTTCGAAAAATTAAGAGCTTTGATAGACAGTGGGTCTCAAAGTACTATAATTTCAGAGGAAGCTTCACAAATTCTCCAATTACCGAGAATTAAAAAGTACACAGAAATTAGTGGGGTTTCCACGAGTAAAACATGCATTTCAAGGCATGCAGTAAATTTACAAATCAAAACACAAAAAAAGGATAAAAATAATTTGACGGTAGATGCGATAATCCTACCAAAATTAATGAAGGCACTACCAGGTCAAATGATTAGCATTGACACGGCATAGTGGGATAAATACCGGCTTGCTGATCCCGAATTCAACAAGCCAGGTAGGGTGGACCTAATAATAGGAGCAGATCTATATGCATACATCTTTAAAAATGGAATAAAAAAATAGACGGACTCCTAGGTCAAAATACTGCATTTGGATGGATAATATCGGGCTGCACAAAATCAAAAGGCGATAACACAATAGTTGCGACCATGATTAAGTGCAAAGATGTGGAGAGATTTTGGGAATTAGAAGAAGAGAGTAAAGATGACCTAGAATTTCAGATATGCGAAGAAAACTTCATAAAAACAACTAAAAAAGATTCGTCAGGTCGATATGTAGTATCAATTCCTTTTAAAGAGAGTCAAGTTTTGGGGGATTCAAAAAACCAAGCGATGGCACGGTTTTTAAATTTAGAGAAAAAATTAAGTAAAAATGAAAATCTAAAACAACAATATTGTAAATTTATAGCTGAATATATAGACTTAGGTCATATGATTGAATCCAAGTCAGAAGGAAAATATTAGTTGCCGCATCAAGCCGTAATTAGGGATGAGAGTTTAACAACAAAGTTAAGAGTGGTTTTTGACGCGTCCGCAAAAACAACTAATAATAAAAGCCTGAACGACATTATGTGGATTGGACCTCGAGTGCAAAAAGATATTTTCGATATTATTCTAAAATGGCGTAAATGGCAGTATGTAGTTTCAGCAGACATTGAAAAGATGTACCGGGCAAATTAATATTTCGGAAAAGGATCAAGAATATTTGCATATACTTTGGAGAAATTCCCCCAAAAATAAAATACAGGATTTTAAAGAAAATAGTAGAACTGGTTTCAATGGAGCTGGAGAAAGTAGGGATGAATTTAAGAAAATGGATCTCTAACCAGAAAGAAATTATTGATACAGTGGAAAATGCCGGCGAAAATAAAATATTGAGCATAGAGGAAACGGAATCAATTAAAACTTTGGGGCTTCAATGGGAACCTTTTAAAGATGAGTTTAAATTTGCAGTTAAATTGAAAGACAATAAGAAAATAAATAAAAGGCGGGTGTTATCAAACCTAGCCAAAATATATGATCCATTGGGGTGGTTGTCTCCAGTGACTATAGTGGGAAAATTATTTATGCAAAGGCTTTGGCTAGAAGAAAACGATTGGGATAAAGAATTATGTACTAATGATTTAGCAGAGTGGAATCTGTACGAGAAAAATTTGAAATCATTAGAAGACATTAGGGTTCCCAGATGGTTAAAAACACGAACGAATATTGCGATTCAGCTACACGGGTTCGCTGATACTTCTGAGAAAGCGTATGCAGCAGTCGTATATGCAAAGGTAGGAGAATCAGTTGTATTGGTGGCAAGTAAAAGTAAAGTGAATCCTAAGAAAAATAGAAAGACCATCCCTAAGTTAGAACTTTGCGCAGCCCATCTTTTAAGTCTGTTGATGAAAAGGACGACAGAAGCTATTCCGGGCATAACAACTAGTTTTGCATGGAGTGATTCGACCATTACATTAGCCTGGATACGAAATAAGAACTGCAAAAATAAATTTATTAGACGTAGAACTGACGAAATTTTAAAATTAAAGGATACAGCATGGAATCATGTAAGATCTGAGGATAACCCAGCAGACATTGCCTCCAGAGGCATCTGTGCTACAAAATTAAAAGATTGTTCGCTGTGGTGGAATGGGCCCACGTGGCTCTCAACACCGGAGGACAACTGGCCCAAGTTACAAATAGATGAAGAAGTACGAGTAAATACGGTAATAATAAAATCTGAAGATACAATTTCTAAGTTGCTGGATAGATATTCAAGTTGGCAAAAGATGGAACGAGTCGTAGCTTGGGTACTGCGATTTATTGCTATGAAAGTCAAGAAGACTTAATACCCACGTTTGCTGACGGCAACTGAATTAAAAATGGCTCGATTAGTAATTGTGAAAAAACAGCAGGAACGGCAATTTATGACCGAAATATTATGCATGCGAGCTGACAAGGAAATCGAGCAAAAAAGTAAGATTCTAGGGTTGAATCCATTTTTAGACAAAGATGGTATAATTAGGGTCGGTGGTAGGCTACAAAATAGCAAATTGCGGTTTGATGTCAAGCACCCGATAATATTAGATAAATGCTACGTTACAAGATTAATAATTGAAAAAGCACATAAGGAGACTTTGCATGGTGGGATTAATTTAATGAGAAACCAAATCCAAAGGAAGTATTGGATATTTAGATTAAGGGATTCTTGTAAAGAAAGTATTGAGAGAGTGTGTCACCTGTGCGCGATATCGGCAATGTACAGGCAAACAAATAATGGGTAATCTCCCCAAGTGCAGGGTAAATGTGGCATACCCTTTTCTAAATACAGTTATAGATTATGCAGGGCCATATCACCTAAAATGTTCAAAAAATCGGGGTCAAAAAACTTTTAAAGGCTATATTTCAGTGTTCGTATGTATGGCGACGAAATCAATTCATTTAGAAGTTGTCAGTGATTTAACGTCTGATGCATTCCTAGCAGCATTACAAAGATTTATAGCGAGAAGAGGGAAATGTGCCAATATATATTCGGATAATGGTACTAATTTTGTAGGAGCTGCACGGAAGTTAGACGAAGAATTAGTAAAAGCCATACAACATAACTCCAGAGTAGCTGCAGAAAAAGAAACCGAAAAAATTCAGTGGCATTTTATCCCGCCGGCAGGACCTCACTTTGGAGGTATTTGGGAAGCAGGTGTTAAGTCCGTGAAATATCATTTAAAAAGAGTAATTGGAGATAGTATATTAACATACGAAGAGATGTCAACCCTTTTATGCCAAATCGAAGCAGTACTTAATTCTAGACCGCTATATTTAACAGGAGAAGACATGGATGATAATGAAGTACTAACGCCCGGGCATTTCTTAATTGGCCGACCTACGTTGGATATAGTGGAGACAGTTGCAGAAAATGAAAAAATTTCGAGTTTAGATAGGTGGAGGTTAATTCGAAAAATGAAAAGAGATTTTTGGGTCAAATGGAAAGAGGATTATTTATATACATTACAGCAACGATACAAATGGAAAAAAGGCAGTCAAAATATAGAAAAAGGGCAAATAGTTCTTTTAAAGGATGAAAACTGTCACCCAGCCAGATGGCCAATGGCAAAAGTAGAAGAAGTTCATAAAGGCAGGGACGATAAAGTTAGGGTTGTCAAAGTGAAAACCTCAGAAGCATCATTGACGAGGCCAATTACCAAGATTTGTCCGTTAATTGGTGTGCAACAAGCTGAGGATGCAACCACAGCTCCGACCGTAAGCCATAAAAAAAGAGTTTCCCCAAGGCTATCTAAACTAAGTAGCATAATGATATTGATTTTGATTGCTTCGGTTTGCCAAGTATCCAATGCGTCAGCTATAAAACCCAAAAAGAATGTGTTTGATGTACAAAAAATAAATAGTACTGCGGCAATATATTTAGATCCACTAGGGGAGTAGAAATTGTAAGTACATCTTGGAATTTAGTCATTTATTATAACATGGATGCATATTTCAAGATGATTTCAAAAGGAAAGGCTCTGATAACGGAGATGAGAAAAGTTTGTGACAAGCTTCATAGCTTTGAAGACCAATGCCATCTAGTTTTAAATAATATGCAAAATCAGTTACTAGACCTTGAGGAGAATAATAAATTGTTCATGATGCAACCAAGATCCAGAACCAAACGTGCTCCTTTCGAGTTTATGGGTTCATTGTATCATATTTTATTTGGCATAATGGATGAAGATGACAGGGAACCATTAGAAGAAAATATGAAGAGCTTATTAGACAATCAGAGGAACATAGATAAATTGGTTCAAAGGCAAACTTCAGTTGTGGATTCAACTACTAATTTGTTAAAAAGAACAACCGAGGATGTTAACGCCAATTTTAGGAGTATGCAATTAAGAATTGAAAACATGACAGGAGTCCTTAAGGAAAATTACTATGTATACAAAGAGTCTATAAAATTCTTTATGGTAACCAAATAGCTGCAATCCTTGATTGAAGAAGGTGAAAAGGTGCAATCTGGGATTATAAACCTGTTAATTGATATTAATCACGGTAGGCTGAATACAAACATCCTTAGGCCAAGTCAGCTTAAAAGTGAGATTGCAAAAATTCAAGAAAATCTGTCGGAAAATTTAATAATTCCAGGGAAGAGGTCAGGAACGGAACGGTGTATACGTTATTGACAGCAAGGGGATTATTTGTAGAGAATAAATTAATCATCAGTGCAAAGTTGCCTTTGTTTATTAGGCATCCGTCTAAATAGTTCAGGCTAATTCCGTTGCCTATTAGGAATGTTGATAAAATAATAATGGTGCACATAACTTCCGAATATTTGATTTATAATTTTGAAATCGATTCGTATCATATAATGAGTGAAGCAACCTTAAATCAATGCCAAAAGTGGCAACAAAATAAAAGGATATGCAAAGGAAGTTGGCCCTGGAATTCCGCAAATGACAACGCATGCGAGGTTCAACCGTTAAAACCAAATAGAGCTTCGAATTGTGTATATAAAACAGTAGTTGGTTCCCCAAGTTACTGGGTAGAATTGGAAAAGAAAAGTAGTTGGCTGTTTAAGGTTCCACGAAATACCAAAATTAGGGTGCAATGTTCTGGGTCTCAAATGGAGTTGTGTGAGTTGCCTGAGCAAGGAATTTTCAGTATTGCCCCGTATTGTACTGCAAGAACGGATGACAAAATTTTAATAGCACATCATAACATTCAAACGGAAAGTGAAGAAACTCTGTCAACACCATACATAGGCGATGTTAGTGAAATTCCAAAAATTATGTGGGATCAGTTAAAACTAACGCCATTAAATCATACAGTTGAGATAAATATATTGAGAAAAGAAATTAAAGACTTTAAAGAAAACCATCCAAAATTGAAGGATTTACATTTCCATCATATTTCCGGACATGTCGGTCTTATAGTTTCATTAATAATTATGTCAGTTTTGATAATATACTTTGTAAAAAAATGTTTTATTAGGTGAAGATTAGAAGCCATAACTTTCGCCGGGCCGTTGCCAGGAATTAAAAATCAAATAATTAAAAGAATATATATGTATAAAATTAGAAAAGTTGCAGTCCATTAAATCGCTATAAGAGTGTTAAATGTCAAGCTTGCCGGGCTGTGGCAGAATGTTCATCAGAATACGAAGTAATATAAGCTTTAATTATTAAGACAAATTCAAGCCAATGTTAATGTAAGTTATAAAAAAAAAAGCTAATGTTTAAAAAAGAAATACAAACAAAAAGAGCAAGATTAAGTTAAAAAATTAAATGAAATAGATAATTACAGTCCACTAAATCGTTAATGAATAATTGTCCATAAGCAATGCAATATGTAAATCTGATGTCAGTTTTGCCGGCCTTTGGCAGAATGTTCAGAAAGAACACACATATGTATAGTTATATAAGAGAGATAAGAGTTTGTCTATGTCTAGGCAAGAAACTTAGCTACACCAAATTTTTGCGTCTGGCCTGCAGATGTCCTGCACTCTAGCACATGTGTGCATACCTAACTCAACTAGGTACCTAGAACGCTTGGTGGGTTATATGACCTCCTGCGAGTGGTCACCACATGTTTTAGATAAGAGCCATAAAATGTTTCCCGCGGTCGGGGATAGACCGATCCGTGGGTCTAGAGATAAGGATATTCAAATTTCATGTTAGCTACCTAAGCTAGGATTTTAAGAAATAAAAACTCAGTTTGAAATATCAACTCAACGGTGTTAGACGCTTGTTTCATTTACAGCCTCTCTAACACTGTCCTTTGGAAGATCGCCCATCAGCTGAGTTTGCAGTCTCTTCTTGTAAATCGTGCAGATCTTACACGGATTCACCACTGCCTTGACCAGATTATTGATTTTAGGAATTCAATACTTCGATCGGATCAGGCGTACGATCAACTGACTACCGCCGTGAAGAGTAATCTGGTGGGTGAATTGGACGAGAAGGCGAGACAGTCTACAGCCGTAGGGCAGAATTATTGGATGCCGTTCATCATACTGGAGGGCTCTAGAAGCTGTGATGCGACCAGACGCCCTGAGGAGGCCGAGTTGGTCCGTAAACGGAAATAAATTTAAGATTGGACTTGCCCCCGGAAGGGGCTTCTTCTCTGCCAAGTGCTTCAGCTCTTGGCCGTATGCTCGACGTTGCGCAATGGAAATCAGCGCTCGTTCTGCCTCTCGGATTTCTTCACTCGTGGGTCGGGAAGTAGAGGAGATCGCGCCCTTACGGCAGCGACTAAGGAAGCGCCGAATATACACCAGGACTCGCAGTACTTTGTCCAGTTTAGAGAAGCGTTCGAGAAATTCGTCAGGGGGGACCTGGCTGAAATGCACCTTCACCGCGCGCTGCTCGAGCTCTGTGTTCGGTTGCACATCGCTTTGGGCTGGCCACAGCTCTTGTGGCCCTTGCAGCCACTCTGGCCCGTGCCACCAAAGTTGACTATCCGCTAACTCGAGTAGGGACACGCCTCGACTAGCTAAATCGGCGGAATTTTGTTCGGATCGAACGTGTGCCCAGCAGTCGACTGGTACTGCCTGCGTTATCTTGGCCACTCTGTTGGCAACAAACGCACGCCGGCTTCCGTAACCAGGCCAGAACGATGGTCGAATCGGTCCAGCAGCGTATGTCGGAACTTCGTGTGGGCATATTAGGAAGAATAGCCGTTACCATTTCGGCTAACAGCACGGCGCCACATAGCTCTAGACGTGGAAGTGACACGGTCTTTACTGGAGCGACTCGTGTCTTGGATGTGAGCAGGTTAGAAAAGATTTTCTGACCCACCTCGACACGCACGTAGATCGCCGCTCCATAAGCCTTTTGGGACGCATCGCAGAATCCATGATACGCCACCTTGATTTCAGGCTGAAAACAGACCCATCTCGGAACGCGGATCTGGTTGAGGTCGGAATACTCATGGAGAAACGCCTGCCACCTTTGACTCATTTCGCTGGGAAGCTTCTCATCCCAGTTTAAATCTTGTAGCCAAATCTCCTGCATGAACATTTTGGAACGTATTATAAACGGAGCTAGCTATCCAGCTGGATCAAACAACCTCGCGATTTGGGACAACACCTCGCGCTTCGTGAAGGAGGGTTCCACCACTATTTCTGGCGGCACGAAGTAGAATTCGTCGGACTTAGCCCTCCATCGAATCCCGAGCGTTTTGGCCGTGCTTTCGGTATCGATATCGAGGAACTCGCTATGAAGGAGGTGTTCGGCTGGAGTATTTTTTAGGATGCTCGTGTGGTTTAAAGTCCACTTCCTCAAAGGGAAACCAGCAGAGCTAAGAGCTGCTCGTAGCTTTTGGACTGAACTATGGGCCTCAGATATGGAATTTGCCCCTGCCAGAACGTCATCGACGTACATATGTTGTTGAAGAATGTGGCTGGCTTTTGGAAACGCCCCTTGGACATCCTCTGCTAGCTGCTGCAGCACTCGAATAGCGAGGAAGGGCGCACAGTTGACCCCGAAGGTAACTGTTTTCAACTCAAAGTCTCGAATATCCCCCTCCTCATTTCGGAACAGGATTCTTTGAAAGGGTGTATGCTTCGGATCGACCCAGATCTGACGGTACATCTTTGCGATGTCCGCGCTGAACACGTATTGGAAATATCGCCACTTCAGAATTTGAATGGTCAGATCGGATTGCAGTACTGGACCAGCATGAAGAATATCATTTAAGCTGGTTCCATTCGCAGATGGACTGGAGGCGTTGAATACAACGCGAAGCTTTGTCGTAGTACTTTCGGGCTTGATTACCGCGTGATGTGGAAGATAGTAAGTTGGGGAACTATGAGTCGATGGAACTTCGTGCATATGACCTAGATCCAGATACTCCTGAATCACGTTGTCATATTGCTCTTTTAAAGGAAAGTCTCTTTTTAAACGAGTCTCGTTTCGAAGAAACTGAGCTAAAGCAATGGACCTTGAATATCCTAAATCGGACCTCGAGTTTTCGGGGTCGCAGAATGGGAGCCTAACCACGTACCTCCCGCTTGCGTCTCTCTTGGTGGTCCGGAGGAAGTTCCTTTCGCAATAGGAATCCGACTCTTTTACCATCTGGAATGGTAGATCCTCCACCTCCCAGAACTTGCTGAGAAGCGAGTCTAACGAATCTTCCTTTTTGTGGCGTACTTGAGTCGCGAAGGATGCGACTCTGTTGGCCTTAGTATTGGAGATCGGCCCGGTAAGTACCCAGCCGAAGATGGTCTCTTGGCCTAGGAGTGAGCCACAAATGTTTCTCCGAGTACCCTGCATCATCACCGACGGTAGAATATCAGCTCCGATTAATACATCGATTTGGGAACTTTTAAAGAAGTTTGGGTCTGCCCATTGGAGATCGGGCAGGTCTTGCAAAGAATTCCTGGAAACTGGATGGGAAGGCAGTTTGCCCGCTAATTCCGGAAGGACATAGGCTGCGGTATCTAGTTGAAGACCCGGCTTAGTAGGGGAGCGGATAGCAAACTGGCAGAGTCTCGTTGACTCTGCCGAAACCGATTGGTTTAGCCCTGAGACTTGGGTTTGTATTTTGCGGAATGGGAACTTGAAGAGGTTGAAGATACGTTCGGAGATGAATGTAGCCTCCGATCCCGAGTCGAATAAAGCTCGGGCTCGGTAACTTGTGCCCAAATGGCACAAGTCAATAATTGCCGTGCTCAGCAGGACGGCTGTAGTGCCTGAGGCGAAATAATTCTGCACCGTTGAGGTGCTCGCGGATGCATTGCGACTGGAGGGTCTCGAGGACGGTTGCGTAGAGGGCGCCGAGGTTGGAGAATTTGTAGTTCGAGCATTTGAACTCGTGTTTGAGGAACTGGGGGAGCCGCGATGCAGCAGAGTATGATGCCTCCCCCTACACGTGAAACAGCTGTGTGTGCTCGTGCAATCACGTAGCTGATGGCCTCTAGCGAAACAGTTCAGGCATAGCTGCTTCATTTTTATGTAGCCGGAACGCGCGTCGACAGACATGTGAAGAAAGCGCGAGCACAATCGAATCGGATGATTTTCCTTAGAACATAAGTCACACCCTTTTTGTTTGGTGCTGACCTTGGTCTCGAAGGATTGCAGCCTTTTGGGAACTGACTGAGTCGGCTTCATATCCTCGATAGCCTCCAGTGTCCGATACCTTTTGCTCAGGAAGGTGATCATCTCCTCCCAAGCCGGAATTTCGGACTTTGAAGTTAGGGACTGTTCCCATAAGGAAAGGGTTAACTTTGACAGTTTGCTTGCGCACAGGAAAACCAGCAGACAATCCCAGTTGTCAGTGGAGATATTGGAATGTGCTACCGCTGTCAAACACCCCTGAATCGTGGATTGTAGCTCCTTTAGAGCATGTCCAGATTCTTGGGAAATGGAACTCAAGTTGAACAAG
Organism: Drosophila anomelani; assembly: GCA_035045905.1. Taxonomy (NCBI): domain Eukaryota; kingdom Metazoa; phylum Arthropoda; class Insecta; order Diptera; family Drosophilidae; genus Drosophila; species Drosophila anomelani. The sequence goes on along the minus strand of JAWNOO010000117.1, from coordinate 3,931,671 downwards.
AGCTTGAGTTGGCTGTTGACTAAAAGTCTTTTATTTTGGAAACGGTCTTGAAGCGCTTCCCACGCTGACGCGAAACCGTCATTTGTAAGAGGGGATTTGGACACTATGGCCTTTGCCTCGCCACTAGTTTTTGTGAGAAGGTTAAAAAGCTTCTCGACCGGAGTCAGCCTGGGGTTGTTAACATAAAATGCCGTGAACAGGTCCCGGAAAGTGGGCCATCGGAGGTAGTCCCCATCGAAAACTTCTGTATCGCAGGGCGGTAGCCGGCAACCGGACGAAATAAGCGGTTGAGCGGGAGGAGCTTGAACGGCTTGAGGCGTCATTCTGTCTAGCGTTTCGCTAATATGTGCTGCACAGGTCTCGTATACAGAGTAGCAATAGTCATACTTTGCTTGTAGGAGGGCAAGGTGCTGAGGGATCCTTCCTGGGAAATTAGGTCAGAGCAGATTTCGTACTCTTTTTCCACCTTGTCCCATAAGGCTCGCACTTGCTGCAGACGGACTTGCAATGTGTGTAAAGATTGCGAAGCTTGACCAGGAGTGTTGATCTTGTCTTCGAAAGCGCTGACGCGATCGCTCACAGCGATGAATTTATGCAACGCAGCGGTGGCGGCCGTTGGCTGCTCGGTTACCGACATTTTCCTACTAGCGCGTGTGACCCTCAGAAATTTAGTCCCGGATGCAGAGGGATTCTCTGGCTGTTCCACAAGTGAAGATTCGCTCGACGCTTTCGCCACCGGTTTGGAGACGACAATTCTCGGACTTGTTTTTGAGCTCGTCGTTGGGCGATCTCTGATCTTTGGCGTGGCACTCGAGCTTCTAGGTCTCGGGCTAGCGGACTTGGGCACTTGTTTGACGCGAGAAGGTAGCGGAGAGGAAGGGGTGGTCTTTGTTTCCTTGTTTGGTGTCGGCGTTGGCTTCTTGTCACCCTCAACGGGCATACTCAGCTACGCTGTTCAAATCGGAAGGCCTTCCCGCCGCCAAAAAAATGAAGGAAACGAAAAAAAACTGACCCGCAGACTCGGTTTGGAGCAAATTAGCTGAAAATAGCTAGAAAAAAGAGCTAAATGTAGCCGATGCTTACGTAGAAGATAGCTGAACGCTCCTTGGAAACAAATAGCTAAATATAGCAAAAAGTTCTGAGAGAAAAAAATAGCTGAATGCTTTCTGGAAAATAAATAGCTAAATCTCACTGAGCCGAACCTTAGTCCACAAAGGCAGAAAAAGGCTGAATAGCTAAACAAAAACAATGGAAATAGCCAAATCGTAGCACCGATGACACAGAGCGATAAATCAACCGACAAAAAATTAAATAGCCAAAAATAAATATAATTGGTTTGGTACGATAGGCTAGGAGCAGAATTTAGATCTGGAATTCTCTGGCAAAATTTTTTTTTGTAATTTAGGAACACAATCAAAGCGTAACCACTTTTGCGACACAAGAAAAAAGAAGCCAACAAAAAACTAGCTGAAAAAAAAACGAATCTAAAATGGCTATCGACCTTGAAATTTTCTTTGACGATTTTTCGAAAAATATTAATTTTTGCTTCTTCGATCGATTTCGTATTCAGTATGGATGCAAGATTTTGTGTGCCCTGTGTTTCTTTCGTTACTACTTGGATCGTATGAGTGCAGGTGCTTGTCTATGACCAAAACGGAGACGAAATAAAATTGCCCAAATATATGTATGTGTGTATGTATATGGAGTTATAGAGTTCAATGCTTAGCACAGAATAGCGCTAATCTCTCCCCATGTATGTATGTATGGCTTTGATGGAAAAATATTGGCTGCTCGGTGAATATCGGGCAGCTTATGTATTCGGATATATATGTATGTCAGGATAGCAATTAAAAAACAATTGATTTTCGTGGATATATGTATATGAATATGATATATTTTTATTTTATTGCTGAAACGAAATTTTAGTTTTTGGGTGTATATTTTTTTATTCTTTATTAAACATTTGCATAAATCGTATAAATTTAACAATTTAACAATTAATATAAAAACTATAAATTTCGGCGTTAAAAAATTTTATATTTGTGTGTATGTAAAAATTGCGTGTAAATTTGATTTTTAATTGTTAATATATTGATGGGTCTTTGGAATAATATATGTAGATTTGTGTCTTTGGAACAATATATGTATGTATTAATGTGTATGTGTATAGTTGGATATGTGTAAATAATATAATTTATTTATTCTTGGTATGATTTGTGTGTGTATATATTTGAATTTTTTTTTAACATGCAGTTTAGTGCCGGACGTGGATATGTAAAAGTGATTTTTGATGTAATATATACATATATGCACATATATGAATTTAAATATGTATTTATGTACGCTTGCAAACTAGCGGATCACAGTGAAAACTATGTAGAGGGCCAATATTGGCAAAGCACTTTCGCACTTTAGAGTAGGAAAAAATTCACTGCGGCTAGGCGTATGTATTTATGTATGTACCTATATTTTTGTATATAGGCATATATTTATCACTTTTCACTTTTCACTTGGAATTTGGACTCGGAGGGAAATAACGCCGTTGGAAAAGGAATATGGCGACCACGGACGAATGGTTAGGAAAATAGTCGTACTTATCTTGGAAAAATCCGCGAAGGGGGCGCTGATCAGGATAGATCTCTCAGGCGACGAAGGACCATGAAATGGAGTGGGCGGATTTGGGTCCAAAATAGTTCCGGCTCTCGTGGCGGGATTGTAGCCGTAGAATGTTGAGGGTGGTTGCTGGTGCTGGAAATTATCCCAAGTTCCAAAAACGAAGAAAGCGGCGGCGAACTCGACTTCACATGTGTTTATTGGCACAGATCAATTTTTAGATTAACTTACAAACTAAGAGTGGAAGAGCCCGGGACCGCGGAGTGGTGGGTTTGCCGGGAGCGGGAGAGCCAACGGAGAGCGGGAGTGCAAGCGGGATTGCAAGCGCCAGTGCCGCGCTCGCTCTTACACTGCCGCTCGGAACTAAGCGCCCTTGTGGCGCGAACAATATAGGAAGTAGAAACTAGATTTGGAATTTAGGAGCCAATAGGAAACAGAACAAATTTTCTGAATATATTTTTCTGAATCTCGATTTGTCAATTTTATTGGATGCACGCGGAAGCGTTGGAAATAGCTCAATAATTTATGTCAGTAGGAAAACGGTAGTACGGTCACACTAATGCGGAAATGGAAGCGCATGCAAGTTTCTAACTGAATTAGTTAGTTGTAATTTTATAAAAAATAATTCAACAATTATTTTCTGTGTCCGGACTTATTTCGTTGACCGCTGCTGTATTTGTAGCGGTACTGTTTTCGGAGTCAATGCAGAATAGCGGAGATAACAAGAGGCGGAAAAATTGCCAAAGATGGGAGCGTCGCCTTACCGACGATTGTGCTTGTAAATATGTGTGTACGGATGTAACCCAGCTCAGAATAGAGCAAAGGCGAGTTACTAGGTATGCATATGTAAATTAAATCGGTGGCGTTGCTGCCGACTCTTGTAATTATGTTTGTCGTTTTGTATTTATGTGGAAATGTATTTGTTTATATAGGAACTGTTGACTGTAATAATTAATAACTTGTAGTTTCTTAATTTAATGTATTCGTTGTGCCAATTATTTATATTTGAATAATGGTAGTAAATATAAGGGTATGTACTCAGTGGAGTGGACTGTATCGATTATGTGAGTATAAAAGTGAGAATAAATGCAAGCGCTGGAACACAGTGAACGAAAAGGAACTATGTAAGTAAGAACCACTTGATGGAATTTCATTGTGGCATTTGCCTTTATTTAAACACATACTTTTGAATTTCGGAACTCACAGAAATTGTATCGAAATTAATTCGAAAATGTTATTTATTTATTATTTTTTTTGTTTAAATTAGTTTGTAACGGTCTGCCGTTTCTAGTTCCCCAGATAGCGCAGGGACGGCCAGGATCCGCTCATCAGAGACAGTCCGAGTGGTAGCTGTAAGAGAAATTGCCCGGCCCCAGTAAGAACAGTGAAGGAAGTTCGGTAACAAATGGAAAGAGCAGGAATATTTATTCAGGATTTGTTTACAGAGTTAAGATGACCGGTGTCGTTGATCGTCGGCTGCCTGCTTCTCGGGAGGGGGGAGCCACACCGTTCGGCCGGGGGGTTGCCAGTCGTCGGGGGTTCGCCGGGGTGGCCACGCCGGAGGAGGAGCCGAGAGGTCTGGTCACCTATGTAGAGAGGGCAGAGACTAGAGAGCAAACACCTGGATTCGGGACTACTCAAGTCTTCCGAGAGAGGGAGAATGGTTCGGGACTACTCCAGACTTCCGAGCGAGAGAGAGAATGGTTCGGGACTACTCAAGTCTTCCGAGCGAGAGAGAGAATGATTCGGGACTACTCAAGTCTTCCGAGCGAGAGAGCGATTGATTCGGGACTACTCAAGTCTTCCGAGTGAGAGAGCGATTGATTCGGGAATACTCAAGTCTTCCGAGTGAGAGAGAAAATGATTCGGGACTACTCAAGTCTTCCGAGCGAGAGAGAGAATGGTTCGGGACTACTCAAGTCTTCCGAGTGAGAGAGAGAATGGTTCGGGACTACTCAAGTCTTCCGAGCGAGAGAGTGGACTCGGAGGTCGGGGTGGACCCTAAGGTCTTCAGACGAGGCGGACTCTGAGGTCTTCTGCACTCGATTCCAACCCTAAATCCGAGGATTTGGGTTGTCCAAAAAATGACTTTCGCTTGCTTGGCTACTTGGAAGCTGCTCCCCGAGACTTACTACTTCCGATCGTTGCCTGCTGCTAGGTGCTTTGGTCATGGTCGGCGGTCTGCATGACCTAGCCCCAGCTTGAACCAGTTCGGAATTATAGTCACTTCTGTCCGAGATTTCGCGGCCGCTGATCGTCGGTGTGGCGCGTGCGCGCGCGTTCAAATTCACCTATGGGTTTGCTTCTTCCCGTTTTTCTGTCTTCATATTTATCTTCTTCATATTTTATTGTATTCATGTTCTTATTTTTAGTTACACTTCATTCATTTATTATTTACATTTCTACATTTCATTTCTTTTATTCACACTATTTACATTTCATTTCTTTTATTTACATTATTTACATTTTTTCTGTGCGCTCCGCGGCACACTCCCCCCTCCTTTCAGTGGTGGCGGGTTATCGCCACATAGTTCCCCCGGTTCGATGTGACCTTCCATACTGTATCCTCGTCGTCCACTAGCCACCGCGCCTGCTGCCCAAACTTCTTCCCGGCCAGCTTCTCCCGGATTGTGGCTATCCCGGCCTCGGAGATCCTTGCTCCCTCCGGTACCGTCCAACCCCAGGCGTTTCTTTCGACCGGGTGGATCTCTAGCACATCTTTGTCTGGGGTTGGGGCCCGTCGGGATCGTTGCGGTGGTGCTGGCGTTGGCGATGCAGGGCGCCAGCTCCTGGGCTCTGGTAGCACCTGCTGGACCCGTGGTGTCGGTGTCGGCGTGTCCGGGCGCCGCGCCCGCCGTACTGGCTGTTCCTGCGCCGGCTCCGTCGGCGTCGGTGATCGGTGCACTAGCAGAGGTGGCGCCTCGTCGTCATAGGCCTCTCCCTTCTCCCCCGCCGACATCTTCGGGCCTGCCACTCCGGCGAGAGCCCGCACCGGTATGGCGGGTGCCGTCGCCACCGGTGAGGCCTCGCCGTGCCCTCCGGTGTCGTCTGGCCGTGGCCTATGCGCCACTCGCCGCTTGCCCTGCTGCTGCCAACCGACTTCCTCCACTGCTGGTGCCGCCCGCACCATCTCTCTGTCTGCCGTTCTCCGCCTGCGGCCCAATTTGGCCGGTGCCGTCCTCCGCCGTCCCATTGCCGGCGCCGCCTGTGCCTCAATCAGCCTCGCCTTCGTGACCATCGACGCCCCTGCCGCGTACCGCTCCTTGTACCTCTGTACACTCTCCTTGAATTTGTCCATTGTCACTGTAATGAAACCAAGAGTTGTGTTAGTATCTATGTTCCCCACGTGCATTTTATCGGGTCTCCTCATTTCCCTCCGTTTCCCCATGTCTTGCCTTTTTTCGTACACCGCCTGTAGTGTGGCCGCGTGCTGCCTACCGTGGGAATGCCATTTCAGTGCGGCCCTATTCTCTACTCCTGCAGTTATCGATATATCGCGCCCCAACCCTTCGTCTTGTGGGTTCTCCTGCCCTGGCTCTTCTGCTATTGTCGGCATTTCGATATATTGCTTCATATCCCTGACATGCATTCTCTTTATTCTCCCTGTTTCTCTATTTCTCGCCGTTACTATCACTGGCGACGTAAACCCGGTTATCTTCCATGGCCCGTCATATTTTGGTGCCAGCTTTGCATTAAATCTCTGCTGCGTTTGATAGCGGGTGTGTTTTACACCATACCCATTCTCCCACTCTTGGCTTCCATTCCCTTTTCCTCAGGTCATATCGTTCCTTTTGGTGCTCTGCTGCTTCCGACATGTTCTCGATCGCCTCGTCCCTTTGCTCCTCCATTCGTTTCCACCGGGTTTCTACGGTTTCCTCCTGTATCCCGGACCCTTCGGTGGCCCTGTCGAACGTTGCCCCCGGCAGCCGTAGTTCTCTCCCTAGCATCAGTTGCGCGGGGCTGAATTTTGTTGACTCCGAGATGCTGCTATTGAAGGCCAACATGATCTCTGGTAGTTGATCATCCCACTTCGTCTAGTCCTCTCCCGTCAGCTGAGCGATCATCGTTTTGACTGTCCTATTCGCTCGTTCTGTGGGGTTTTCTTGTGGCGTGTACGGTGCTGTGAATTGTTGTTTCACGCCCCACCTATCCATTGCTTGCTTCGTTTTTCTTCCCGTGAACTGTACTCCATTGTCCGATACCAAAATTTTCGGTACCCCGAACCTTGTAATTACTCGTTCCCGAAACACCTTCACAAATGCTTCGGCCGTTGCTTGTCGGATAGCTGCCAGTTCAACCCATCTCGAATATTTGTCTATTATTACCAGCAGGGTCGTGTTACCATGCTTTGTGCGCGGTAGCGGTCCCACGAAATCCACACATACCGTCTCCCACGGTGCCCTGGCTATTTGAGTCAGCATCTTCCCGGCCGCTTTTTGCTGCAAAACCTTGTACTTCTGGCAACTCTCGCATGCCCGCACAAATTCCTTTGTATCCCGGGTTAACCCCGGCCAGAAGTACTTCGCCTGGACCCTTTTAATCGTTTTGAACGTTCCCAGGTGTCCTGCTTCGGCCGCACTGTGGTTTTCCTGTATTATTTTCGGAATTTCGCTTGCCACTGCGCACAGTTTCCATTGTTGTTGGTCCCTCCTCTGCTTACTCTTCTTGTATAACCGCCCCCCTGTCACTTGGTATTCCTTCTCTTGCGGTTCTTTTCTTAGCTCCTCCATTTTTCGTCGTATCCAGTCATCCTGGTGTATTAATCCCTTGACCTCCACCCGTGGTAGCCTTGAGAGTGCATCTGCCACCACATTGAGCTTCCCTTTCCTGTACTGAATCTCAAACTGATATGGTTGCAGCCCTAGTGCCCATCTAGCGACTCTTCCTGCCGGGCTCTTGATGGAGTTTAGCCATTTTAGTGCCATATGATCCGTTATTATTGTGAACGGGTATCCTTCTAGGTACATTTTATACTTCTCTACCCCCCAGTAAATGGCCAGGCATTCTTTCTCCGTTGCGCTATACTTCTGTTCCGTCTTACTCAGTCTCCGGCTCGCAAACGATATTACGTGTTCTCCGTCCTCCGCCTCCTGTGTCAGAACTGCTCCTAACCCGAAGTCGCTCGCATCCGTTTGTAGCCTGAACTGCTTTGAGAAATCCGGGCATGCTAGGACTAGTGCTTGCATCAGACTCTCCTTTAATCCGTCAAACGCTTGCTGGTGCCTTTCCCCCCATTCGAATCTCTGTCCTTTCCGGATCAGTTCCTGGAGCGGTCCGGCCTGTTCCGTGAAGTTTGGCACGAAACGTCGGTACCATGATGCCATTCCCAAGAAGCTATGGACTTCCTTTGTTGATCGCGGCGATGGTAGTTCTCGGATTGCTGCCACCTTCTCCGGGTCCGTCCTGATTCCCTGGTTGCTGACCACATGCCCCAGATATTTTAACTCCTCTTGGAAAAAATGACACTTATCCGGGTTTATCCTATGATTCGCCCCCTGCAGACGCTTGAACACTTCTTGTAGCCGCTGCAAGTGTTCCTCCTTGGTCCGACCTATCACTATGATATCGTCCAGGTATGCGAATGCATGGGGTTCCATCTCTGGTCCGATTATCGTATCCAGTGCCCTCTGGAATGTCGCGGGTGCTGTTGTGAGTCCGAACGGCATTACCTTCCACTAAAACAGCCCTCTCCCGGGTACCGTGAATGCTGTGTATTGCCTGCTATCCAGGTCCATCGGGATTTGCCAGTAGCCCGATTTTAGATCTATCGTGCTTATATACTTGGCCTCCCGCAACTGGTCTAGGATAAAATTCATTCTGGGTACTGGATAGGCGTTTTTTTCCGTTTTCTCGTTCAGCAGTCGATAATCTATGCACATCCGCCATTCGTTGTTTTTCTTTCTCACTAGTACCACGGGTGCACTGTATGGGCTTCTGGATCGCTCTATCAGCCCTAACGACAATAGCTCATCTACCTGCTCGTCGATAATGGCCTGTTGCTTCGGGTTCCTCGGATAGTATCTCTGTTTAATAGGCTTATCGTCCGTCAGGTATATTTTGTGTGTCGCGACGTTGCTGACCCCCTTCATTCCCTCAAATACTTGCCTGTGCTCACGCAGAAACTTCTCTATCCTTTCCTCCAATGTCTCTTCTTGCTCCGGTGACTTCGTTGTGTCCCTCGGTTCGTTGCCATTGTTTCCCGCCTCCTTTATATCGAGCTCGAGATTCCCGCATCTGAGCATGCTTGGTGCCCTCGCCAGGAAGTCCATCTCCAATAGAATGCCGCCTGCCACCAGTCATGATCATAAAGGGGATTTTGATCCGGGTTCCTCCGAACTCAACCTCGGCGTGGAATTCTCCTATCGCTCTTTGCTTTGTTCCATTGGCGAGTGTGATCTCCGCCCGGACTCCGTTCCACCTCCCGTGCTCCCTTAAGTCCTGGTATGAGTTCCGGCTGATCGCACTCCGTGACGCTCCCGTGTCTATGATGCCCTTTACTAATCGCCCTCCGCATCTGATCCTTGCCATGATTTGGGATCCGTCGCACGTTAAGTCATCTCCTGGGTCTGGCCTTTGTTGTGCGGCCTGAGCTGCCAGTCTTACTTGCTCAGGCCCTACACGTTTCCCGTCGGCGCCCTACAGCACTCTGAAGTCCTTACTCCGTCCTTCCTGCAGACCCAACAGAAGAGTCTTGGCGGGTTCCCGCAGTTGCGTGCCGCGTGACCCGCTCCTCCGCATCTGAAGCACACTTCTTGGGTTATTTGCGGTCTTGCCGGTCGTATTGCGTTCTCCGTCGCTTCGATCTCCTCCACCTCCTCCGCCAGTTTCAGGAACTCCGTCAACGTGCCGAACCCATTCCTCCGGGTGTACAATTTTATCTTACTTCTACAATTTTTGTACACTTTGTCTAATTTTTCCTCCTCCGACAGCTTTGTAAAACGCAGTAACTTCCGCAGCTCTGTCGTAAATTCTCGCACTGGTTCGTTCTCCCGTTGTCTCATCTGCGCGATCTTCTGTTCCAGCTGCTCCTCGTATCTTGGGGGTAAGAAGTATTCTCGTAGTTCCTCTTTCAACTGGTCCCAAGATTCGATCTCTGTTGGTGTTGTGTTCCACCAATCCGCTGCGAGTCCCTCGAGGATAAATGGCATGGTCGGGATTACTTGGTCCATCTCCATCCCGTACCCCTTCGCCCACTGTTCTATTTTCTCCACAAACTCCAGTGGGTTCGTTACTCCTTGGTACCTAATCCCCCATCCTCGCACCCGGTCGATTATCTCCACGTTCACTTTCTTCCCCTGTTTTGCCTCCTTTGGGTTATCCATCTCCTCGACTCTGGTTATTACGACCGCCGGTACTCTTGCTGGGCTTTTCTCCCTTTTGTATTGCTCCGCCAAGGTTGCTAGCCTTTGTTTTATGCTCTCCGTGTGGTCCGTGTTCTTGCAGAACGCCGCTAGTTCTTTCCTCAGGTCCTCTACTCTTCCCGTTGGGTCTAACTCGAATTCCTTCGCGTACTCTGCCAACTCGAGTTTCGTCGCCATGTACACCCAGCTGGACATGCTCTTCTGGTTCCGGATTTCTTCTACTACCACTCTTTCTGTTCGGGCGCCAGATGTAACGGTCTACCGTTTCTAGTTCCCCAGATAGCGCAGGGACGGCCAGGATCCGCTCATCAGAGACAGTCCGAGTGGTAGCTGTAAGAGAAATTGCCCGGCCCCAGTAAGAACAGTGAAGGAAGTTCGGTAACAAATGGAAAGAGCAGGAATATTTATTCAGGATTCGTTTACAGAGTTAAGATGACCGGTGTCGTTGATCGTCGGCTGCCTGCTTCTCGGGAGGGGGGAGCCACACCGTTGGGCCGGGGGGTTGCCAGTCGTCGGGGGTTCGCCGGGGTGGCCACGCCGGAGGAGGAGCCGAGAGGTCTGGTCACCTATGTAGAGAGGGCAGAGACTAGAGAGCAAACACCTGGATTCGGGACTACTCAAGTCTTCCGAGAGAGAGAGAATGGTTCGGGACTACTCCAGTTTTCCGAGCGAGAGAGAGAATGGTTCGGGACTACTCAAGTCTTCCGAGCGAGAGAGAGAATGATTCGGGACTACTCAAGTCTTCCGAGCGAGAGAGCGATTGATTCGGGACTACTCAAGCCTTCCGAGTGAGAGAGCGATTGATTCGGGACTACTCAAGTCTTCCGAGTGAGAGAGAAAATGGTTCGGGACTACTCAAGTCTTCCGAGTGAGAGAGAAAATGATTCGGGACTACTCAAGTCTTCCGAGCGAGAGAGAGAATGGTTCGGGACTACTCAAGTCTTCCGAGTGAGAGAGAGAATGGTTCGGGACTACTCAAGTCTTCCGAGCGAGAGAGTGGACTCGGAGGTCGGGGTGGACCCTAAGGTCTTCAGACGAGGCGGACTCTGAGGTCTTCTGCACTCGATTCCAACCCTAAATCCGAGGATTTGGGTTGTCCAAAAAATGACTTTCGCTTGCTTGGCTACTTGGAAGCTGCTCCCCGAGACTTACTACTTCCGATCGTTGCCTGCTGCTAGGTGCTTTGGTCATGGTCGGCGGTCTGCATGACCTAGCCCCAGCTTGAACCAGTTCGGAATTATAGTCACTTCTGTCCGAGATTTCGCGGCCGCTGATCGTCGGTGTGGCGCGTGCGCGCGCGTTCAAATTCACCTATGGGTTTGCTTCTTCCCGTTTTTCTGTCTTCATATTTATCTTCTTCATTGTTCACACAGGAACACGCACAAATAAAAATAAATATCTTTTGGTTATTTGAACCTCTGCAGCGGTGCACTGTCTAGCACATGTGTTTATATCTGTAAGTACAGCCGCCGCTTGGGCCTAGCATAAAACATGTATCTAGAAAACAAACAACACGACATGTGACCTCCTGCGAGTGGTCACCACATGTCTCTAAAGATAAGGCATATCGGACAGCGGAAAATTCCCGCTTCTACCTAGAGCCTTTAGGGAAACAGATACCCCTGCGTGGGTCTGTTTAGAGATAAGTCTATGCGATGTTCATATTATCTACCTAAGCTAGGACTTTAAGGAAATAAACTCGGTTTCGAAATATCAACTCAACGAATGTAGTAATACGGTAAATGAAGATACAAGCAGCATCAAATAAAATCCAACAAGGTGGATAAAGTTAAAAAAAGAAAAAGTGACCCTGGACTAAAAAACGTGAAAAAAAACAAAAATCATCAACTACAACAGAAGGAAGAAAAATCCCCAGAAGCCTGTGACTAAACATCTTTACGTCAACAACTGATACATCGCTGCTACAACTACGTTATCGCTGCTGCAACTACAACTACGAGACAAGCCGAGACATCAGATAAGCTAAAATCTTTTTGTTTAAATTTAAATATTTTACTTTAGTATTTTAATGTTTTATTTTTGAGAAAAAAAAAATATATAACGTTGTTAATTAAAAAAAAAAAACGTAAATATATATTAAGAAAATAAAATGATGTCTGAGAGATCAATCGAATTTTTGACCAAGCAGTCCGAAATTATTTTGGAGATTAGGAAATTGGAGGCTAGGTCAAATTTAAAACAAGATGATGCTCTGAAATTAGAGGAGCTACAAAAGTGCTTTATTGCTAATCACAGCAATTTAGTAAAGATCGGCGTTGTCGATCATGAATATTTTAATACTAAGCAATATGATTTGATAATGATGGTTTTGGCGAAGATAAAACTTAAAATTGAAAAAGAAAAAGAAAAAGAAAAAGAAAGAAGTGTTGTCGCTAAGCAAGCTATCCCTAAGACAAGCAAGGAAGAAATGGGAAGTCTAGGGACAGAAAGTAGTGCAGAAAAAGCGAGTGAAGTCGCAGTAAGAGTAGAGCAGGCGTTTCGAAAGAATGTTGGGCAATTTAGAGATTATCTGGAGGAAACGTCCAGGTTGATAGATAGTAGTCCAGATTTCCTTATTATAAGGAAGAATAAAATCGATTTTTTATGGAACAAAGTTTTTAACCTAATAGAGCAGGTGAATACTTATTTCGAAAGTTCCATATTTGATGATGAGATTAGCGAACTAGAATTCGACAAACAAAATATTTTAACAGCCATAAATAGTAGGTTCAGCGAAACAAAAAATAAAGCCGAAGTGTCGACGGTGGTTAAGGCGGAGGAATTACCAACCTTGCCTAAAATTCAGATTCCCACTTTCTTTGGTGATCCCAAGGAATGGGATCTGTTTAATGAGCTCTTTACAGAGCTCATTCATACAAGGGAAGATCTCAGTCTATCTCTGAAATTTAATTACCTGAAGTCTGCATTAAAAGGAGAAGCCAGGAATGTGGTTACTCATTTATTGCTCGGCTCTGGAGAGAATTATGAAGCCGCTTGGGAATTGTTGACCAAGCGGTATGAGAATAAAAGAAAGATATTCTCAGACCACGTAAATAGGCTTATGGATATGCCCAATTTGAATTTGGAGTCCAATAAGCAAATAAAAACATTTATTGACACAATTAATGAGTCTATTTACTTAATAAAATTAAAGGCTCAATTATCGGAAGATGTGGATGCAATTTTTGCTCACATTATTCTGCGAAAGTTTAATAAGGAATCATTAAACTTATATGAAAGCCATGTCAAAAAGACAAAAGAAATACAGGCACTTTCTGATGTCATAGACTTTTTAGAGCAAAGGCTCAATTCAATCTCGTCATTTTCACAGGAAGATAAACCTGTAAGGAAAATAATTAATAATAATAGTAGGCCTATGAATTATATTGAGAATTGTCCGTTGTGTAAATTTCCGGGACATTATTTAATCCAATGTCACAAATTTAAGGTAATGAGCCCAGCAGAAAGGACTGACTGGGCAAGAAAAAATCGCTTTTGCCTAAGATGTCTTAGGCATCCATTTAATAAGAAGTGTACAAGTGAGAAACTTTGTTTGACTTGTCAAAAACCGCACCATACGTTACTTCACATTACGGGTCATACTCAAGAAAAAGTAAATACCTGCAGAACAACAGGGCAAGCGTTGTTAGCCACAGCCTTGATTTACGTAAAATCAAGGAATGGAGGCTTTGAAAAATTAAGAGCTTTGATTGACAGTGGGTCTCAAAGTACAATTATTTCTGAGGAAGCTTCTCAAGTTCTGAATTTACCCAAAATTAAAATGTACACAGAAATTTGTGGAGTTTCTTCTATTAAAAATTGCGTATCAAAATACAAGGTCAATTTGCAAATAAAAACCAAAAAAGATAATAAAGAAAATTTGACGGTAGATGCAATTATTCTTCCTAAATTGATGAAAGCGCTACCTGGCCAGTCAATAAATATTGACACTACTAGGTGGAATAAATTCCGGCTTGCTGATCCCGAATTTAATAAACCTGGTAGGGTGGACCTAATCATAGGAGCCGCTTTATATGCTCACATTTTTAAAAGTGGGATTAAGAAAATAGACGGACTTCTAGGTCAAAATACGAAGTTCGGTTGGATTGTGTCGGGCTGCACAAAATCAAAGGGCAACAATACGATAGTTGCAACGACGATTGAAATCCAAGATTTGGAAAGTTTTTGGGAATTAGAAAAAGAAGATAACAGTGACATAGAAACCGAATTTTGTGAGGACAATTTTATAAACACTACCACAAAAGACGCTAGCGGTAGGTATATTGTTAGAATTCCATTTAAGGACGATAAAACCTTAGGGGAATCAAAGCCACAAGCAATGGCACGACTCATTAGCATGGAGAAAAAGTTCCAGCGAAATGAAAAACTTAGAGAGGCTTATAAAACATTTATGAGGGAATATTTTGACCTGGGTCATATGATTGAATCCAAATATGAAGGAAAGTATTATTTACCCCATCAAGCCGTACTAAGGGATTCAAGTCTAACCACAAAATTGAGAGTAGTGTTTGATGCCTCGGCCAAAACTACGAATAATAAAAGTCTTAATGATATCATGTGGGTTGGACCCCGAGTCCAAAAAGATATTTTTGATATCATTTTAAATTGGCGTAAATGGAAGTACGTCATATCAGCGGACATAGAAAAAATGTACCGACAGATATTCATTGATGAAAAAGATCAAGAATATCAATATATATTATGGAGAGACACTCCTAGCGAAAAAATAAAGTCGTATAAATTGAGAACGGTTACTTATGGTACTGCTTCGGCTCCATATTTAGCTACCAGAGTTTTGGTAGACATTGCCGATAATTGCAGAAATAAAGAAATCGGAAAAATAATTAGAAGCGATTTTTATATGGACGACCTGATGACAGGAGCCAATTCTATGGAAGACGCAATAAATATTATAAAACAAATTTCAAGCGAGTTCAAGGCTGTAAATCTTAATTTAAGAAAATGGATTTCCAATAAACCGGAAATATTAAAGGTTGTGGAAGACACAGGTGACAACAAAATAATATGTATTAAGGACAACGAGTTCGTGAAAACGTTGGGACTTCAATGGGAGCCCCAGAGAGATGAATTTAAATTTAACGTCAACATAGCGACTACTAAAAAAGCAAGTAAACGTACGGTGCTTTCCATATTGTCAAAAATTTATGATCCCTTAGGATGGTTAGCCCTAGTAACCATTACAGGAAAGCTGTTTATACAAAAATTTTGGCTTTCTGAAAAAGGTTGGGATCAGGAATTGTCTAGGGATGATGCCCAAGATTGGGCAAGTTATAAAGAGAAACTGGAACTGTTAGAAAAAATCCGAATACCAAGATGGATTCAATGTAAATCCAATTCGGGGATTGAACTTCACGGGTTTGCCGATGCGTCTGAAAAAGCATATGCCGCAGTAGTATATGCAAAAGTAGGTAAGTTGGTTACAATGATAGCTAGCAAAACAAGGGTTAATCCAATAAAAAATAGGAAGACAATTCCAAAACTAGAGCTTTGCGCAGCTCATCTTCTCAGTAAATTAATTCAAAAAATTAAGGAATCTATTTGTTCAGACGAACACTAATATTTAGATATAAGGTTGTTGGACTCCGTTTCATATCTGTGTAAATGAAGCGAGAGTCATAAATTTGTATATGTAATCTAATATTGGGCATGGGTGCACGCTGCACATGTAACCTAAGTACATGCCACATATCTCTTAAGATTGTGCCCCGCCTCCTAAAATGAATCCCGTAGTGAGGGATCGCAGATAAGGTCCATGCAGCTCCAGATGTCCAGATGTGCCAATGCGTGGGAACTCGATAAGGCGGGGACTATTTAGTTAGGCCTCTGCGTAGGTCATTTATCTAGAATCTGTAGCCTATATAAACCGAGGCTGCATCAAAATAAATTCAGTTTCTTACAAAAACTCAACAAATGAAAGTCTTTCAATTTGGAGGCTATTCATTTTTGGTCAATCGAGCCTTCGAAATTATTTCGTAGAACTCTGCAGTTTCCCCCTATATGGTAAGGGACTCAGAGAAAGGCCAGCTCCTTTAAGCATAGCCAAGTCGCAGCTAAAAGGTAGCACAAATAATTGACTCTTGTTTCCCCCTTTATGGTAAGGAACAGAGTATAAAATCAAAGCAAGAGGATACAAAAGAGTCCTGATTGTTTTAAAACAAAAAAAAAAATTTCCAACAAATTGGTTGGGTAAAATAAATTTTTGTGGTCGAATAATCGACAAAAATAAAAAATAAATTAATTAAAATAATTTATTGTGGGCGTTCTTTCGAGGCCAAAAACATCGAAAAGTCGCGACTATTAAAAGTGACGGAAACAACCCTATATCAAAACTACAAGTGCCTAAAACAAAAAAAAAAATCTCTAAAGTGCCAAAAAATTTGAAAAAAAAAAGTAACGATTAACTACTACAAGTGCCTCAAAGTAACTATAAAGTGCCAAAAATTTAAAAAAGAATTACGATACTACAAGTGGCGAAGTTGTCACATAGACCGTTCTTCAAAAAGAAAAAAGAAAACAACCAAAGAAGGACGACCGCAGCAGGATAACAACAACAACAGCGACGACCACAGGATCTACAAATCATCAGCAACGAAAGCAGCAGCAGAAACATCAGCAGCAGCAACGACTACAGAGCAGCAGCTAAGTCAAAATTTAAGATATTTTTATACACACACATACATATACACAATACATTGAAGTATTTTAGAAATAAGACAAAATTGCTCTAAAATTTAAATATTTCGAAAAAATATATAAAATATATATACATATATCGTTGTTCCCTTGATATTGTTCTCTGTTAAAAAAAAAATATATATACATTTGAGAATTAAAATTCTTGAAAAAACATCGTTGGTTCCTTTTATATTGTTGTCTGTGTAAAAAAAAAAACAAATTCCAAAATGTTGTCCGCTGAAACTATTAAACTAATCAAAAGGCAGATAGAGATTACAGAGGCTAGTAGGCAGTTGATAAACCTTCCAAGCCTCAGTTTTAATTTTATAAAGCAATACGAAGATCTAAAAGAAGAATGTATGCGTAATCACGCAGCGTTGGTTAGTATTGGAGTAGTCAATCACGACTACTTCAATAAGAAACATTATGACGCGATGATGGCAGATTTCGATAGGATTAAAGAAAAAATAGATCACGTACTGCAGGAAAATGATAAAACTGAGGCAGGATCCACAAATTTAGATAGGGCATTAAATCAAATAGAAAATTACTTAGGAGAAACGCTTGTAGCAATTGAGGAGAAAAAAGTAGATAGTTTCAAAATTCGCATTAAAAAGATAAATTTTTATTGGGAGAAACTCTTAAATCTAAAACAAGTCTCCCAGATTGATGTCACAGATAGGAGTTATGATGTGAGATTCGAAGAAATTGAATTCGATATCACATCCTTAATAAGTGACATGCAAACCAAAATTAAAACCTCTGTGCCTTTTAAAGTAGATGTGGCAAATCAAAAAATTGATGATTTGCCCACACTACCAAAAATACAAGTCCCTACATTCTTTGGAGATTCCAAAGATTGGGATCTATTTTATGAATTGTTCACTGAACTAATTCATTTAAGGGAGGATTTAACTCCAACCCTAAAATTTAATTATCTTAAAATCTCAGTTAAGGGGGAAGCCAGGGAAGCCACTCTATAAATGAGTCAATTCACATTATAAAATTAAAGGCACAGGTTTCTGATGAGGTAGATATAATCTTTGCACAAATTATTTTGAAAAAATTTAATAAAGAGGCTCTTCAATTATATGAGAGCCACACGAAGAAACCCAAAGAAATTCAAATATTGTCCGATGTAATAGAATTTTTAGAGCAAAGACTAAGTTCAATAAGCTCAGTTCAGGATGAAAAACCTGGAAAAGAAAATATAATTAGGAAAGAAGTTTCCACTACGAATTGTCCCAATTGCAAAGGTTGGGGACACACAGTGGTACAATGCCACATATTTAGAAAATTAAATCCATCAGAAAGAATGGAAAAAATTAAAAAGGCAAAATTGTGTTTCAAATGTTTGAAACACTCGTATAGTAAAAAATGCCTAAGCGATATATCGTGTTCTATTTGTAAAAGAAACCATCACAGCATGCTTCATATTTCGTATCAGAATATAGAAAAAGTGAATACACTAAGAACATCGGAACAAGCCCTATTAGCTACGGCGAGGGTACAAATAAAATCCTCTCAAGGAAATTATGAAAATTTTAGAGCTTTGATTGACAGTGGATCACAAAGCACAATTATTTCAGAAGAATCTGCGCAGATTCTAAAATTGAGAAAAATAAGATCTCAAACTCAAATTAGTGGGGTGTCTTCCACAGGAAAGTGCATCTCCAAGCACAAAACTATAATATCCATTAAAAATTCTCCAAAAAATTTAGAAATTGAAGCATTAATACTTCCAAAATTAATGAAAGCTCTTCCAGTCAACAACGTTAATGTTGACAAGAAAAAATGGAAGAATTATAAATTAGCTGATCCCGATTTTAGTAAGCCAGGTCGTATCGATCTAATTATTGGAGCAGATTTATACACTCATATTCTGCAAAATGGAGTTATAAAAATAGATGGGCTCCTTGGACAAAAAACTGATTTCGGGTGGATTGTTTCTGGGTGTAAAAAATCCAAAGGTAATGAAACAATTGTAGCAACAACGATCGAATTAAATGATTTAGATCGATATTGGGAAGTTGAGGAAGAAGACAAAAATGATATCGAATCGGAAATATGTGAAAATAATTTCACTAAAACTACAAAAATTGATTCCGATGGGCGATACATTGTCTCAATTCCATTTAAAGAAGATGTCACCTTAGGAGATTCAAAAAAACAAGCTATAGCACGTTATATGAATTTGGAGAAAAAATTAAAAAGAAATGAAAAACTTAAGGTTGACTATACTAAATTCATGACAGAATACATGGATTTAGGACATATGATAGAAGTGCAGGATGAAGGAAAATACTTCTTACCGCACCAGGCTGTGATTAGAGATTCAAGCCTAACAACTAAATTAAGAGTAGTTTTTGATGCTTCAGCAAAAACTACCAATAACAAGAGTTTGAACGACATAATGTGGGTTGGGCCACGAGTTCAAAAAGATATTTTTGACATCATTATTAAATGGAGAAAATGGGAATTTGTGGTTTCGGCGGACATTGAAAAAATGTACCGACAAATAAAAATAAAAAATGAGGATCAAAAATATCAATACATTTTATGGAGAAATTCTCCAGACGAAAAAATTAAAAACTATAAATTAACCACCGTCACTTATGGAACGGCATCTGCACCATATTTGGCTACTAGGGTTCTGGTAGATATTGCAGAGAAATGTGAAAATAAAAAAATAAGTCAAATAATTAGGAATGATTTCTATATGGATGACCTAATGACGGGAGCTGATTCGATAGAAGAAGCTAATAAATTTGTAAAGTGTAAGAAGGCTTAGATGCCTGGCAAATAGTGCATAAACTATTTGCCTGTTTGTTGTCGCAACTAGCACTTGGAACTAGGTGGACGGTATAAAGTGTGTAGGGGCATGAGTTGTTCTAGGCGAACGGGTTGGTTGTGGTGAGGGTCTGAAGACACAGCGACAGCCTCTGGTGCATGAATAAAAGCTCTTGGGTTGGCGTTAGAACTCTTACTGACTTTATTAATGAAACTTAACAATATATATAGGTACACAAATGCTTATGCTAACAGAAATAACGTATAAGAAAAGTGTGCGGTTACTTGTGAATGTGGGTTGTGTTGCGACCTGAGACTATTGCCCCAGGTCATTACCTCGTCTCAGTTGACCATGCATATTCGCTTGACCTGGTAAATGATACTTTATTTACGATAAATGCAGGTCACTGTGACGAAGAGTTGTTACATAATGTGTGTGGTGTTCTGAACTATTATTACTTATGACTACATACTGCTGCGACTGAACATTCTCCCGGCCGTTGAGCAAGTGTTCAACCTTCAATTACGTCGAACAAGAACCTTCGTGGGGTAGGTTCTGGTTGTGGTTCTTCCACGTTCTGCCGGGCTTCGGGTTTCCGGCATGTTGGTGTCCAATTGCCGATCGTTCGTCTGAAAACCCAGGCAATGCCTAATAACATTGACATTGCTAAGGCCACATACGCAGCTATTTGATGGTGCTGGGGAGTGTTGTTTTGATTTTTCCAGGTGGTGTCCTTTAGTTTGGCCAGTTGGTGCTGCAAAGCGCCCAGTTCCTCCAAGTTGACTTCCTTGGCTGCCGTTCCTTGCAGTGGCTCAGGTGTGTTCTTAAGGTCCATCCTTGTGATGTTACCAAAACGAACATATGCCGCCCTTGTTTCGCTGACTACGGTGCTGAATGTGCTCACGCTAATTTTTGAGTTGCGTGCAGTGCAGCCTGGGGCCAGTGATAGTAAGCCCGTTCCGTTGAGTTGGATGGTGAACGATGTTCCGCTGCACACCGCTTGAAGTTCAATTTGCCTGCGTGTGGCAAACATCCATCTGTTTCGCTGACGTGTTGCTGACCACCACAGCTCGGCCCTCGACTGAGAGACCTCGCAGATAGTTTCCATCTTATTGTTGAACAGCTGGAACTCACACCGGTTTTCCACGCTGAATGTGGCTTGGTGGTTGAAGCAGATGTGTTCGTCGTGTGGCAGCTCTAGACACTGATTAAACTCCTCCTTGGTCAATCCCATGAACTGATCTCTATGGGCATTGACGGCTATGATTTCCGTTTGTAGCCAGAATCGTTGCCAGCTTCCAGCCTTCCACATCGGGATCGCCATGATGCTGAATATCTCCTGTTTTGTTACAGACACCAGTGGCAGCGATATTTTGAAAACGACGTGGCTGCTCGTTGTGGTCCCTTCGGCATGCATAATTTTTTCCAGATTCATTGTACCTATTTGGCTCTCGAGTGTCTTGATCCGGTCGTTAGTGGCTGAGCTGCTCGTCCTGACTATGTTTATTGTCGCATCCAAGATTGATGTCTGGTTTTTCAAGAGCATCATTAGTACGTCTTCATTGGATTTGACCTCCTTGATCACCTTGGACATGTCATCGGCGTATCTTGAGTCTAAAACGCCGAATAGTGAGCTCGCTACATTTCCAACTATGTCCAGCGGTGCTCTTCGCTGCCGAGAATGATGGATCAATTCATTTCCTGATTGTAGTTCGCTGTACACATGTTGGAAATGCTCAGACACTGATCTACAAGCGTTGATATTCCGTAGTTCTGAACATTTGTGTTTCAGCTCCGTTATCCCGTTGGCCAAGATTCCCATGTCGCTCCAATATGGTTTCAAATCGTAATATACAATTATTTTCCATTCCGAGATTGCCATTCTGGATGTGCCGAGCCGTTCGTAGAATATTCCTGGCTGGCTTGCAAATGGCGTTATGTTGAATGCCTGTCCCATCGCTAACGGAAGGATCAGTAGCATTGCTAGTAATGTCGGGAGGATTGGAAATGATGCTTTCCTTTTTTGCGCAGGGCTCTCTTCTGCCTGCGCTGTGTCCGTGCTGCTGCTGTGCGGCCGTTTTGTGGCTACTTCTTCTGTTATCAGTGGTGCTAGACGTGTGACTGCCCTTTTGTAGATTCCTGATGCGGTCTTTACATCTACGACCCGTATTTGGTTATCCTTGCCTGGATATGTCTTCACTATCCGTCCCATTGGCCAGCTCATTACCGGTACGTTGTCTTCCTTTACCAGTACTAGCAATCCTTCCTCGACATTCTGAGCCATAGTCTTCCACTTGGTGCGCATCTGGAGCTCTTGTAGGTATTCCGTGGACCACTGAGTCCAGAATGATTGTTTGAGTCTGGACACAAGTTCCCATCTTCTGACCAACGATTTTTCTGGTCGGGCAAGATTTGCATCGGGCGGTGCTACTAAAGGTTCGCCAATTAAGAAATGGCCTGGTGTGAGCGCTGCAGTATCTGTTGGATCTGCTGACATCGGGGTGAGGGGCCTTGAATTGAGTATCGCCTCGACCTCAATGACCACCGTGTTGAGCTCTTCAAATGTTAAAGATGCTGTGGCCGTGACTGATACTAGCAGCCTTTTCGCTGATTTTACAGCAGCCTCCCATAATCCGCCAAACGACGGTGCTCGCGGTGGGATGAACTTGAACTCCACCTGCTGCTTATTGCATTGATTTATGATCCTGCTCTGGGCCTGCTCTGTGAAAATTGTTTCCTCCAGTATTTTTAACTGGTTGTTGGCACCAACAAAGTTCGTGGCGTTATCACAATGAATGGTCCGACACTTTCCTCGTCGGCCCAAGAAACGCCGGAGAGCGGCTAGGAATGCGTCCGTTGTTAGATCGCTTACTAACTCCAGATGTACTGCTTTTGTTGCGAAACAGCAGAATACTGCAATGTATGCTTTATCTGGCCGTTTTCCACGGATTTTATGGTGAATCCAAAAGGGGCCGCAATAGTCGACTCCTGAATTGGAGAACGGCCGCGCTTGTGTTACTCGATCCACTGGCAAGTTACCCATGATTTGATGCATTAATTTGGGCCGTGCTCTTGTGCATTTGACGCAATTGTGGATGATGCTCCTGGCCATCGTCTTGTCATTCAGAACCCAGTACTGTTGTCTGGCTATGGCCCTCAATGCTTGTGCCCCGCAATGCATGTTTTCCTCATGCATTTCTCGTAGCAGCATTTTCACAATCGTATCATTGTACGGGAGCAAGATTTGATGTTTGGCAGCATATGGAAGGTTAGATTCTTCCAATCTGCCTCCGACTCTAATGAGTGCATCAGTTCCTATTATTGGAGACAATGATATGACTGAGCTTTTCTTGTCCACTGCTTTGTGGATGCGAAGCTGTTTATACTCAGCACTGAATTCCGTTTTTTGAATCGTGCTGAAGATGATTGTTCTGGCCTGAGCCAGCTCGCCTGCACTTAGTGTGGTCGTTGGAGATCGGTTCTGCTTACGACAAAATCGCATCATATATGCTACAATGCGTTGCAATTTGTGGAAGGAGTTGCTGTGCTTGCAACTGTATAACTCGCTTCCTAGTTGATCCTGGCAGACTGGCAAGCTGACGTGCTTTATTTTACGCTCCAGATCGATGGGATCAATGGTCGGTATTTTTGACCATTTGTCTCGAGAGCCGTGCAGAAACAGGGGGCCATATAGCCACAGGTTATGTTCTGCCAACTTGCTTGCGGCAATTCCTCTTGACAATACATCTGCTGGATTGTTTGCGGATGACACATGTCGCCATTGTGCTTGATGTGACACTGCTTGGATCTTTGCTATCCGATTGGCCACAAACGTGTGGTATGAGGATGCCGATGCATTTATCCAGGAAAGGACTACTGTTGAGTCAGTCCAGAAATAACCCAATGCCTTCTCCTCGGGCAACCGTAGGTCCTTTCTGACTCTATGGGTCAATTCAGCTCCCAGGACTGCGGCACATAGTTCTAGCCGCGGTAACGTCTCCTTGGCGGATGGCGCCACTCTCGATTTTGAGCACAGCAGCCGAACTGATACTTGATTGTTTTTGTATGTTGCTCGAATATACACTGCCGCTCCATATGCTCGTTCCGAGGCATCCACAAACGTGTGCATCTCTTGCGTGACTGGCACTCTTCCTTCAAAAATATGCCTTGGTATTTGCATGGTGTTTAGAGCTTGCAAATCAGAACGATAGTTTTTCCAGTCCAGTTGAAGGTGCTGAGGTAACTCGTCGTCCCAGCCCATCTTTAATTCCCAAAGCGTTTGCATGAAAATTTTCGCCTTGACGACCACCGGAGCAAATAATCCCAGAGGATCGAATATTTGTGAGGATTCTGAGCTGACCACCCGTTTTGTGATGGTTGCGGCTTCGCTTTTTTGAGATCGCCCACACAACTGATCCCTTTGAGGCATCCAAATTAATCCCAATGTCTTAACACTGTAATGCTGAAGTGTTTCATCTAAGTTGACGTTGGGTACAATGTCTTCTCGCGGAATTTTGCTCAGTATTTCTTTGTTGTTTGAGCACCACTTCCGAAGCTTGAATCCGGACGGTAGCAGAATTTTGTTCAATTCCTGCTGAATCTGGATTGCCTCTGGAATGCTGTCTGCTCCTGTGAGACAGTCGTCCACATAGAAATCATGCTTGAGTATAGCTGACCCAAGCGGTAACTGTTTCTTATTCTTCTCTGCTAAATAATCCAAGCATTTTGTAGCAAGGAATGGCGCTGAGGTGGTACCGTATGTGACGGTTTTTAGCCTGTAGAATTTCAGATCATCTGACGCCCTTTTTCGCCATACGATCATCTGATGAAACTGATTATCAGGATGCATCCATACTTGGCGATACATCTTCTCTATGTCCGCGGTAAATACGTATCTATGGGTGCGGAATCGCAGCAGAATGGCGAAAAGTTCGCTCTGTACCGTGGGTCCAGCATATAATATATCATTTAATGATTTATTACTTGACGTTTTGCAGGACGCATCGAACACTACCCGCAGTTTCGTGGTACTGCTTTCGGGCTTCAAAACACAGTGATGTGGAATGAAGTAATGATCCGATGGTATGTGTGAGGGAGGTACCAGCTTCATGTGTCCGAGACGTTCGTATTCTTCCATGAAGTCTACGTAGCCTTTCCAGACTTCTGGTGATGTTCGTCGCTCCAGTGCCAAGAACCTATTGGTTGCTATTGTCTGCGATGCCCCCAGGGCTGACGTTTCCTCAGCAAATGGCAGCTTGACAATGAACTTCCCATCAATTGCGAATTGTAGATTTGCTTCAAAATGAGCTTCGCAGTGTGCTTCAGTTGGCGATCGAGCCTTTTCTTTGGTGTCTAGATTTTCTAGTGTCCAAAATCGCTCTAACAGCGTGTCAACCTCCTCTTCAGTGGTTGCCGCCGCACACAGTGCTGCTGAATCGTGATCAGCAGAGATTCTTCCGGCCACAATCCATCCCAGCTTTGTATTCTGGAGGATTGGACCTTCTGGTCTTATCGTCATTTGATTTGGCAGTAGCAAAGAATAATAATGCTCTGCGCCGATAAGCATGTCAATTCTTCCTGGTTTGTCAAAATTTGGATCGGCCAAGATGACATTATTTGGAATGCGTATGTGGGACGTATTCAAATCATGAGCTGGTTGGTCAGCTATGATATGCGGCAGAACAAAGGCTTCTACCTGTTGAGTAAAATCGTTGTTCATTGATTTCACGAGCACATTTGCTCTGGCCCGACTTGTTTTCGGATTTCCTCCAATGCCCTCGATGCGTAATGATGCATTGTGTAGTTTCAGAGAGAGCTTGGAGGCCATTCGTTCAGAGATCAGATTGATTTGTGATCCTGAATCCAGCAAGGCTCGGAATGTGGCCACCTGCCCATTGCTTGCCTTTACCAATACCTTAACTGTGGCCAGCAAATTGTAGCTTTTGTTGCTTGCTGCTCCTACAGAAGGTGTTTGTGGATCTGTTGCCGCGCCTGATGAAGTCTCCAGGTGCAGCAATGTATGGTGCCTTTTATCGCATTTAAAGCACATACGGCCTCGGCAATCCTTTGCCTTGTGAGTACTGTTAAAACAGTTTACACACAATTTTTGTTTGTGTACCCAGTTGAGTCGATCGGGTACCGTTTTGCTGCGGAAATCATCGCATTTGTATAGCGCATGATTCCGTTTGCAGAAAGGGCAACTTGATTGCCTTCCTGCGCTAGCAGAAGTGCAAGATGGGTTCTTCTGTTCCCTTTTTTGCAGCTGACTGCGTTTTCCTGTTCCCAACACTCGACTTCGCTGGTCCAGAAAACTTAGCATCGTCTCGAGCCCTTGAAGCTCTCTTGAGCCATCTAATGATTGTTCGTACAGGGCTCTATTTGCCAGATCTAATTTTTGTTTTAGGATCGCAATTATGATTGTATCCCAGCTGGATACATCAATGCCTAGTCCCTTTAATGATGCTAGAGACTCAATGGCTGTAATATACAGTTCCTTTAATGACTTTGGGTCGTCATTGTTTGTCTGCTGTTGCAGAAGACGATTGAGAACTGTATCTGCTACATGGCGGGGATTGTTGTATGTGTCAACTAATATTTCCCATGCGCTCATGTAGTTCTCTGTTTTTAGATCGATATGCCTTATCAATCTCTCTGCCTCTCCAGTCACAGTGGTTTTCAGGTACCACATCTTCTTGACTGTGGGCATGTTGGTATCGTGTATCATGCACTTGAATAAATCAAAAAATTGTGTCCATTTGAGTAGATCCCCATCGAACTTGGGGAGGCTGACTCTGGGCAACTGCACATCTTCATTGTTTGATGTATTGGTTTGTGCCCCCAGGACTTTCTGTACTTCCTTCTCAAGTCGGATGAACGATTGCATGTCGTATCCTTCCTTGATCGGGTCTTCGTACTCTTCATGTATTGAGAAATGAATCTCTTGGTATTGTGACCATAGTGAGGTTATTGAACCTTTTAAAACGGCCCTGCCGGTCTCTGAACTTTCTTTCAGAGCCCGTTTGATTGATTCGGCGATAGCTTTTTGTCGCCGGCATGCTGATATCAGCTTACGTGCAGGTTGCGATATGATTGCAACGTCTGCAGTTTCCTGGCCGTTGCTCGCTGTTGCCTGATTTGGGGCATTGCTTGAGCTCTGGGCCATTGTATCGACTATAATATTTCTATATTTGTCGTATGAGTCACGACAGTCGACGTAGAACTTTACATATTCCTCGGTTCTATATGCTGCGGGAATATTTTTGTCGTTTTCCGCAAATCGATTCCATGCGTCATCGAAAGCGGCCAACTTTGTTAGGCAGTAATTTGGAAGTCGTTTCCTATCCGCTGAATCCTTCTTAAAATTCCGAATAAGCCGCGAGATCTCATGACTGATCTCTTCCTGCAAGTCTAATGTCTCTTTGACTGCTTGCTCCTCCTTGTTAGACATATTGACAATTGGTTAAATTCCTGACCGTTGGGAGAATTTTATTCGCTTTGATAGCTGGATACGCTCCTATTCGCAACCGTGGTGTGGTCGAAGGAATTAACAATTGGTCAATGGACTTGGAAGATCTAGAAATCTAGAAAGGATTTGAAGGCTGTTGACTGTGTAATGACAGTGAGTCAGGACTCACCAAAATGGTTTTATGGCGAGTGAAAAAATTAGGAAAAAACCCAAAAATTATGGATTATCCTGCGGGAGGTTCCTAATAGTGAAGCGGAAAATTTTCCTAAGTTGACGTCCACGGCTGGCGTGTTCGTCGGGGTCACCAAAATGTTTTTTGGCGAGTGTGAAAAAATCAGGAAGATTCCCAAGAGTTACGGAATCCTTCCTGTTGGTTGACGTGTTCGTCGGGGTCACCAAAATGTAAAGTGTAAGAAGGCTTAGATGCCTGGCAAATAGTGCATAAACTATTTGCCTGTTTGTTGTCGCAACTAGCACTTGGAACTAGGTGGACGGTATAAAGTGTGTAGGGGCATGAGTTGTTCTAGGCGAACGGGTTGGTTGTGGTGAGGGTCTGAAGACACAGCGACAGCCTCTGGTGCATGAATAAAAGCTCTTGGGTTGGCGTTAGAACTCTTACTGACTTTATTAATGAAACTTAACAATATATATAGGTACACAAATGCTTATGCTAACAGAAATAACGTATAAGAAAAGTGTGCGGTTACTTGTGAATGTGGGTTGTGTTGCGACCTGAGACTATTGCCCCAGGTCATTACCTCTTCTCAGTTGACCATGCATATTCGCTTGACCTGGTAAATGATACTTTATTTACGATAAATGCAGGTCACTGTGACGAAGAGTTGTTACATAATGTGTGTGGTGTTCTGAACTATTATTACTTATGACTACATACTGCTGCGACTGAACAAAATTAATAACAGCAATTTCACAAGAATTACAGAAAGTGGGATTCAATTTAAGGAAATGGATTTCCAACAATGTGGAAATATTAGCAACTGTGGAAGACACAGGAGATAATAAGGTTCTCAATATTATCGAAAATGAATGTATTAAAACGTTAGGTCTTAAATGGGAACCCCAAAATGATTTATTTAAGTTCAAAGTAAATTGTACTGAAGCAAAACATACAAATAAGCGCGTTGTGCTATCAACGCTATCAAAAATATATGACCCTTTAGGATGGTTGGCACCAGTTACTATTTTAGGGAAACTTTTTATTCAAAAACTTTGGATAAATAAAAGTGAATGGGATCAGGAGTTATCCATAGAAGATAAAAATTATTGGGAAAAATATAAAGAGAATTTGGCATTTTTAGAGAATATTCGGATCCCAAGATGGATTAACTCAAACAGATTCACGGGTTTGCTGATGCTTCCGAAAAAGCATATGCTGCAGTAGTCTATGCCAAAGTAGGACATAATGTTAATATAATAGCTAGCAAGAGTAGAGTCAACCCAATAAAAAATAGAAAGACAATTCCCAAACTGGAGCTATGTGCAGCTCATTTGCTTAGTGAATTAATCCAAAGATTGAAAGGATCAATTGACAATGTAATGGAGATCTATGCTTGGAGTGATTCAACGATTACGTTAGCATGGATTAACAGTGGTCAAAGTAAGGTCAAATTTATTAGAAGAAGAACAGATGACATTCGGAAATTAACAAATACCGAATGGAATCATGTAAAGTCAGAGGATAATCCAGCAGACTTAGCATCCAGAGGAGTTGATGCTAACCAGTTGACTAACTGTGAGCTTTGGTGGAAAGGCCCAAAATGGCTAGCTGACCCAAAAGAATTTTGGCCTCGGCAACAGTCTGTAGAAGAACCAGTTTTAATAAATACATTAGTAAATGGCGAATTAAAGGATCCGATTTACAATCTAATAGAAAAGTATTCTAATTTAGAGAAACTCATTAGGATAATAGCATACTTAAACAGATTTATTAAGATGAAAACAAAAAAAGAAGTATATCCATCGTTTCTCTCAGTAAAGGAATTAAAGCTCGCTGAGATAGTTGTTGTAAGGAAGCAGCAAGAATACCAATTCAGTGAGGAGATAAGGTGCCTGAAGACAAACAAAGAAATAAGGACAAATAATAAAATATTGTCATTAAATCCATTTTTGGATAAGAATGGGGTACTTAGAGTGGGAGGAAGATTGCAAAACTCAAATGCGGAGTTTGAAGTTAAGCATCCAATCATTTTAGAAAAATGTTACCTTACGAGCTTATTGATTAAAAATGCTCATTCAGAAACATTGCATGGAGGGATAAACCTGATGCGAAATTACCTCCAAAGAAGGTTTTGGATTTTCGGTCTGAAAAATTCACTGAAAAAATTTTTAAGAGAATGTGTTAAGTGTGCAAGGTATAGGCAAAATACAGCTCAGCAAATAATGGGTAATTTGCCAAAATATAGAGTGACGATGTCATTTCCATTCCTTAATACTGGGTTAGATTACGCAGGTCCTTATTTTGTTAAATGCTCGAAGAATCGTGGTCAAAAAACATTTAAAGGATACATTGCCGTATTCGTTTGTATGGCTACCAAAGCCATACATTTAGAAATGGTTAGCGATCTAACTTCTGATGCATTTTTAGCAGCACTCAGAAGGTTCATTGCTAGAAGAGGGAAATGTGCCAACATCTATTCAGATAATGGAACAAATTTTGTAGGAGCTGCAAGAAAATTAGACCAAGAGTTATTTAATGCAATACAGGAAAATGTAAAAATTGCGGCGCAGCTAGAAAAAGATAGGATTGATTGGCATTTTATCCCCCCGGCAGGACCTCACTTCGGAGGTATTTGGGAAGCGGGTGTCAAATCTATGAAATACCATTTAAAACGAATAATCGGCGACAATAGTTTGACGTATGAAGAAATGTCAACGCTCTTATGCCAAATAGAAGCGTGTTTGAACTCAAGACCATTATACACGATAGTTGATGAAGTAGACCAACAAGAAGTATTAACACCAGGTCATTTCTTGATTGGAAGACCGCCATTAGAAATAGTCGAACCGATGGAAGATGAACGGATCGGAAACTTGGATAGGTGGAGACTAATCCAAAAACTTAAAAAGGATTTCTGGGTAAAATGGAAGAATGAGTATTTACATACACTTCAGCAAAGAAATAAATGGAAACGGGAAAGACCTAATATAGAAGAAGGGCAAATTGTATTGTTAAAGGATGAGAATTCCCATCCAGCAAGATGGCCTTTGGGAAAGGTGGAAAAAATCCATAAGGGAAATGATGAGAAAGTCCGAGTAGTTAAGGTAAAAATGCAAGACGGATTTATCACAAGACCAATTACTAAAGTTTGCCCCTTAGAAGGAGTGAAATCAGTTAACAAAGATGAGGCTGACCATGCGCCAAGAAGACAAACTAGAGCGACAGCCGGAATATCAAAAATCGGGTTTGTCATGGCAATGTTGTTATTCATATTGAGTTGTCAATTTTCAACCGCATTGCCAAAGAATGAGAAACCTAAATATTCAATAGAACAAATAAATAAAACGTCAGCAATATACTTAGATCCAATGGGCGACGTTGAGATCGTGGCCTCCTCCTGGAACTTAGTAATTTACTATAACATGGACGTTTATTTCGACATGTTGAAAAAGGGCAAACAGCTAATACCAAAAATGAGAGTAGTTTGCCAGAAGCTTTATGGTTTTGAAGATCAATGTCTTTTAGTATTGGATAATACAGCAAGGCAGATTTCGGACTTGGAGGAGAATAACAAACTCTTCATGTTCTAAGGTAAGGCCAGAAGTAGAAGATCTCCTTTTGGTTTTATGGGGTCTCTTTATCATATACTATTTGGGATAATGGATGAGGATGATAGGATCCAAATGGAAAGTAATATGAGGAATTTAGTAAGCAATCAGCAGAATCTTAACGAACTGAGCAGAAAACAAACGTCGATAGTCGATTCTACAGCAAATATATTAAAAAGCACGACAGATGATATAAATGCTAACTTTAGGGGCATGAATAAAAGAATTGACAATATGACTGCTGTGCTGAAAGAATCGTATTATGTGTATAAAGAATCGATCAATTTCTTCATGATTACCAAGCAATTAAGTAATTTAATAGATGATTGTGAAAAAATACAATCAGGGATCATAAGCCTATTAATTGACATCAATCATGGTCGACTTAATACTAACATGTTAAAACCCAGTCAGCTAAAACAAGAGATTTCCAAAATAAAAGACTTATTGTCAGAGAATTTAGTGTTACCAGGAAAAAGGACAGGCACTGAATTAAAGGATGTTTATACCTTACTAACAGCTAGAGGACTCTTTGTTGATAACAAATTAATCATTAATGCGAAGATACCATTGTTCGGTAGGCATGCTTCGGTACTTTTTAGAGTAGTTCCAGTACCTCTTAGAATTGACGAACGTATGATTATGGTTCATCTCGAGTCCCAATATTTAGTCTACAATTTTGAAATAGATGCCTATCATTTAATGGCTGAATCAACACTAAATAAGTGCCAAAGGTGGCAATCAAACAAAAGGGTTTGTGAGGGAAGTTGGCCTTGGCGAAGCGCCAACGATAACAGCTGTGAGATCACGCCTCTGCAACCCAGTAAAGCATCAAATTGTAGGTACAAGACAATTATTGAGGATAAATCATATTGGTTTGAATTAGATAAGCGAAGTAGTTGGCTTTTCAAGGTACAAAGCAACACTAAGGCTAGAATTCAATGCGGAAGTTCTAAGTTAGAAATAGTGGATTTACCTGAACAGGGAATTTTGACAATCAGATCAGATTGTACAGCTCGAACAGACAACGATATATTAGTGGCTCACCATACGATTCAGTTGGAAGATCAAGGGACACTATCAGTATCATATATTGGAGAAATGAGCAAGATCCCTAGCATTGTTTTAAATCAATTTGATACACCAATGATTAATCATACAATAGAAATTAAGAATCTATTAAACGAAGTACAAGATTTAAAAGCGCATAAGTTGAAATTGTATGAGTTAGATTTTCATCATATTACTGGCCATGCATCATTAATATTGGTCATAATAATTATAATCGTATTAATTGTATATTGTATAAGAAAAATAAAGATACGAAGGCAATTGCAAGCCATAGCGCTACCTAGCGGTATATTAAATACTTAAGATAAAATAGAATAATTAAAGCTTGTGAAACTAAAAATGAACTGTAACCTTAAGGAACAAGTTTGTACAAATAATTATATTTTAAGCCATGAAAATGACGGCCGTTGTAAATTATTGGTTGCAAAAGAATTATATCGAAGAAAATAAATACAGTCCACTAAGTTTTATATTGCAACTAATTTAAATCTTGCCGGCCCTTGGCAGAATGTTCAGACGAACACTAATATTTAGATATAAGGTTGTTGGACTCCGTTTCATATCTGTGTAAATGAAGCGAGAGTCATAAATTTGTATATGTAATCTAATATTGGGCATGGGTGCACGCTGCACATGTAACCTAAGTACATGCCACATATCTCTTAAGATTGTGCCCCGCCTCCTAAAATGAATCCCGTAGTGAGGGATCGCAGATAAGGTCCATGCAGCTCCAGATGTCCAGATGTGCCAATGCGTGGGAACTCGATAAGGCGGGGACTATTTAGTTAGGCCTCTGCGTAGGTCATTTATCTAGAATCTGTAGCCTATATAAACCGAGGCTGCATCAAAATAAATTCAGTTTCTTACAAAAACTCAACAAATGAAAGTCTTTCAATTTGGAGGCTATTCACTATTCATAATGCGGAAAAAATATACGCATGGAGTGATTCTACAATAACTTTGGCTTGGATCAAAAATGGCCAAAGCAAAATTAAATTTATTAAACATCGGACAGATGATATTCGAAAGTATACAGAAGTAGAGTGGAATCATGTCAAATCAGAAGATAATCCAGCAGACGCGGCTTCAAGAGGAATATCTTCTAGTGATTTAATAAGTTTTGATCTTTGGTGGAATGGGCCAAAGTGGTTGAAGGAATCAATAGAAAATTGGCCACCCCAGTCAAATGCTGAGGAAGAAACAAATGTCAATACAATATTGACAGCCGATGGGGATATTATTTACAATATATTGGGAAAATATTCCTCCATCCACAAATTAAGAAGAATAATAATATAGTTAGATTTGTGAATATTAAAACAAGGAATAAGTCTTATCCGTGTTACTTAACGGCTAAGGAAATACAAAATGCCGAAACAATAATAATAAAAAAGGAGCAAGAATATCAATTTAATTCGGAGCTCTACTGGTTGCTTAATAATAAAGAAATTAAAATTAATTCTAAAATCTTAAACTTGCATCCGTTTCTTGATCAAAATAATATTATCAGAGTAGGCGGCAGGTTGCAAAATTCCAATGCCAGATTCGAAGTGAAGCATCCGATCATTCTCGATAAAGGGAACATTTCATCGTTGATTATAGAAAATGCTCATCATGAAACCTTGCATGGTGGCATAAATTTAATGAGAACATACATTCAACAGAAATATTGGATATTTGGGTTAAGAAATTCCCTAAAGAAAAAACTAAATGAATGTACGAAATGCGCAAGATATCGGCAAATTACAGCACAGCAAGTAATGGGAAATCTACCTAAATATAGGGTAACAATGGCATATCCATTCTTAAATACAGGTATTGATTACGCAGGACCCTATTATATAAGGTGTTCCAAAATTAGAGGCCAGAAAACTTATAAAGGTTATGTAGCAGTATTTGTGTGTATGGCAACAAAAGCGATACACTTGGAAATGGTGAGCGATTTGACTTCTGACGCCTTCTTAGCAGCGCTCAGAAGGTTTACCGCAAGAAGAGGGAAATGTGCTAATATCTATTCCGACAATGGGACAAATTTTGTGGGCGCAGCGAGGAAGTTAGACGAAGATCTAAGTAAAGCCATACAAGAAAATTCTGTGGTTGCGTCTCAACTCGAGAAAGACGGGATTGAGTGGCATTTTATCCCCCCGGCAGGACCTCACTTTGGAGGTATCTGGGAGGCCGGCGTAAAGTCGATGAAATACCATCTAAAACGGGTAATTGGAGATAGTATATTGACGTATGAAGAGATGTCAACCTTACTATGCCAAATAGAAGGAGTGTTGAACTCACGACCCCTGTATCTATCGGATAATGATATAGAGGATAATGAGGTTTTGACACCTGGTCATTTTTTAATAGGACGACCCCCGTTAGAAATTATTGAGCCTATGAATAATACCGAAAAAATAGGACATTTAGATAGGTGGAGATTGATACAAAAAATTAAAAGAGATTTTTGGAAAAAATGGAAGGAAGACTACTTGCATACCCTACAAAGGAGGTATAAATGGAAAAAGGATACTCCAAATATAGAAGAAGGACAAGTGGTACTCTTGAAAGATGAAAATTGCCACCCAGTCAGGTGGCCAATGGCAAGAGTAGAAGAAAATTACAAGGGCAAGGACGATAGAGTAAGGGTTGTCAAATTGAAAACCCAAGACGCTTCATTTACAAGACCTATCACAAAAATTTATCCTCTAATGGGTGTACGACAGGTAGATGACGCTGTAAAAATTCCGGTAGCAGATAATAAAAAAAGGGTGTCTCCTAGATTATCAAAGTTAAGCAGTATGCTTATATTGATTCTGCTTGCTTTGTTTCGTCAATTATCTAGTGCTTCATCGGCAACAATCAACAAAAAAATGTTTGATGTTCAGAAACTTAATAGTACCGCGGCAATATATTTAGATCCTTTAGGAGAGGTAGAAATTGTGAGCACCTCTTGGAATTTAGTGGTTTATTATAAAATGGATCCATATTTCAAAATGATTGCGAAAAGTAATTCGATTCTTAAGGGGATGACAAAGGTTTGTGAAAGGCTTTATGGCTTTGAAGAGCAATGTAGTTTAGTTGTGAATAATATGCAAATAAAGTTATCTGATATAGAAGAAAAGAATAGTTTATTTATGATGCCGCCGAGATCAAGAAATAAGCGCGCCCCGTTTGAAGTTATGGGTTCTCTGTATCATATTTTATTTGGTATTATGGATGAAGAAGACCGGGAACAGTTAGAAGAAAATATGAAAAATTTATTGGATAACCAGAACAATCTAGATAAGCTAGTTCAGAAGCAATCATCAGTGGTTGATTCGACGGCTAATTTATTAAAACTAACAACCGAGGAGGTTAACGCAGAGTTTAGGAGCATGCAAAAACGAGTTGAGAACATGACAGAAGTTCTTAAAGAAAATTACTATGTTTATAAAGAATCAATAAAGTTTTTTATGATGACGAAACAGCTGCACACCTTGATTGAAGAGGGTGAAAAGGTGCAATCAGGTATCATCAACCTTTTGATTGATATAAATCATGGTAGGCTAAATACAAACATGTTGCGGCCGAATCAGCTTAAAAGGGAAATTGCTAAAATGCAGCAAGGCCTTTCAGAGAATTTAATAATTCCGGGAAAACGGTCAGGAACGGAGCTTAAGGAGGTATATACGCTGTTAACAGCCAGGGGTTTATTTGTCGACGATAAATTGATCATTAGCGCTAAAGTGCCTCTGTTTAGTAGGCATCCGTCCAAATTGTTTAGACTCATACCTGTTCCCATTCGAAAGGAAGATCAGATGATAATGGTGCATACAACGTCCCAGTATTTGATTTATAATTTCGAGATTGATTCTTATCACATAATGACAGAAGCAACTTTAAATCAATGCCAGAAATGGCAACCAAATAAAAGAATATGCAAGGGAAGCTGGCCCTGGAATTCTGCGAATGACAACGCATGTGAGATTCAGCCGCTAAAGCCGAATAGAGCTGCGAATTGCATATACAAAACCGTAGTAGAATCTAGAAGTTACTGGGTAGAGCTAGAAAAGAAAAGTAGTTGGTTGTTTAAGGTTCCTATCAATACCACAGTCAGACTACAATGTACTGGCTCTCAAATAGAGTTGTTCAATCTGCCTCAACAGGGGGTCTTGAGTATCGCGCCATACTGTACGGCAAGAACCGACGAAAAAATCTTAGTTGCCCACCATAATCTTTTGTCTGAAAGCGAAGAAACATTTTCAACACCGTATATAGGAGATGTTAATGAAGTTCCTAAGATTACTTGGGATCCGCTAAAACTAGCAACATTAAATCATACTGCTGAATTTGAACGTTTAAATAATGAAATTAAATATATTAAAGAACATCATCCTAAACTAAAAGATTTGAATTTCCATCATATTTCCGGACATGCTGGTTTAATAATCGCTTTAATAGTAATGCTAATTTTAGTAATATGTTTTAATCGAGAATGTTATGTAAGACAAAGACTGCAAGCAATAACCTTTGCCGGTCCATTGCCAGGAATATAAATGCCAATATTAAAAAAAAATAAAATTTTAAAAAATATATAAAATACCACTAAACCACAGTCCACTAAATCGTTGTTTAATTAAGTAATGTATTTCAGGCAAATGTAATCGACTGTTTAAAAATATGTAAACATATACTTAGTCTAATTAACCTTTTCGATGTACATTTTTTATAAACGCTAATCTTGCTGGCCCTCGGCAGAATGTTCACACAGGAACACGCACAAATAAAAATAAATATCTTTTGGTTATTTGAACCTCTGCAGCGGTGCACTGTCTAGCACATGTGTTTATATCTGTAAGTACAGCCGCCGCTTGGGCCTAGCATAAAACATGTATCTAGAAAACAAACAACACGACATGTGACCTCCTGCGAGTGGTCACCACATGTCTCTAAAGATAAGGCATATCGGACAGCGGAAAATTCCCGCTTCTACCTAGAGCCTTTAGGGAAACAGATACCCCTGCGTGGGTCTGTTTAGAGATAAGTCTATGCGATGTTCATATTATCTACCTAAGCTAGGACTTTAAGGAAATAAACTCGGTTTCGAAATATCAACTCAACGAATGTAGACGTGTCTTTTATTTAGCACCTCTCTCACATCATATTTTATTGTATTCATGTTCTTATTTTTAGTTACACTTCATTCATTTATTATTTACATTTCTACATTTCATTTCTTTTATTCACACTATTTACATTTCATTTCTTTTATTTACATTATTTACATTTTTTCTGTGCGCTCCGCGTCACAAGTTAATTATTTAGAAACCCGTGGCGGTATATTTGTGTTTGTATACATTTAGCTAATTTATGTGTATGTACATATGTGTGTATATATTTACATAAATTTCTTAAATATGTTTTGTGGGATATGTACCGATATCACTGGAGCTCCAGTGGACTGTATTGGACATACATATTTAAGTGTAAATAAATGCAAGCGAAACACAGTTAACGACAGGGAGCCCGAACTATTCGGAGTTGAATGTTGAACTGTGGCTTAAATTAGTTATTTAGAAATTAACTTTTGGAAATCGGAAAAATAATACATTAAAATTTGGAAGCTGCCGGAGTGTCGGATCAATCGGACTTGGATTTAGACAATCATACAGAGAAGTTTGGCGAACTGAGCTTCGCAGTAACCTCTTTGTATGACCGGCAGTAATAATGTAAATATAACTTATCTAAGTGATTTTTTTTGGCCGTCAGCCGATAGGGTACACAGGGGGATCAACAGATGACCGCGTCATCTGCCGTAACTGTGTGCACCATCGGTAGTGCGACTATACTCTCCAAGCGAGGGCGGCTGGAAGCAGGTCCTTGGTTTGGGCCCAGTCGGGCCCCAACCGAGTACGCTGACTAATGGTAGTCGGGCGGACCTGGACATGTCTTTAAATTGTCTCCCCTCAAGTCAGGAGTGTTACGCGACCCGTGCCCTCTGACTTCCAGGTTCGCAGCTGAGGGGTAAATCCAGCTGTGTTCACACGGAGCCTTCCTAGGGCCGGGCAACCCTAGGTCGTAAGATGCCTTACCGCAGCTTTGGGGCGAAGTTGCGGTCGACCATTCCACATGCCCCAACCCCCCTCAGGCCCGCTGCGCTTGCCTAGCCGAGCAAAGCGGGCGTACATGAATGAAAATGGAAAAAAAACGCCGAGCTTCGGACCTCTCGTGAGAGGTAAAATCCCACAAAACAGTGATGGACGAGGAGGAGACACTGAGGCTGAGTCTGGTCTCAGGGTCTCATCAGAAGTCGGGGACCGACGAAGAAGGGCCGTCGGTGTCTAGTAAAGACACTACGACTCAGTCGAGACCCGATGGGAGAGCAAGTAGCACTCCCCATTCGGAACACAATAGTGGGCCTAATAAAGGCACCACTAAAGACATGAGTAAGATGACTCATCAGCAAAGACGGGCGATGGTTGGTAGAGCCCGCTTCATTCTGCGCAAGATAGCCAAGAATGAGGCCGAGGGCAAGATCGACCCCCGCGATGCGGAAGACAAAGCCAAATTCCTTGCGGAGATCGCGGAATTTGAGAGCTACAAGGCGGAAAACCCCGTGGTAGTCCAGTCCACTCAGGCAAAGCGTAATCGTTCGCAAGACGTGAGCGAGAGCGCACCTAAGAGGGCGAAGGACCCGCAGGGCAAGCCGAGGGTGACCAGCTTCGTCAGCAAGGCGAAGAAGTTCAGCGAGGTGGTCAGAGACAGTCTGGCTATGGCTCTGGTGGACGAGAACCACGACGACGGGCGCCTGCTGTCGGAGAAGTGGGAGGTGATCGAGGCCAAGTTAGCCGACATGGTAACTGACAGAGTAGTCAGCATGCCGGCCGGCCCCATCCCCTCCTTCGACTCCTCGGACGTGGTCAGGGGGCACCGGGTAATTAGGTGCGACGATGGGTTCTCCAGGAACTTCCTGGCGGAGTGCGTGGCTAAGATTAGCGACGCCTGGGCTGGCCTTAAGATTAGGCTAGTCCACGCCAGGGAGATCCCCAGGAGACCCAGAGCTCGTATCTGGTTACCCAAGGGGCAGACTGACCATGTAAAGGTGATCGCTGCTCTGAAGGCTCAGAACCCGGATGTCCATATGGCAGACTGGACCATCCTCAAGGCAGAGAAGGAGATGAAGACGAGCCAGCCTTTCCTCCTGCTGATAAACCAGCGCTGCCTGCCGCAGCTAGAGGCCGCAGACCACAAGGTCAGGTACGGCATAAGGAAGGCAAAGATCAGGGTCTTCCTTGCCGAACCAGACGAGCTACTGGAGGAGGTCGATGACACCAACAAGCTGTTGGACGATATGGTCATCGACGATAAGACCCCCGACACAACACCAAGCACAATCGATGTCGAGCATAGTGCAGATTAACTTGAAGCGCAGCACGCACGCTTCAAGCAATCTCACGATCCTTCTAAGGGAGAGGGATATCGACATCGGCCTGATACAGGAGCCTTGGACAGGGGACGAGCAAGGACGAGCACCAACTCGAATGGTAGGCCGAGAGCATGCATAGTAATAAAAAACCACCTTAATGCTTTTCTCTGTCCCGATCTTAGCACACCTGACCTAGCAGTGGCCAGATTCGTGACGGTGGATGGGAGCGGAGTGCTGATAGCTTCGGCATACATGGCCCATGACGAACCGGCCCCGCCTGAGCCGGTGGTCAAGCTGCTGCAAAGGGCCGAAGACACTAAGACGACCCTAGTGCTAGGATGCGATGCCAACGCAAGGCACACGCTCTGGGGAAGCTCGGAAACAAATGAAAGAGGTGAGTCACTTTTTGATAATATAATTTGTCGTAACGTTACAATATGTAACAGAGGGAAGACGCCGACATTCATTTTTCCCAGCACAGGTAATTTCCAGGGCTGGGAAGAGGTGCTAGACATCACCTTACAGATTGAACAGGGCAAGTACAAGGTAGAGAACTGGAGAGTATCGACCCAACACTCCTTCTCTGACCATAGATATATCTTCTTCGATTTAGCAGTACAAGTTAGCAAACAGGTACCAAAAAGAAACCCACGTAAAGCGGATTGGGGCAAATTCAGTGAAATTGTCCAATCGAAAGTTGGCAACAGGAGGATAAAGGTACAATCCTCCCCTGAGGCCCTCGACAAGGAAGTAGAGGACCTCACCAACATACTTAACAATGCCTTCCAAGAGACTTGTAAGATCACATTCTCAAAGAAGAAGTATCCAACATGGTGGACGAAAGAGCTCAGCGATCTCAGGAGAAGGGCGCGGAAGTCCTTCAACACCAGTTATGGCACCAAGGAATGGGAACCATAGAAGGAGGCGCAGAGAGCGTACAAGAAAGCGATTTACGAGGCCAAAAAGGACTCATGGCAGAGCTACTGCGAGTCACTTGAAGGCGTAAAAGATACTGCGAGACTAAGCAAGATTCTCGCTAAAGGACACACAAGCCCCACCCTGATTAACAGGGCAGACGGCACGGCAACAACGACGATAGAGGAGTCGCTGGAGTTGCTGGTTGACACCCACTTTCCAGGTAACTTGCAAGGGATCAAGGAACCCGAAAGGGGAAGAACCTCACAAATAGAAACGTCAACGAAGGACATCATTACCACTGAGAAGATCCGGTGGGCAATAGATTCCTTCGAAAGGTACAAAAGCCCGGGCCCAGACGGCATAATACCGGCAATGCTACAGACAACCAAAGACAGCATCTGTAGATGGCTGAAAGCCATATACAAGGCTTGCATTAGACTGACGTATATTCCACTCCAGTGGAGGGAAGCGAAAGTCGTTTTTATACCCAAACCAGGAAGAAGGGGCCATATCCTAGCAAAGGATTACAGGCCGATTAGCCTTACCTCCTTCATCCTGAAGTCCCTAGAGAGACTCCTGGATGTTCACATCCGAGAGAAACTTGAGAAAGATGGCTTCTCGGATGCGCAGCACGCATACCGGAAAGGCAGGTCGACAGAGACTGCGCTACATGTAGTAGTGGGTTACGTCGAGAAGACACTACGATACAAACAGTACACAATGGCCACCTTCCTAGACATAGAAGGCGCGTTTAACAACGTAAACGCCGATTCCATCCTGAGCTCCCTCAACTTGTTAGGCATTGAGGAAGGCATCAGAGAGTGGATAAGGGTTATGCTGACGAGTAGGTTGATCACTGCTGAACTGAGTGGCACTCACCTCACGCGAGCAGTGAAGAGAGGCACACCTCAGGGCGGGGTACTGTCACCTCTACTCTGGCTAATAAATATGAACACCATATTGGAAGAGCTCAACATGGGAGGCATCAAAGCAGTGGCCTACGCAGACGACGTAGTACTGCTAGCATCAGGACCCTTTCCTGACGTTATCAGTGGCATAATGACAGGCGCGTTAGGGCAGCTAAACACTTCGGCCAAAACCTGCGGACTAGGCATTAACCCAACAAAGACAGAACTAATGCTCTTCACCAGAAGAACTAAGGTTCCAGCCTTCAACATGCCCAGTATAGGGGGCACGAAACTAACACTATCGGATCAGGCAAAGTATCTAGGAGTGATACTAGATCCAAAACTAACATGGAAAAAGAATGTTGCAGAGAGAGTCAGGAAGGCAAGCATTGCTTTCTACTCCTGCAGAAAAATGTTTGGGAACAACTGGGGGTTGCATCCAAAGATTATTATATGGCTTTACACAGCGGTAGTAAGGCCAATTCTAACATACGGGGCCCTGGTATGGTGGCCAGCACTAACCAGAGCCTACAACATAGCGAAGCTCACCAGAATACAGAGAGCGGCATGCGCAGGAGCCACGGGAGCGTTACGCTCATGCCCCGCGGCTGCTCTAAATGCCATCCTCAACATAATGCCGATAGAACTGTTCGTTAAGGACACTGCCGCGCAGAGTGCAGTAAGACTGAAGGCAAGCTACTGCTGGAAGGAATACGGCACAGGTCACGGCAGGATACTTGAAGGCATTAGAATGGACACAAACGTAAGAACAGACTACATGACAACGGAGATGCACTTCGGGAATGGTTTCACAACCTCGTACCCAACGAGGGAGGACTGGAGCATGGGAAGAGTAACCGTAGAGAACGAGGTATCCCTCTACACCGATGGCTCTAAGATGAGCTGTGGAGTAGGGGCTGGGATCTTCGCCGAGCACTGGGGGATTGAAGAGACCTTTAGTCTCTCAGACTCGGCGACGGTCTTCCAGGCCGAACTACTCGCCATAAGGGAAGCAGCTAAGCTTTCACTAAGACGAGGACTCAGCGATACCACCATACGGATCTACTCGGACAGCCAGGCGGCTATCAAATCCCTAGCTTCCGTGAAAACCACGTCAAAGCTTGTGGCCGAATGCAAGGTAGCCCTAAATAATCTTGCACACGAAAACACGGTTCAAGTAACCTGGGTGCCAGGACACAACGACATCCCAGGCAATGAGAAAGCGGATGAACTAGCGAGAGCAGGCTCCGCAGAACCTAGCACTGATGCAGAAATACCAATATCCCTAAACTCGATCCAGACAAGAATCCACGACCATTTCAAGCAGACAGCCAACAAGGAATGGTCAAGGAGGACAGAGTGTAGAAGATCAAGACAATGTTGGCCAACTTTTGACAAAAATCGAACGAAAGAGCTGCTATCCAACAGCAAGAGGGATATCAGCAGGCTCACAGCAGTCACCACAGGTCACTGGGCGATTGGATCGCACGCAATGAAAATGGGACTGCCACACAACACGACCTGCAGAAGCTGCAAGCAAACAACGGAGCAAGAGACTCCTGAACACCTGCTATGCTTCTGCCCGGCACTAAACTACAAAAGACTACGCCATTTAGGAGCCCGACAGTTGGAGTCACTGGACAGTGTAGGAGAGCTGAAGTTGTCGGCAATCCTAAACTTCCTCACTGAATCGGGATGGTACTAGCGCAACAACTAACAATGAACAGGGGGAGTGGACCAAAAAGGAGCCTAGCTCTAATTGGAGGCCCCAGGGGGCCTCACCACTTATACCTACCTACCTAAGTGA
This sequence comes from Drosophila anomelani, assembly GCA_035045905.1. NCBI lineage: Eukaryota > Metazoa > Arthropoda > Insecta > Diptera > Drosophilidae > Drosophila > Drosophila anomelani. The sequence goes on along the minus strand of JAWNOO010000117.1, from coordinate 3,888,838 downwards.
TTTTAAAGCCACCGAAGCTGCTGGAGAAGGAGCTATCCGGTTGTGTAGGACCATGTTCTGGAGGGGGGTGGCTTTAGCTGAAAATTCACTCGGAACAAAGAACACGGGAAATCTTTTCGGGGTGTTACGCGACGAGCGTCGGCGATCTTTATTGATTCGTAGGGAAATTAGAACTAAAGTACATGAGACTTAAACCTAGCTTGGAGAGCGGATTGGAAGCTCGATGTCTTGGAAGCACGGAGGAAGAGGGAGAGAGAGAGTGTACGGAGTGTACGTTGAGGGTGTAGGTGGAAATACACTGCCTCTCGGAAATATGCGCCCTTTTGGCGCGAACAAACTAAATACCTGTAGGACAACAGAGCATACGTTATTAGCCACTGCCCTGGTCCAAGTAATGTCGAGGGAAACCCCCCATTTGAGATATTAAGAGCTTTGATTGACAGTGGGTCGCAAAGTACAATTATATCTGAGGAAGCTTCACAAATTTTGCAATTACCTAGAATTAAAAGTTATACACAAATTAGTGGTGTTTCCTCCACTAAAAAATGCATTTCTAAGCATAAAGTGAATTTGCAAATTAAAAGAAATGGAAGCAAAGGTAATTTGATGCGATTATTCTTCCAAAGTTTCTGTGTTATTAGCGTTTGAAAAGGGTCAAAAATGGTCATTTTTGGTACTTTGAGGGCGATTTCCTCAAAATTAGTACGTGAGAAAATTTTTTGATTTTCGAACTAGCAATATACAGACCGAGATCTTTCACAATCTGAAGGTTTTATTCACTGTATTTTTGTAAGGTCAATTTTTGTAGACCTGTGTTATTAAATATAGATACTTCCAGGTGGAATAAACTCCGGCTTGCTGATCCAGAATTTAATAAACTAGGTAGAGTGGACCTTATTATAGGAGCAAATTTATGTTCTCACATTTTAAAAAGTGGGTTAAAGAAAATAGACGGACTCCTAGGTCAAAATACCGAATTCGGTTGGATTGTATCAGGCTGCACAAGATCTAAGGGCAACAATACGATAGTTGAAACCATAATCGAGTCCAAAGATTTGGAGAGATTTTGGGAATTCGAAAAGGAGGACAGCAATGACATTGAAACCGAATTTTGCGAAAACAATTTTATTAAAACTACCACGAGAGATTCAAGTGGTAAATATATTGTTAGGATTCCATTTAAGGACGATACATCCTTAGGGGAATCAAAGCCACACAATCAATTTAAAACAATAACAAATGGGACTGCATCTGCTCCATATTTAGCTACTAGAGTTCTAGTAGACATAGCCGATAAATGCAAAAAATGAGTGCTTCAAGATAATTAGAAACGACTTTTACATGGACGATCTCATAACAGGTGCCAATTCGAAAGAAGAAGCAATAAATATAATACAAAATATTTCTCGCGAATTCATGTCAGTTAATCTGAATTTAAGAAAATGGATTTCAAACAAACCAGAGATATTAGAAGTTGTAGAAAATACAGGGGACAACAAGATAATATCTATCAAAGATAATGAGTCCGTGAAAACATTGGGCCTTCAATGGGAACCACAGAAAGATGACTTTAAGTTTGAGGTCAACTTAGGGAGTACAAAAAAAGAAAATAAACGTACTGTTCTCTCAATCTTATCAAGAATTTATGATCCCTTAGGATGGTTAGCCCCAGTAACCATTACAGGGAAGCTTTTTATACAAAAACTCTGGCTTTCTGAAAATAGCTGGGATCAAGAATTATCAGTTGATGATTCCCAAGAATGGTCAAGCTATAAAGAAAAACTGGAATTGCTAGAAAAAATCAGAATACCAAGATGGATTCAAAGCAGATCCAATTCTTTTATTGAACTCCATGGGTTCGCCGATGCATCTGAAAAAGCATATGCCGCCGTAGTATATGCAAAAGTAGGAAAGCTGGTTACGATAGTAACTAGCAAAAGCAGGGTAAACCCAATCAAAAATTGGAAAACGATTCAAAAACTAGAGCTATGCGCTGTTAATCTTCTTAGTAAGCTACTACAAAAAATTAAGGAGTCGATTGATAATGCGGCTAAAATATACGCATGGAGTGACTCTACCATTACGTTGGCTTGGATCAAAGGTGGTCAAAGCAAAATCAAATTTATTAAGCGTAGGACCGATGACATTCAAAAGTATACAGAAGTGGAATGGAATCACGTAAGATCTGAAGATAATCCAGCTGACGCGGCGTCAAGAGTAATTCCCTCAAGCGAGTTAATAAATTTTTATCTTTGGTGGAATGGACCAAGTTGGCTGAAAGAATCAAAAGAGAATTGACCACCTCAAGCAAATGTTGAAGAAGAAGAAATAGGTGTCAATACAATGTTGACAACTGATGGGGATATGATTTATAACCTGTTGGGAAATTATTCATGTATTCACAAGTTAAAAAGAATAGTGTGTTACATAGTTCGATTTGTTAATATAAAAACAAGAAATAAATCTTATCCGCGTTGCTTAACAGCTAAGGAATTACAGTACGCAGAAACAATAAAAATTAAAAAAGAGCAAGAATTCCAATTTGGTTCAGAGCTCAACTGTTTGCTTAACAAAAAAGAAATTAAAACTTATTCTAAAATCTTAAGCTTGCATCCATTTCTTGATCAAAATAATATTGTCAGAGTAGGCGGCAGATTACAAAATTCCAATGCCAGATTCGAAGTGAAGCATCCAATTATTATCGATAAAGGTCACATTTCTTCGTTAATTATAGAAAATGCTCATAAGGAAACCTTGCATGGCGGAATAAATTTAATGAGAACACATATTCAGCGATAGTATTGGATCTTTGGATTAAAGAATTCACTAAAGAATAAATTAAATGAATGCACGAAATTTGCAAGATATCGCCATATTACCGCACAACAAGTGATGGGAAATTTACCCAAATATAGGGTAACAATGACATGCCCAATTTTAAATACAGGAATTGATTACGCAGGGCCTTACTACTGTTCCAAAAATAGAGGTCAGAAAACATACAAAGGATATAATGCGGTATTTGTGTGTATCGCAACAAAGGCGATACGAAATTGTAAGTGATTTAACTTCTGACGCCTTCTTAGCAGCACTCAGGAGATTTATCGCAAGAAGAGGAAGATGTGCCAGTATCTATTACGAGGAATTGGCAAAGGCAATACAAGAAAATGCTGTAGTTGCATCTCAACTCGAGAAAGAAGGGATTGAGTGGCATTTTATCACCCCGGCAGGACCTCACTTCGGAGGTATTTGGGAGGCCGGCGTAAAATCTATGAAATACCATTTAAAACGAGTGATTGGAGATAGTATATTAACATACGAAGAGATGTCAACCTTGCTATGCCAAATAGAGGGAGTTTTAAACTCACGACCCCTATATCTATCAGATAATGATATAGAGGATAATGAAGTTCTAACTCCGGGTCACTTCTTAATAGGACGACCACCATTAGAAATAATCGAACCTATAAATGATATCCAGAAAATAGGTGATTTAGATAGGTGGAAATTAATCCAAACAAGTAAGAAAGCTACAGTCGAGTGGGCTCGACTGTGAGATATCCGTTACCCATACTTAAACCAGAAAAGCGTCAGGACGCCAGAAAAAACAGTTAATACAATTTTGAACATAACGGACAAATGCAAATGCAAGTGAAATATAATCACATGCAAACAAAAACACATACACATGTATCTATGTGCGTAAAAACGCGTCATTATTGCATTCAAGCGGCTAATAATTATTACCATTTATTAAAATTGCTTCTCGAATATCTTATAAGATTCTTTTCCGAACACAACCAAGAACTGATAAGAATATTTAGTTGGTCTAATTGGTAAACCAAAGGAAGCCTGCTGCCAGCAGCCGTTTGTGGCCATACAAAATTATTTCTTTAATAACTTCGACAATTTTTATCTGATCGCAACCAAATTTTCAGGGATCACACAGACTATAGCTCTTAATATACATACCGAAATTCGACTCTAGCTATAAAATGATACGCTTAATACGGTTTTTTTTATGATTTGCGGGGGCGGAGGTGGGCGTGGTAAAAATTTGAAACAAACTTGATCTGCGTGCAAGCATAAGAAATGCTTTGGAAAAAAATTAGAGCTCTATCTCTTATAGTCTCTGAGATCCAGTGTTTCATACAGACAGTGTCGGAAATGCTTCTTTCTACCTGTTATATACATTTCCTGCCGGCACAAAGTTATAATACCCTTCTACTCTATGGGTAGCGGGTATAAAAATGAAAAGAGATTTTTGGAGGAAAGGGAGGAGGACTACTTGCATACCTTGCAACAGAGGTATAAATGGAAACAAGTAAGAAGGCTACAGTCGAGTGAGCTCGACTGTGAGATACCCGCTACCCATACGTAAACCAGAAAAGCGTCAGGACGCCAGAAAAAACAATTAATACAATTTTGAACATAACGGACAAATGCAAATCAAGTGTAATATAAGCACATGCATACAAAAATACATACACATGTATCTATGTGTGTAAAAACGTGTCATTATTGCATTCAAGCGGCTAATAATTATTACCATTTATTAAAATTTCTTCTCGAATATCTTATAAGATTATTTTCCGAACACAACCAAGATCTGATAAGAATATTTAGTTGGTCTAATTGGTCAACCAAAGGAAGCCTGCTGCCAGCAGCCGTTTGTGGCCATACAAAATTATTTCTTTAATAACTTCGACAATTTTTATCTGATCGCAACCAAATTTTCAGGGATCACACGGACTATAGTTCTTAATATACATATTGATATTCGCGACTCTAGCTTTAAAATTATACGTTAAATACGCTTTTTTATGATTTGCGGGGGCGGAGGTGGGCGTGGTAAAAATTTGAAACAAACTTGATCTGCGTGCAAGCAAAACAAATACTGTCGAAAAAAAAAGTAGAGCTCTATCTCTTATAGTCTCTGAGATCCAGTGTTTCATACGGACAGACGGACAGACAGACAGACAGACAGACGGACATGGCTAGATCGACTCGGCTGTAGATCCTGATCAAGAATATATATACTTTATAGGGTCGGAAATGCTTCCTTCTACCTGTTACATACATTTCCTGCCGGCACAAAGTTATAATACCCTTCTACCCTATGGGTAGCGGGTATAAAAAGATATCCCGAATATTGAAACGGGTCAAGTAGTTCTCTTGAAGGATGAAAATTGCCACCCAGCCAGATGGCCAATGGCAAAGGTAGAAGAAACGTACAAAGGTAAGGACAATAGAGTTAGGGTAGTCAAAGTCAAAACCCCAGAAGCGTCATTTACAAGACCAATTACAAAGATTTGTCCTTTAATTGGTGTACAAAAAGCAGAGGACGCAGTACAAATTCCGATCACAGATACTAAAAGAAGAGTATCTCCTAGATTGTCGAAGTTAGGCAGTATGATGATATTGATGTTGCTTGCTTTCCTTTGCCAGTTATCAAGTTCTACACCGACGACTATAAAAAAGACTAGGTTTGATATTCAGAATCTTAATAGCACTGCGGCAATTTATTTAGATCCATTGGGAGATGTGGACATAGTAAGCACATCTTGGAATTTAGTGATGTAGTGATGTAGTGATGAAGCAAGCGTGCCCCGTTCGAGTTCATGGGTTCGTTATATCATATTTTATTTGTCGTAATGGATGAGGATGACCGAGAACAATTAGAAGAAAATATGAAGAATTTATTAGACAACCAGAATAACAGATGAACTAATTCAGAATCAAACATCAGTGGTTGATTCAACTAATTTATTAAAAAGAACGACCGAAGACGTAAACGAAAATTTTTGGAGTATGCAAGTTAGAATTGAGAACATGATGGAAGTTCTTAAAGAAAATTATTATGTCTATAAGGAATCGATAAAGTTTTTTATGGTAACAAAACAACTGAACTCCCTGATTGAGGAAGGTGAAAAGGTGCAGGCAGGTATAATTAGCCTTTTAATCGATATTAATCATGGTCGGCTAAATACAAATATTCTTCGGCCAAACCAACTGAAAAAGGAGAAAATTCGAAAATGCGAAAATTCAGGAAAGTCTTTCGGAAAATCTAATAATTCCAGGGAAGCGGTCAGGGACAGAGCTTAAGGAAGTATATACTCTGTAACCAGCCAGGGGATATCGACGACAAACTAATCATTAGCGCTAAGGTGCCGGTATTTAGTAGGCATCCGTCTAAATTATTCAGACTCATTCTGGTGCCAATTAGGAATGAAGATCAGATGATCATGCTGCATACAACTTCCAAATATTTAATTTATAATTTTGAGATTAATTCTTATCACATAATGACTGAAGCAACCTTAAATGAATGCCAGAAATGGCAACCGAATAAAAGGATATGCAAAGGAAGTTGGCCCTGGATTTCTGCGAATGACAACGCATGTGAGATTCAGCCGCTAAAGCCAAATAGAGCTGCGAACTGTATCTATAAACAAATCGTGGATTCTAAAAGTTACTGGGTAGAGTTGGAAAAGAAAAGTAGTTGGTTGTTTAAAGTTCCTATCAATACCAAAGTCAGACTGCAATGTACTGGCTCTCAAATACAGTTATTTGACCTGCCTGAGCAAGGGGTGCTAAGTATTGCGCCATATTGTACGGCACGGACCGACGATAAGATCTTAGTTGCCAATCATAATATTCAATCTGAAAGCGAGGAAACGCTATCAACATCATATATAGGAGATATCAACGAAGTTCCAAAGATTATTTGGGATCCGCTAAAACTAACAACATTAAATCATACTGTTGAAATTGAACGATTAAATAATGAAATTAAATACATAAAAGAACATCATTACAACTTAAAAGATTTGCATTTCCATCACATTTCCGGACATGCTGGCTTAATGATTGCGTTAGAAATTATGATTATTTTCATAATAAATTTTGTACAAAATGGGCTGTTAGACAAAGACTGCAAGCAATAACCTTTTCCGGTCCATTGTCAGTCATATAAATGTTAATAATTAAGATCAAACAAAATGTAAAAAAATATATATGAATAAATACAGTCCACTATATCGATGTTTAAAGAAAAAATAACATTAAAAAAGATATAATATAAAAGATATAAAAATATATATATCGTTGCTTTAGGATCAAATGTATGTACTATAAGCCAGTAAGTAAGAAAAAAATATAAAGAATATACATATGGTAAAGTTAAAACCATTATAAATAATGTTTGCGACAAAATTGTAAAACGTGCTCCTAATCTTGCTGGCCCTTGGCACCAAAATTCACACATGAACAAAAAGGATCCCTTGACTAAAGGGATCGCCGAAGAAGTACAAAAGACCATTGCGTTGGTCTTGTTAAAGATAAGATTATGTAAATTTCATGTTAGCTACCTAAGCTAGGACTTAACGAAATAAAGACAGTTTGGAATATCAACTCAACGGTGTTAGACGCGTGTTTTATTTACAGCCTCTCTAACAGAGCTCTTCTTCAAAAATACACATCGACAGCTGGAGGTACCCTTCGCCGTGTATGCAGACTTCGAGTGCATACTCGAACCAACGAATATTGACGTAAGCGAAAAATCGAAATTAGTAAATAAGCATATCCCGATAGCCTTTGCCTATTACATTAAATGTTCTTTTGACCCCTCCTTAGAGAAATTTGTTTCAAAGACAGGATCAAATGTCGGGCGCACTTTTGTAGATTCTTTAACATCCGATTTGTCTGCTTTATATGAAAATTATATGAACCAAATAGTTCCCATTCAAATGAGTCCACAGGACTCTTATGATTTTGATGAGGCTCTTAATTGCCACATATGTAAGGGAATTTTAGGTAATGACAGGGTGCGAGATCACAGTCATTTTACAGGTAAATTTCGAGGTGCAGCACATAGTGAGTGCAACCTTAAATACAAGACGGGAGATTTTATCCCAGTTTTCTTCCACAATTTCTCGAAGTATGATTCTCACTTATTTGTGAAAGAACTTGGGGAGATTGAGGGAGAAATTAAAATAATTCCTTTGAATAAGGAATTATACATCTCCATGTATCCCTATAGGAAAAAATAAGATGGAGATGAGATTTTTAGATACTTTTCGAAGGTGTGTTCCCATATGAATATTTCAATTCAGAACACAAACTATCCGAGAGTTCTCTCCCACCAATGTCCTCATTTTATAGTAAATTAACAGACACAGAATGCTCTGAAGTTGATTATAGTCATGCAGTTCAGGCTTGGAATCATTTTAAATGTCAAACGCTTAGGGACTATTTAGAATTATACTTGAAAACGGATGTTTTGTTGCTGACAGACGTCTTCCAGAATTTTAGGGGCATTTGCACAAATATCTATGATCTCGACCCTGCCCATTATTATACGAGTCCAGGGCTGTCATGGGATGCTATGCTAAAAAGTACAGAGATTTCCCTCGAGTTACTCACTGACATTGATATGATTACATATATTTTGTCTGGAATTCAAGGGGGTCTAGTCCAATGTAGCCATAGATACACAAAAGCAAATCACAAATACCTCAAAGATTTTGATTCTTTAAAGGAATCAGAATATTTTATGCATCCACAGGATGCAAATAATTTATATGGATGGGCAATGTCTGAAGCCCTTCCATATAGCGGTTTCAAATGGTTGGATCAAATAGAAATATAATTATTTAATATTAATTCTATTCCTAAAATAGTGAGTATGGATATATTCTAGAGGTAGACTTGAAATATCCATAGTCACTTCACGTTGAACACAACGACCTAAGTAGTATAAAAACCTAACTTTCGGGTCACTTTGATGTCGGCAAAAAGGGTGATAAAATTGCAATTAATGGGCTACCTGTCAAAGATTAAGTGGTTGAGGGTAATAAAAATGCAATTAATTAGGGTTAGATGTCAACATGTCAATAGGGGAAGGGTAATACAGATGCAATTAATTGGGGTCAGCGTATGTAAAAGGGTATTTGAGATAACAAGTGTATGAAGCCGCCGAAAAGGATATGAATGGGCGTGGGAAACCTGGCTCACATGTGCACTTTCACATAAAAAGGGACGGGGAAAAGGGTGCTAAAGGCGCCGAAAAGGATATGAATGGAAGTGGGAATCCTAGGTCACACGTGCACCTGCACTCAAAAAGGGACGGGGGAAAGGGCGCTCTGGAACGATCCCGTTCACGTAGCGATCTCGTCCCCGCTCCGAAACGAACCCGTAGCGATCTCGTTAGCGCGCCGCCTCGATCCTGAAGCGCACTTGGGCGTCCACCCTCGATCCTCCCATAAAAAAGGGACAGACGGTGATTGAAGAAGGTTGCTGCTATCATAACAGAAAAAACCCACTTTAGTCGTCTAGACAGGACACTCACCCATGTCCCTCGCTTAAAAAAGGGACAGTCTGTGATCGAAGACGGGAAAAAACTCACTTTACTCGTCTAGACAGCACACTCACCCATGTCCCTCGCTAAAAAAAGGTTGGAAAGGACAAGTGAAAAAGAGGCCTGATTTCGTTGGAAAGGACAAGTGAAGAAGGCTATTGATCTCGAAGGACGCACACCCATGACCCTCGATTAAAAAGGCGCCTACATGCCATTGAAACACAAGAACGCTCACCCACGATCCTGTAAGACGCCTCACTTAAGGAAAGGGACAGTGCACACGAAAGGTATATGTGTGTAATTAGGACTCATTGAAGGATACCTAGCATCTCAACAACCCCTTCCTTTCATCCCATTCGAGAAAGGATCGTGGAAAAGGACCTTTCTCAAATGGAATGAAAGGGCTGAGGGAAGCGTAACGGAAAAAGGATAGACTTCTAGAGACGAGGCGTCACACCCCAGCCACTCAAAAGTCACAAATTCAAAACAAACAAGATGGACATACAGTCGGGTGTCCCGACAGTAGAATACCATGTACCATTACAAGGCATGTCCCAAAGTTATATAAAAGAAAGAGAATAAGAATAAAAAACTGAGACAAATTGACATATAATGCAAAAGTCTTCCCATTTAGAAGCAAAGTCGATAGCTCAGTGGGTAAAGCTGCACGTACTTTTTTGTAAGCAATTGGCCTGGGTTCGAATCAACCCCAGGCATATGGAATTTTTTCATTTTTAAAACATTAAGTATAGTTGTTTGCTTGCATTTTTTTATTTCTTAGTATTAAATACTGTAATAATTTTGATTTACTGAAAAAAAAAAAAAAAATATTTACTAAAAATAAAAAAATTTTCACTCGTCGCCGACGGGATTTGAACCCGTGACAACTAAACATATCAAAAAGACTTCAGCTTAGCCAGCTGCACCACCAACCAATTCAAAGAGAGTAATCTTATTTTCATAATAATGTGAACATAACTAGAATGTTTAGAATGGAGCCTTCAGCCAAGGCTGCCTCTTGTACACGTAATGTGTTTAAACTTTAAAGTAAAAAGCCTATATCTCCGCTATTTATGGCACTATCACAATGAAATTTGGACAATCTGTGTATTTTGATAAAATCCATTAAGCTTTTGAATATGGTTTACATAACTTTATAAATTTAGGAGCTATACGTTTTTTTCAAATAGCTCCTCCATAAAGGGGAGCAGCAAAAATTTAAAACAAACTTGATCTGCGTGCAGATATAAGAAGTCGAAATCCCAAGTTTGGTGTCTCTAGCTCTTATAGTCTCTGAGATCTAGGCGTTCATACAGACAGACGGACAGACGGACAGACAGACAGACGGACGGACGGACGGACAGACGGACATGGCTATATCGACTCCTTTAGTGGTCCTGACCAATATTTAGGTAACTTTTGGGGGTCTGCCACGCCTCCTTCTGCCTGTTACAGAAAATCACACTCGCACAAAACTATAATACCTGTGTACCTTTGGTACATGGTATAATAAAGGAAAATCTGAAGTGTAAAAAGGCTGAAAAAAAAGAAATTCCCAAATCCCTTTCCCAAAAAAAAATTAATTAAATTTTCTTCCAAATATTTATTTATTTATTTTTACTTCAATAATCAAAAGCGACGTTCTAAATTAACATACATTTTCATAATTTTTAATGATTTTTGTGAGCGTACAGTAAAGAAATGACATGCACACGTATCAAGTCCATTGTCGGTTTAATCATTTGCCCAACAACAAGATGTAAAATGTTGTCCATGTATATTTGAAACCAACGGCGTATCAGGCATCCTTTTCTGGAAATATTCCAAAGAGTCCTCCAAATATAAAACATGTTCAGGGAAAATTTGTTCCTTAAACATTTTCATAAAATTATTTATCCTCATGACAAGTTGTTGAATTGAGATGTGGGTTGTGGTGTTGATTTTGTTTCCGATTGCCAGCATTTTTGATAGCTCCGTGAACGTCTGCTTCCAACGAATTTGGATATTTGAATGAACTTATCCTTTGAAAATTGTTAAACGATACGTTGAACTAATCCATTCAACGGTGTGTATTCGACTAGTCGATCATGGATGAGAAGGCAATATACTTTCGTATTCATCTTACTTGCTTGAGTTAGCCCTGTAGAAATTTTAATATCAATTGGTCCTGATTTGACTGTCTCATTCTGGTATGAGAGATCAACAACAACAATTGGAGCCTTTGTCATGAAATCCATGGGGGATAAAAGAGCTCGTGGTTCTCGATTGTAGTAGCTCTCTTGAAATTTTGTATACATATCATACAAGACAGCAAACCGATTTTCAGAATATCTGAGATTTAAGTCCTCATAAGGATAAACTTCTGAATTTAGATATACCTTTGCATTTCTCAAATTGTTTGTAATTTAATGTAAATGCAATGACAGCAAAGCGTGGTCGTTCTCTATTGGCCGACAACTTTACATTCCATATATGATGAGTTCCCTGCACCAATGTTGGATTTATATAGCAATCCCAACTCCGGAATGCGAGTGGAAGGGTAGCTCCACTTTTCACAACATTAAACATTTTAATTTTCGCTGTATCACTTGGAACGATGTGGGGAATCTTCCAACTAATACTATTTATAGCAATTTTATGCGCTTTTCCTTCAACATTTTTAACATACATATCATTAGTGTTTTTTGTGAGCAAGAAAATGAGTTCATGTTTACAATTTAACACTACTTTCTTATAGTCTTCAGCAAATCCCAGCAACATTTTTAAGGGAACAGAAAAGCTGAAATGTCCTTCAGAAGGGATATTATCTCCTCCACTCCACCCAGCATTGCGGTAAAGAGCTCCTTCTTGTTGACTGACTGAGAGAAAGTTCTTAATAGTTGTTGTAATTCCAGTAAACCGTGTCCTATCCACTTCACATCCGTTCAACTCATATCTTATTTCATCCAGAAAATAGGCCATGCAATTATTTTTGAGCATGCCATTGACACCATTTGTAGTACTTGTTCCTGTATTCGCATCAATAATTCAGCTAAGCGTTCCTTCAATGTGAAGAAAACTTTCGCACGGAAGGACATACAGGTCCGAGTTTTGAATAGTGATTCTAAGTTCATCGTTTTCTTTGAATGACGCTTGATAAGGAAAATAAGTGTGATATTCCTTTTTGATAATACTTTCATCATTAATGGGTTTTTCTTGAACGTAAAAAATGTCATTCATTTGAATATTGAATTGTAGTAGTATAAAAACCTAACTTTCGGGTCACTTTGATGTCGGCTAAAAGGGTGATCAAAATGCAATTAATGGGTTACCTGTCAAAGATTAAGTGGTTGAGGGTAATAAAAATGCAATTAATTAGGGTTAGATGTCAACATGTCAATAGGGGAAGGGTAATAAAGATGCAATTAATTGGGGTCAGCGTATGTAAAAGGGTATTTGAGATAACAAGTGTATGAAGCCGCCGAAAAGGATATGAATGGGCGTGGGAAACCTGGCTCACACGTGCACTTTCACATAAAAAGGGGCGGGGAAAAGGGTGCTAAAGGCGCCGATTAGGATATGAATGGGAGTGGGAATCCTAGGTCACACGTGCACCTGCACTCAAAAAGGGACGGGGAAAAGGGTGCTAAAGGCGCCGAAAAGGATATGAATGGGAGTGGGATCCTGGACCGCACGTGCACTTTCACTTAAAAAGGGACGGGGAAAAGGGCGCTCGGGAACGATCCCGTTCACGTAGCGATCTCGTCCCCGCTCCGAAACGAACCCGTAGCGATCTCGTTATCGCACCGAAACGATGCTGAAGTGCACTTGCACTACAATTGGAGAGGCTATACCTACCGGTATCTTACCAAGTTGAGACACACTTCAAAAAGGTTAAAAAGGGCAAGAAAGGACCTACAATGTTTCTGCAACCTTTTTCTCTTTTGATTTTTTGGGGTTTGCAGTGACTCTAGTTGCAACTTAAGAATCAGTTCTAGTTTGTGTCTCGAACGGATCTGTGAAAAATTCAACCATTCAATTTTCGATAAAGTGAAAAATAAAAATTTAGCTAAATAAATAAATAATAAAGCTAATTTGCTAAAAACAAATATCAGTGCAAAAACTCAAAAGTTTAGTGAAAGTTTATCAACATTTCAACCACCACCACCACCACCACCACCACCTTCTAAATCAAAATGTATGCCAACAACAACACCAACAACATGATCACCTGCTACACCTGCCGTCTACACTTCTCATCAAAAATGCAATGGGTAGCTCACGTTCGCACGGAAGAGCATAAATACCTTGCCACCCACCCCCTGGATGGGGCAATTAAACAAATTGTTGATGGATACAAGGGACTTCAATATATGTATATGAATGAGGGATCAGCTCTTCGATTCCCTGGCGAATTCCTGTATGAAGCAGGTCAAGCACTGCTCCCTCATATTGAAAGAGTGCTGCCTTACCATACATCTTCAAAAATTAATTTCGAGCTATTCGCAGAATTTATGCTCATGAAGGAAGATGAAGCATATATCGAAATAAAATCGTTCCAGAGTAAGATGACTCTATTAACGATGGGTACAAATTTGGCTGAATTATACAATTCTCACATGGAGAGTATAATTATGAAAATGAGCGAGTTCCAAGAGAAGGACAGTGGATGGACTCTGACAAAGATCCTCAGAGTTGAGATGAACATGTTAAAATGTGTTCCACTGAAAGGATCTGAATATTTTGAGCTCCCTAAATCCCTCAAAGCCCGCAGAGCGTGTGTAAACGTACACAACAAAGATGAGTTCTGCTTCAAGTGGGCAATTGTGTCTGCTCTCAACCCGAAGGTTAGGGGTGAGCGATGCAGTGTTTATGATGTGGATATAAAATCACCGATTATCCACACAAATAACAGTACAATTGACTTCACTGGGCTAACATTCCCTATGAAGAAGGAGAAAATCCACTTATTTGTCGAGCGAAACCCACACATTAGCATAAATGTGTTTGGATATGACAATGAGAAGGATAAAATAATTGAACCATATTTTTCAAATGGGATGGAGAAGCGTTACCACATAAATTTACTATTTATCGACGCCCCAACCCCCGAAATCCACGGACATTATGTATGGATTAAAAATATTTCAAGGTAAGCACAAATAACTTAAAAAATAAATAATTAAATATATACTAATTCAAATGAAATATTTTTCTTTATAGACTATTATCTTCCCAAGTGGGAAATAATAGAATCAAACGTTGGTTCTGCAACAAGTGCCTTTCGTTTTCAACGAGTGAGGAGAGGGCTCAACGACATGAGGAAAGATGTAAAAAAATGGTGAGCGAACAACCGAAGGAAACGGAGCTCTCCTTCAAAAATACGCATCGACAGCTGGAGGTACCCTTCGCCGTGTATGCAGACTTCGAGTGCATACTCGAACCAACAAATATTGATGTAAGCGAAAAACGAAATTAGTAAATAAGCATATCCCGATAGCCTTTGCCTATTATATTAAATGTTCTTTTGACCCCTCCTTAGAGAAATTTGTTTCAAAGACAGGATCAAATGTCGGGCGTACTTTTGTAGATTCTTTAACATCCGATTTGTCTGCTTTATATGAAAATTATATGAACCAAATAGTTCCCATTCAAATGAGTCCACAGGACTCTTATGATTTTGATGAGGCTCTTAATTGCCACATATGTAAGGGAATTTTAGGTAATGACAGGGTGAGAGACCACTGTCATTTTACAGGTAAATTTCGAGGTGCTGCACATAGTGAGTGCAACCTTAAATACAAGACGGGAGATTTTATCCCAGTTTTCTTCCACAATTTCTCAAAATATGATTCTCACTTATTTGTGAAAGAACTTGGGGAGATTGAGGAAGAAATTAAAATAATTCCTTTGAATAAGGAATTATACATCTCCATCTCCAAATTTATCCCTATAGGAAAAAATAAGATGGAAATGAGATTTTTAGATACTTTTCGATTCATGCCCTCTAGTCTAGACACCCTTGCAGGAAATTTAAATGAAGGAGATTTCAAAGTTCTTCGAAATCAATTTCCAAATATCACCGATTTTTCACTGCTTCGTAGGAAAGGTGTGTTCCCATATGAATTCTTGGATTCAGAACACAAACTATCCGAGAGTTCTCTCCCACCAAGGTCCACATTTTATAGTAAATTAACAGACACAAAATGCTCTGAAGTTGATTATAGCCATGCAGTTCAGGTTTGGAATCATTTTAAATGTCAAACGCTTAGGGACTATTTAGAATTATACTTGAAAACAGATGTTTTGTTGCTGACAGACGTATTCCAGAATTTTAGGGGCATTTGCTCAAATATCTATGATCTCGACCCTGCCCATTATTATACAACTCCAGGGCTGTCATGGGATGCTATGCTAAAAAGTACAGAGATTTCCCTCGAGTTACTCACTGACATTGATATGATTATGATTCTTCAAAGGAATCGGAATATTTGATGTATGTGGATGCGAACAATTTATATGGATGGGCAATGTCTGAAGCCCTTCCATATAGCGGTTTCAAATGGATGGATCAAACAGAAATAGAATTATTTAATGTTAATTCTATTCCTGAAAATAGTGAGTATGGATATATTGTAGAGGTAGACTTGAAATATCCATACTCACTTCACGATGAACATAACGACCTACCATTTTGCCCATCCAATAGATTGCCCTCTAAAATTTCAAAGACCCCCAAATTAATAGCAGATCTTTGTGATAAAAAGAAATACATTATTCACTATAAAAGCTTGCAACAGTGTTTAGTGAATGGTTTAGTGCTTGAAAAGGTGCACAGTATACTTCAATTTAAGCAAAAACCATGGCTTAAGAAGTATATTGATATTAACACCGAACATAGGACTAGGGCTAAAAGTAATTTCGATAAAGACTTTTTAAGCTTTTCAACAATAGCGTGTACGGGAACACTATGGAAAATAGCTTAAAGCGTAAAGATATTCGATTAATTACAGAGTGGGAATCCCCACCTGTATCATCTCAAGGTGGTCGCCCTAGGTTATGTGCAAGGGAGTTAATTGCTAGAGCCAATTTCCACAGTGCAACTAAATTCAGTGAAAATATGTATGCTATTCAAATGAATAGATTACATAATGTTTGTGATAAACCAACATACTTAGGTTTTGTAGTGTTGGAGCTTTCAAAATGGAAGATGTACGATTTTCACTATTCCTATATGAAACCGAAATTTTGAGATGCACTCAAATTAAATTATATGGATACGGATTCGTTTATATATTCTATAAAATCAGAGGATTTATATAGCGACATTCGTGATGATCTCGAATTAAAATTCGATACATCTGAATATCCAGATGAAATGGCTAGGCAATATAACTTCCCACAGTGCAATAAAAAACGTTTAGGGTACTTCAAAGATGAGCTGCATGGCAGGTCAATGAGAGAGTTTGTGGGTCTTCGGTCAAAAATGTATGCCTACACATCGGAGGGCACAGGTAGTCAGCCTGAAAAATGTGAGAAAAATAAGGGTGTAAACGAAGTTGTTTGGAAAAAATTACATTCAACAACTATAAAAATTGTTTGATGACAGGACAGCAAGAAAGTGATAGCATGTACTTGTTTAGGTCTAGAGGGCATGAAATAAGTACATTAAAAATTTCAAAAATAACGTTAGACAACAAAGACGATAAAAGAATAATATCCCAAGATGGGATTTCCACATTAGCAATAGGACATTATAGGACAATTGAAGGAGAAATTTATAGTAATATGTCTACTCTAGAAGCAGACTCAAGGATTTGGCGTAGCCAAATGACTGCACTAGAGAATAATGAAACTGAAAGTGTTAATTGTAAAAGAAAATTAGATGAAACCGAAAGTGCGCTCGACAAATTTGAAATAGATTTAATTTGGCACTATATGGAAGTGGATAAAATGAGAAATCCAAGAATTAGGTTTTAAAATGATAAATCCAGTTGGTAAGTGAAACAAATAATGTAAATTGTAATACAATAATTTATTAAAAAATGTTTATTCTAAGATTAACAAATAAATGTAAACTATTCTGTATATAATAATAAGCTAAGATGTAAATTGTATAAAATACTTGAAATAAAAATCAAAAGAAAATTTAAAATTGTTGTATTTATTTCATTACAAAATTTCAGAGTTATTTATCCAGCTGTCATCACTTTTTGGGAAACCTAACCAACGTACAAGAGATCTTTTTCCTTCTCTTTAAAGTACTTTCTCTACTAGGTAGGTATTGGGAAATTTGGTTTTTTTCAACTCCTCCCTATAGAACCCACTCTTAACAGGATTCCCATTTAAATCTTCCAATAGATATGTTGTTGGATATGCAAGAAAGGACCTAAAATGTTTCTGCAACCTTTTTCTCTTTTGATTTTTTGGGGTTTGCAGTGACTCTAGTTGCAACTTAAGAATCAGTTCTAGTTTGTGTCTCGAACGGATCTGTGAAAAATTCAACCATTCAATTTTCGATAAAGTGAAAAATAAAAATTTAGCTAAATAAATAAATAATAAAGCTAATTTGCTAAAAACAAATATCAGTGCAAAAACTCAAAAGTTTAGTGAAAGTTGATCAACATTTCAACCACCACCACCACCACCACCACCACCTTCTAAATCAAAATGTATGCCAACAACAACACCAACAACATGATCACCTGCTACACCTGCCGTCTACACTTCTCATCAAAAATGCAATGGGTAGCTCACGTTCGCACGGAAGAGCATAAATACCTTGCCACCCGCCCCCTGGATGGGGCAATTAAACAAATTGTTGATGGATACAAGGGACTTCAATATATGTATATGAATGAGGGATCAGCTCTTCGATTCCCTGGCGAATTCCTGTATGAAGCAGGTCAAGCACTGCTCCCTCATATTGAAAGAGTGCTGCCTTACCATACATCTTCAAAAATTAATTTCGAGCTATTCGCAGAATTTATGCTCATGAAGGAAGATGAAGCATATATCGAAATAAAATCGTTCCAGAGTAAGATGACTCTATTAACGATGGGTACAAATTTGGCTGAATTATACAATTCTCACATGGAGAGTATAATTATGAAAATGAGCGAGTTCCAAGAGAAGGACAGTGGATGGACTCTGACAAAGATCCTCAGAGTTGAGATGAACATGTTAAAATATGTTCCACTGAAAGGATCTGAATATTTTGAGCTCCCTAAATCCCTCAAAGCCCGCAGAGCGTGTGTAAACGTACACAACAAAGATGAGTTCTGCTTCAAGTGGGCAATTGTGTCTGCTCTCAACCCGAAGGTTAGGGGTGAGCGATGCAGTGTTTATGATGTGGATATAAAATCACCGATTATCCACACAAATAACAGTACAATTGACTTCACTGGGCTAACATTCCCTATGAAGAAGGAGAAAATCCACTTATTTGTCGAGCGAAACCCACACATTAGCATAAATGTGTTTGGATATGACAATGAGAAGGATAAAATAATTGAACCCTATTTTTCAAATGGGATGGAGAAGCGTTACCACATAAATTTACTATTTATCGACGCCCCAACCCCCGAAATCCACGGACATTATGTATGGATTAAAAATATTTCAAGGTAAGCACAAATAACTTAAAAAATAAATAATTAAATATATACTAATTCAAATGAAATATTTTTCTTTATAGACTATTATCTTCCCAAGTGGGAAATAATAGAATCAAACGTTGGTTCTGCAACAAGTGCCTTTCGTTTTCAACGAGTGAGGAGAGGGCTCAACGACATGAGGAAAGATGTAAAAAAATGGTGAGCGAACAACCGAAGGAAACGGAGCTCTCCTTCAAAAATACGCATCGACAGCTGGAGGTACCCTTCGCCGTGTATGCAGACTTCGAGTGCATACTCGAACCAACAAATATTGATGTAAGCGAAAAAACGAAATTAGTAAATAAGCATATCCCGATAGCCTTTGCCTATTATATTAAATGTTCTTTTGACCCCTCCTTAGAGAAATTTGTTTCAAAGACAGGATCAAATGTCGGGCGTACTTTTGTAGATTCTTTAACATCCGATTTGTCTGCTTTATATGAAAATTATATGAACCAAATAGTTCCCATTCAAATGAGTCCACAGGACTCTTATGATTTTGATGAGGCTCTTAATTGCCACATATGTAAGGGAATTTTAGGTAATGACAGGGTGAGAGACCACTGTCATTTTACAGGTAAATTTCGAGGTGCTGCACATAGTGAGTGCAACCTTAAATACAAGACGGGAGATTTTATCCCAGTTTTCTTCCACAATTTCTCAAAATATGATTCTCACTTATTTGTGAAAGAACTTGGGGAGATTGAGGAAGAAATTAAAATAATTCCTTTGAATAAGGAATTATACATCTCCATCTCCAAATTTATCCCTATAGGAAAAAATAAGATGGAGATGAGATTTTTAGATACTTTTCGATTCATGCCCTCTAGTCTAGACACCCTTGCAGGAAATTTAAATGAAGGGGATTTCAAAGTTCTTCGAAATCAATTTCCAAATATCACCGATTTTTCACTGCTTCGTAGGAAAGGTGTGTTCCCATATGAATTCTTGGATTCAGAACACAAACTATCCGAGAGTTCTCTCCCACCAAGGTCCACATTTTATAGTAAATTAACAGACACAAAATGCTCTGAAGTTGATTATAGCCATGCAGTTCAGGTTTGGAATCATTTTAAATGTCAAACGCTTAGGGACTATTTAGAATTATACTTGAAAACAGATGTTTTGTTGCTGACAGACGTATTCCAGAATTTTAGGGGCATTTGCTCAAATATCTATGATCTCGACCCTGCCCATTATTATACAACTCCAGGGCTGTCATGGGATGCTATGCTAAAAAGTACAGAGATTTCCCTCGAGTTACTCACTGACATTGATATGATTATGATTCTTCAAAGGAATCGGAATATTTGATGTATGTGGATGCGAACAATTTATATGGATGGGCAATGTCTGAAGCCCTTCCATATAGCGGTTTCAAATGGATGGATCAAACAGAAATAGAATTATTTAATGTTAATTCTATTCCTGAAAATAGTGAGTATGGATATATTGTAGAGGTAGACTTGAAATATCCATACTCACTTCACGATGAACATAACGACCTACCATTTTGCCCATCCAATAGATTGCCCTCTAAAATTTCAAAGACCCCCAAATTAATAGCAGATCTTTGTGATAAAAAGAAATACATTATTCACTATAAAAGCTTGCAACAGTGTTTAGTGAATGGTTTAGTGCTTGAAAAGGTGCACAGTATACTTCAATTTAAGCAAAAACCATGGCTTAAGAAGTATATTGATATTAACACCGAACATAGGACTAGGGCTAAAAGTAATTTCGATAAAGACTTTTTAAGCTTTTCAACAATAGCGTGTACGGGAACACTATGGAAAATAGCTTAAAGCGTAAAGATATTCGATTAATTACAGAGTGGGAATCCCCACCTGTATCATCTCAAGGTGGTCGCCCTAGGTTATGTGCAAGGGAGTTAATTGCTAGAGCCAATTTCCACAGTGCAACTAAATTCAGTGAAAATATGTATGCTATTCAAATGAATAGATTACATAATGTTTGTGATAAACCAACATACTTAGGTTTTGTAGTGTTGGAGCTTTCAAAATGGAAGATGTACGATTTTCACTATTCCTATATGAAACCGAAATTTTGAGATGCACTCAAATTAAATTATATGGATACGGATTCGTTTATATATTCTATAAAATCAGAGGATTTATTTAGCGACATTCGTGATGATCTCGAATTAAAATTCGATACATCTGAATATCCAGATGAAATGGCTAGGCAATATAACTTCCCACAGTGCAATAAAAAACGTTTAGGGTACTTCAAAGATGAGCTGCATGGCAGGTCAATGAGAGAGTTTGTGGGTCTTCGGTCAAAAATGTATGCCTACACATCGGAGGGCACAGGTAGTCAGCCTGAAAAATGTGAGAAAAATAAGGGTGTAAACGAAGTTGTTTGGAAAAAATTACATTCAACAACTATAAAAATTGTTTGATGACAGGACAGCAAGAAAGTGATAGCATGTACTTGTTTAGGTCTAGAGGGCATGAAATAAGTACATTAAAAATTTCAAAAATAACGTTAGACAACAAAGACGATAAAAGAATAATATCCCAAGATGGGATTTCCACATTAGCAATAGGACATTATAGGACAATTGAAGGAGAAATTTATAGTAATATGTCTACTCTAGAAGCAGACTCAAGGATTTGGCGTAGCCAAATGACTGCACTAGAGAATAATGAAACTGAAAGTGTTAATTGTAAAAGAAAATTAGATGAAACCGAAAGTGCGCTCGACAAATTTGAAATAGATTTAATTTGGCACTATATGGAAGTGGATAAAATGAGAAATCCAAGAATTAGGTTTTAAAATGATAAATCCAGTTGGTAAGTGAAACAAATAATGTAAATTGTAATACAATAATTTATTAAAAAATGTTTATTCTAAGATTAACAAATAAATGTAAACTATTCTGTATATAATAATAAACTAAGATGTAAATTGTATAAAATACTTGAAATAAAAATCAAAAGAAAATTTAAAATTGTTGTATTTATTTCATTACAAAATTTCATTACAAAATTTCAGAGTTATTTATCCAGCTGTCATCACTTTTTGGGAAACCTAACCAACGTACAAGAGATCTTTTTCCTTCTCTTTAAAGTACTTTCTCTACTAGGTAGGTATTGGGAAATTTGGTTTTTTTCAACTCCTCCCTATAGAACCCACTCTTAACAGGATTCCCATTTAAATCTTCCAATAGATATGTTGTTGGATATGTATTTTGAACTTTGTATATTCTAAAAATTTCAACATTCCAATTTGGAGTGTACGATTTCTTAAATACTCCTTTATATTTAGAAATTCGAACATTGTCTCCGACTTTCAGTTTGCTTCCTGCAAACATTTTTATATTATTGTATATCGTCCCCAAGATATGTTTCTCATTCTTAGTGTTCACTTCAATGGGAGCCATTTTAATAGTCCTATGAATTTTGTTGTTGTAAAAGTCAATCAACTTTTTATACATATTAACCCATTTGTATGTTCCATTATAAGAAAACTCTTTCCACATGAGCTCTTTTAGTGTCCTGTTGAATCGCTCAACAATTGAAGCCTTTAGAGTACTAAAAGTTGAATAATGATTTATTTGATGACGATTCATCAAAGACTTAAATTGTGTGTTAAAAAACTCTTTACCATCATCTGTTTGTAGATGCTTAGGTACTCCACGACCGGATTTGAATATTTTCTCCATCGCTTCAGTAACATCCTTGGCAGTCTTAGTTTTAAGTGCTTCACCCCACGCAAATTTGGAAAATGTATCAATTACTGTTAGCAGGTAACGACACCCATTATTCGATGACGAGTACTTTCCCATTTCCACCAAATCAGCCTGCCATAACCAATTTATCCCCTTTGTAATAACTCTCCTACGCAGAAAATTTTAACGAGCAGGAGCATGTAATTCATTAATAATACCCCGTCTACTCATGATTAGTAGCTATTCAGATTTTACAAATTCATTTGCATACCACACTTTTCAATAATCTCTGTTAAAACTACCTCAAGTCTTTCTAAGCGAGATTCAATTTCCTCAGCTCTATACTCTAATAATTGTTGTTGATGAGAAATAATTGAATTCTTCATCCGTTTTAAAGATGTATCAACATACTCCTTGTTGACTGTATCTAGATGTTCTTTTTGAATACTATCATTTTTCATATGTTGTAAATTAAAATTCCCGTCTGTATCAATATCGATTGCCTCAAGTCCATCAAAACGTTGTACATTATCTACTTGATAATTTGTTAGCATGGATGATAGAGATGTTCTCAACTCAAGTATAGCTTTGTCAACATATTCTTTGATGACTATGTCTGTATTTTCTTTTGGGAATCCTCCGTTTTTTATACGTCTTCTTTGAATGTTAAAATTTCCGTCCGTATCTAAATAGAGTCCTGTCTCCGTTTTCTCATATCGTTTTAAATTGATAGGGCTTTGCTTTTCATGAATGTAACCTCCAAACTTGTCAACGGACATGATGAGTATAATCTCATTTAAAGACTTAACTATAAATATATAGTAAATTAAAATATAATTTTTGCTTCTCTCAGTTCTTCGATTATTGATGTAATTTCGTTTGTGTGATTTGTGTTTCCCGCCGTCTCGGAAGCTATTAAGAGTTGAAGTCGTTCTACTAACTCGTTTGGATCATCCCAGTATACATAATTGGGTTTATTCCTCTCAAGTGTCATGAATCCAGATCCGGTTACGCTTGCAGGCTTGCGCTTGGGTGTAGACTCAGCGATGGGTAATTTTGCCAAGAGTGGTTTAATAATCTGGGAATATTTTAATGCTCTCGTCCCCTTCACTTGGCCATTTGGTAGAAAATTTCTCCGATACACATTAGTTTTTAATAGAATTTCTCTGTATATTCCGAGATCATCAGTATTATAATTTTTGGGGAGATGATGAAATATTAAAGAATATAATCCGCTAGAGAGTTGCCACTTTTCTCCATCATCAAATTCAATCGAATTATTTGTTACATTTATTTGATTATTTCCCATCATTAATTGTCCACTTTCATTTTTGTACGGTCCATATGTCTTATCCAAAATGTGATCACGCGCTAGCTGACTAACATTCAAATTTTTCAAACTCTCTTTAAGCGGTGGTGGTTGAAGCGGAGACGATGGGTGAATCGTTTGGATTGGTAACACAGGTGATGATTGAAGGGAGTGATGATTAGGTGGAGAAAATGGGGAAGAATCACCTTCAACACCATCATCATCATCTATAGCTGGTTGTGAATAAAATTGATCGTCATCATCATCATCATCATTCTCATCAAGAGTATCCCCATAATCCTCATCACATTTTAGATTCCAATCAATTGGTTTGTATTCTTCATATTTAGGTTTTGAACTCTTACTAGCTGCAGTGTAAAATGAAAGTTTTCTCTTTTTTATATGTGGTGTTTTAATATCAATATCATTTTGATAGTCTTTTTCTGTATTCTTATCAATTTTTTTATTATTATTCACAAGTTCATTTAATGGATCAGTTATAGGTTTAAATGTTTCCTCCAATCCCATAATATTCTGAGACTTAAATTGTTTTAGCTCAAGAAATTTCTTTTTTAAAGCATTTCGAGTTTTATTCAATTGCGATAAAATATTTTGATTCATTTTGCAATAATTTTAAAGTATTTCTGTTCGAAAGATCAGCAGTGGTTATTTCAGTCTTGGGGTTGGGAATAAACTGGAAAATTATTAATTTAAACTGAGTATATATAGCTGATAAACAGAGCTGACCTGATTTAATAGGTCTGATAATCAGACCTGATCGGTTTTAAAAGGTCTGATAAACAGACCTGATCTGTTTTAATAGGTCTGTTTAATAGACCTGATCAGTTTTAATAGGTCTGATAAACAGACCTGATCTGTTTTAATAGATCTGTTTATTAGACCTGATCTGTTTTAATAGGTCTGTTTCTTAGACCTCATAATCAGACCTAGTGCAATAAAAAAGGTTACAAAAAAAAAAAAAATGAAACTCCCAAGTCCCTTTCCTAAATAAAAAATGAATTAAATTTGATTTAAAATTTGTATTAACTTTTTTATTTTATATTATTTTTTATTTATTCTGAAAATTAGAAAGCTGAAAGAGAAATTCCCAAGTCCCTTTCCCAAATAAAAAATGATTTAAATTTGTATTACAATTTTTATTTATTTTATTTAATTTTATATAATGTTTTATTTATTTATTCTGAAAAAAGAAAGCTGAAAGAGAAATTCCCAAGCCCCAAGTTCCAATTTAAAAAAATATTTAAATTTTTGGTTTTTGTATTTATTTATTTTATTTAATTTTATATTATGTTTTATTTATTCTGAAAAAAGAAAGCTGAAAGAGAAATTCCCAAGTCCCAAGTTCCAATTTAAAAAAAAATATTTATATTTTTCGTTTTTGTATTTATTTATTTATTTATTTAATGTTTTTACATAATATATTGGAAATCTAAATTTCCATCAGCTAATTTAACTAACTTTTTTCTGAAAAGTACTCCAAGATGAAATCATCCACTACGTTGTATCTTTCAGGGAGATAAACGTAGTGCTCCTTTAGGTCCAACTTAATGTTGGTACCAAATTTCCCCGTTACCTTTTTTGCAGATACAATTTCCATCGGCGTGATGTAGGGGATATCGTTAACATTAAGCTGATGCTTGCTTTTAACTCGTGTAGAGTTAAAAGCAAGCATCAGCGGATCCATCTCGATATCCGCGATGAGTGCATCCAAATCCTCTTGGGTTACGCCCAGGGGGAGTTTGGATACACTCTTCTTGCTCTTCATGGTGCTGGCGGACGGGTTCATGCTGCTGGTGCTGGTGGTGGTGTTGGCGGACGGGTTCATGGTGCTGCTGCTGATGGTGCTGATGGTGCTGATGGTGCTGATGGTGCTGATGGTGCTGATGGTGCTGATGGTGCTGATGGTGCTGATGGTGCTGATGGTGCTGATGGTGCTGATGGTGCTGATGGTGCTGATGGTGCTGATGGTGCTGATGGTGCTGATGGTGCTGATGGTGCTGATGGTGCTGATGGTGCTGATGGTGCTGATGGTGCTGATGGTGCTGATGGTGCTGATGGTGCTGGTGCTGGTGCTGGTGCTGATCGCTGAATGATATTTTTCCTTGACGAGCTGCCGGATTTTATACCCGTCAAGGATCACATTTTTCCTCCCACTCCTATCCGGTACCTGTTGTCAAAGAGTGTCGTATTGATCGGGTTGTACCTCACAGTGAGTGCAAGCAACACCTTACTCTTTTACTCATTTTCCGAGTGCTGAGAGGTACTCGTACACAAAAATAAGTGTAGATTTCAAAGGACATATGATGAAATTGAGTCTAATAAAAATTTGAGGCATAAATGTCCGCAGTTGAATGTACCAAATTTTTGGTAGCGTTTATAATTATATCTTATATTTTTCCCAAATATCTAATTACTTCTAATGGTGGTTGTAAATTCCCAAAACTATCAAAGTAAATTGATTCTGATCCTTTCTTATAATACGCTACCCAATGCGTTCCTTCAGATGACGAGTCTGCTAAATTTATAGTTCCACACTCAGAGTGATGTGGTAATTTAGGTAACTCATCTTTCATATAAACTCCTCGAAAATGTGGGATATGTTTAAAAGCAAAGTTTAATATATCAAAGCTCTATTGGGTAGCTTTTGATAATGATATCCCGTACCCTTTCTTGTATGGTTGTAAATACAATCCCTCCCCCAATGCCACCGATTCCATTTTTCTATTATGTCTCTGGTTTTCCTCAAGTTGAGCCTTTGCCATCTTGGCATTATTGATAGACTTGACAATTGCTGCGCTACCTGAGGCTAAACTACCTACAGCACTAAGGGCAGTTAAAATAGGTACCAATGGTAAAAAACCACCAACTTTTGGAACTGCTATAACCCGCGGAATTACAATATTTTTCCTACATCCCATCGATTTAGATACTGCATTGCGAGCCACTTTTACTGCATTCATTAAGTCGAGGGGCTTGTTCTTTCGCAATTCGATTGTTGCTTTTTTAATGATTGAAGCAAGAGATTTTTTTACAACTTTCTTTTTTTGTTGCTTGGTTCCCATTCCAAATTTTTTCTTTAGCTTCATCATATTTGTTACAAAATAGGCTGCTGCTCTCTCGCTAATACTACTATTCCCCGCTTTTACTCGTTCCCAAGCTCTATCAATTAAAACTGAGTCTGCTTTATGACGTTCACCCAAGTCCTTGCTTTTTGAATATGCGATATCGTGTTCTCGACAAGCTTCATCTAAACCATTGATCCCTCGATCACCACGTAGTAATCGTTTCTCTAGTTTTCTACCAGGTCCACAGTAATTGTAGCCAGGTATATGTGCCTCAAAGGGTAGAGTGTTTATCAAATTATTTATGAGACCCTGTACCCTGTACCCAGGCCGTCAGCCGATAGGGTACACAGGGGGATCAACAGATGGCTGTGTCATCTGCCGTAACTGTGTGCACCATCGGTAGTGCGACTATACTCTCCAAGCGAGGGCGGCTGGAAGCAGGTCCTTGGTTTGGGCCCAGTCGGGCCCCAACCGAGTACGCTGACTAATGGTAGTCGGGCGGACCTGGACATGTCTTTAAATTGTCTCCCCTCAAGTCAGGAGTGTTACGCGACCCGTGCCCTCTGACTTCCAGGTTCGCAGCTGAGGGGTAAATCCAGCTGTGTTCACACGAAGCCTTCCTAGGGCCGGGCAACCCTAGGTCGTAAGATGCCTTACCGCAGCTTTGGGGCGAAGTTGCGGTCGACCATTCCACATGCCCCAACCCCCCTCAGGCCCGCTGCGCTTGCCTAGCCGAGCAAAGCGGGCGATCATGAATGAAAATGGATAAAAAACGCCGAGCTTCGGACCTCTCGGGAGAGGAAAAATCCCACAAGACAGTGATGGACGAGGAGGAGACACTGAGGCTGAGTCTGGTCTCAGGGTCTCATCAGAAGTCGGAGACCGACGAAGAAGGGCCGTCGGTGTCTAGTAAAGACACTACGACTCAGTCGAGACCCGATGGGAGAGCAAGTAGCACTCCCCATTCGGAACACAATAGTGGGCCTAATAAAGGCACCACTAAAGACATGAGTAAGATGACTTATCAGCAAAGACGGGCGATGGTCGGTAGAGCCCGCTTCATTCTGCGCAAGATAGCCAAGAATGAGGCCGAGGGCAAGATCGACCCCCGCGATGCGGAAGACAAAGCCAAATTCCTTGCGGAGATCGCGGAATTTGAGAGCTACAAGGCGGAAAACCCCGTGGTAGTCCAGCCCACTCAGGCAAAGCGTAATCGCTCGCAAGATGTGAGCGAGAGCGCACCTAAGAGGGCGAAGGACCCGCAGGGCAAGCCGAGGGTGACCAGCTTCGTCAGCAAGGCGAAGAAGTTCAGCGAGGTGGTCAGAGATAGTCTGGCTATGGCTCTGGTGGACGAGAACCACGACGACGGGCGCCTGCTGTCGGAGAAGTGGGAGGTGATCGAGGCCAAGTTAGCCGACATGGTAACTGACAGAGTAGTCAGCATGCCGGCCGGCCCCATCCCCTCCTTCGACTCCTCGGACGTGGTCAGGGGGCACCGGGTAATTAGGTGCGACGATGGGTTCTCCAGGAACTTCCTGGCGGAGTGCGTGGCTAAGATTAGC
This sequence comes from Drosophila anomelani, assembly GCA_035045905.1. Classification (NCBI taxonomy): domain Eukaryota; kingdom Metazoa; phylum Arthropoda; class Insecta; order Diptera; family Drosophilidae; genus Drosophila; species Drosophila anomelani. The sequence goes on along the minus strand of JAWNOO010000117.1, from coordinate 3,860,194 downwards.
GACGCCTGGGCTGGCCTTAAGATTAGGCTAGTCCACGCCAGGGAGATCCCCAGGAGACCCAGAGCTCGTATCTGGTTACCCAAGGGGCAGACTGACCATGTAAAGGTGATCGCTGCTCTGAAGGCTCAGAACCCGGATGTCCATATGGCAGACTGGACCATCCTCAAGGCAGAGAAGGAGATGAAGACGAGCCAGCCTTTCCTCCTGCTGATAAACCAGCGCTGCCTGCCGCAGCTAGAGGCCGCAGACCACAAGGTCAGGTACGGCATAAGGAAGGCAAAGATCAGGGTCTTCCTTGCCGAACCAGACGAGCTACTGGAGGAGGTCGATGATACCAACAAGCTGTTGGACGATATGGTCATCGACGATAAGACCCCCGACACAACACCAAGCACAATCGATGTCGAGCATAGTGCAGATTAACTTGAAGCGCAGCACGCACGCTTCAAGCAATCTCACGATCCTTCTAAGGGAGAGGGATATCGACATCGGCCTGATACAGGAGCCTTGGACCAGGGACGAGCAAGTCACTGGTCTTAGGATCCCCGGATACACACTACTGTGCACCAACTCGAATGGTAGGCCGAGAGCATGCATAGTAATAAAAAACCATCTTAATGCTTTTCTCTGTCCCGATCTTAGCACACCTGACCTAGCAGTGGCCAGATTCGTGACGGTAGATGGGAGCGGAGTGCTGATAGCTTCGGCATACATGGCCCATGACGAACCGGCCCCGCCTGAGCCGGTGGTCAAGCTGCTGCAAAGGGCCGAAGACACTAAAACGACCCTAGTGCTAGGATGCGATGCCAACGCAAGGCACACGCTCTGGGGAAGCTCGGAAACAAATGAAAGAGGTGAGTCACTTTTTGATAATATAATTTGTCGTAACGTTACAATATGTAACAGAGGGAAGACGCCCACATTCATTTTTCCCAGCACAGGTAATTTCCAGGGCTGGGAAGAGGTGCTAGACATCACCTTACAGATTGAACAGGGCAATTACAAGGTAGAGAACTGGAGAGTATCGACCCAACACTCCTTCTCTGACCATAGATATATCTTCTTCGATTTAGCAGTACAAGTTAGCAAACAGGTACCAAAAAGAAACCCACGTAAAGCGGATTGGGGCAAATTCAGTGAAATTGTCCAATCGAAAGCTGGCAGCAGGAGGATAAAGGTACAATCCTCCCCTGAGGCCCTCGACAAGGAAGTAGAGGACCTCACCAACATACTTAACAATGTCTTTCAAGAGACTTGTAAGATCACATTCTCAAAGAAGAAGTATCCAACATGGTGGACGAAAGAGCTCAGCGATCTCAGGAGAAGGGCGCGGAAGTCCTTCAACACCAGTTATGGCACCAAGGAATGGGAACCATACAAGGAGGCGCAGAGAGCGTACAATAAAGCGATTTACGAGGCCAAAAAGGACTCATGGCAGAGCTACTGCGAGTCACTTGAAGGCGTAAAAGATACTGCGAGACTAAGCAAGATTCTCGCTAAAGGACACACAAGCCCCACCCTGAATAACAGGGCAGACGGCACGGCAACAACGACGATAGAGGAGTCGCTGGAGTTGCTGGTTGACACCCACTTTCCAGGTAACTTGCAAGGGATCAAGGAACCCGAAAGGGGAAGAACCTCACAACTAGAAACGTCAACGAAGGACATCATTACCACTGAGAAGATCCGGTGGGCAATAGATTCCTTCGAAAGGTACAAAAGCCCGGGCCCAGACGGCATAATACCGGCAATGCTACAGACAACCAAAGACAGCATCTGTGGATGGCTGAAAGCCATATACAAGGCTTGCATTAGACTGACGTATATTCCACTCCAGTGGAGGGAAGCGAAAGTCGTTTTTATACCCAAACCAGGAAGAAGGGGCCATATCCTAGCAAAGGATTACAGGCCGATTAGCCTTACCTCCTTCATCCTGAAGACCCTAGAGAGACTTCTGGATGTTCACATCCGAGAGAAACTTGAGAAAGATGGCTTCTCGGATGCGCAGCACGCATACCGGAAAGGCAGGTCGACAGAAACTGCGCTACATGTAGTAGTGGGTTACGTCGAGAAGACACTACGATACAAACAGTACACTATGGCCGCCTTCCTAGACATAGAAGGCGCGTTTAACAACGTAAACGCCGATTCCATCCTGAGCTCCCTCAACTTGTTAGGCATTGAGGAAGGCATCAGAGAGTGGATAAGGGTTATGCTGACGAGTAGGTTGATCACTGCTGAACTGAGTGGCACTCACCTCACGCGAGCAGTGAAGAGAGGCACACCTCAGGGCGGGGTACTGTCACCTCTACTCTGGCTAATAAATATGAACACCATATTGGAAGAGCTCAATATGGGAGGCATCAAAGCAGTGGCCTACGCAGACGACGTAGTACTGCTAGTATCAGGACCCTTTCCTGACGTTATCAGTGGCATAATGACAGGCGCGTTAGGGCAGCTAAACACTTGGGCCAAAACCTGCGGACTAGGCATTAACTCAACAAAGACAGAACTAATGCTCTTCACCAGAAGAACTAAGGTTCCAGCCTTCAACATGCCCAGTATAGGGGGCACGAAACTAACACTATCGGATCAGGCAAAGTATCTAGGAGTGATACTAGATCCAAAACTAACATGGAAAAAGAATGTTGCAGAGAGAGTCAGGAAGGCAAGCATTGCTTTCTACTCCTGCAGAAAAATGTTTGGGAACAACTGGGGGTTGCATCCAAAGATTATTATATGGCTTTACACAGCGGTAGTAAGGCCAATTCTAACATACGGGGCCCTGGTATGGTGGCCAGCACTAACCAGAGCCTACAACATAGCGAAGCTCACCAGAATACAGAGAGCGGCATGCGCAGGAGCTACGGAAGCGTTACGCTCATGCCCCGCGGCTGCTCTAAATGCCATCCTCAACATAATGCCGATAGAACTGTTCGTTAAGGACACTGCCGCGCAGAGTGCAGTAAGACTTGCTTTCAAGCTACTGCTGGAAGGAATACGGCACAGGTCACGGCAGGATACTTGAAGGCATTAGAATGGACACAAACGTAAGAACAGACTACATGACAACGGAGATGCACTTCGGGAATGGTTTCACAACCTCGTACCCAACGAGGGAGGACTGGAGCATGGGAAGAGTAACCGTAGAGAACGAGGTATCCCTCTACACCGATGGCTCTAAGATGAGCTGTGGAGTAGGGGCTGGGATCTTCGCCGAGCACTGGGGGATTGAAGAGACCTTTAGTCTCTCAGACTCGGCGACGGTCTTCCAGGCCGAACTACTCGCCATAAGGGAAGCAGCTAAGCTTTCACTAAGACGAGGACTCAGCGATACCACCATACGGATCTACTCGGACAGCCAGGCGGCTATCAAATCCCTAGCTTCCGTGAAAACCACGTCAAAGCTTGTGGCCGAATGCAAGGTAGCCCTAAATAATCTTGCACACGAAAACACGGTTCAAGTAACCTGGGTGCCAGGACACAACGACATCCCAGGCAATGAGAAAGCGGATGAACTAGCGAGAGCAGGCTCCGCAGAACCTAGCACTGATGCAGAAATACCAATATCCCTAAACTCGATCCAGACAAGAATCCACGACCATTTCAAGCAGACAGCCAACAAAGAATGGTCAAGGAGGACAGAGTGTAGAAGATCAAGACAATGTTGGCCGACTTTTGACAAAAATCGAACGAAAGAGCTGCTATCCAACAGCAAGAGGGATATCAGCAGGCTCACAGCAGTCACCACAGGTCACTGGGCGATTGGATCGCACGCAATGAAAATGGGACTGCCACACAACACGACCTGCAGAAGCTGCAAGCAAACAACGGAGCAAGAGACTCCTGAACACCTGCTATGCTTCTGCCCGGCACTAAACTACAAAAGACTACGCCATTTTTGAGCCCGACAGTTGGAGTCGCTGGACAGTGTAGGAGAGCTGAAGTTGTCGGCAATCCTAAACTTCCTCACTGAATCGGGATGGTACTAGCGCAACAACAAACAATGAACAGGGGGAGTGGACCAAAAAGGAGCCTAGCTCTAATTGGAGGCCCCAGGGGGCCTCACCGCTTATACCTACCTACCTACCCTGTTTGACATTTGTTTTATGACTGATTGTATTATAAAAATTTTTGCCCATTTTATATCATCCTCAATAAACGAATGCTTGTCATTGAATGAAGTACTCATCTCGAAAACATGCGTTTATTAAGACAAAATAAAAGTATTGTAGTAAGAAATATTGAAGGTGATGGACATGGTGAGAGTACACATCCCCGTCACAGCTCATTGTTACCAAACACAATTAGAGCTTTAATTGTTGGTCCATCAAACTGTGGAAAGACAAACGTTCTTATTTCTCTTTTGGAAAGTCCTAATGGATTGAAATTTGAAAATTTATATATATTTTCAAAGAGTTTATACCAACCAAAATATGAGTATTTGGAAAAACTTATCAAGCCTATACGAGGAATGGGCTATTACACATTTTCTACAAATGATGCCGTTTTGTCACCGCAAGAAGCTAAAAACAATTCCATTATGATATTTGATGATGTTGCGTGTGAAAAACAAGATAATATACGGAACTATTTTTGTATGGGACGTCATAGAAAAATTGATTCATTCTATTTATCACAAACGTATACACATATACCAAAACATTTGATTCGAGATAATGCAAATTTTATTATAATGTTTAAACAGGATGACTTAAACATGCGTCGTATATACCGAGATCATGTAAACAGTGATATGGATTACAATTCATTTATGAATATATCAAGAACATGTTGGGAAGACAAATTTGGTTTTCTTGTAATCTCTAAGGATGATGATATGAAAAGTGGACGATATAGGAGAGGATTCGATCAGTTTATTCTACTCGAATAAATAAGATATAAGTATAATGAAATTAATGAAAAAAAGACAGTTCATCATCGAGCTTCATAATGACTACATCAATGACAATTGCGTTAAATGGGAATACATCTGTACTAAGCGAACATTTTTTTCCTCAAATTGAGCTAAATCGAAATTATGAATGTGCTCTTATCGACTTTTATACATTCAATTCTATACCGAATGTGGATGAAGGAAATAATCTGTTTCATATTGGAAATAAAATTGTGGAAATACCTATAGGGTCATATGAATTTGATGATATTATCAAATATATTATGGATAACGTCAAGAAATTTGATCTCCATAACAGCTTAAAAATTGAGTGTAACACCAATACTTTACAAGTTCAAGTTACTACCAAAAATGAGACTGTATATTTTAATCATGAACGATCAATTGAACAGCTATTTGGTTTTAATAAACGTGAATTGAGATCAAATGAAAATGAAATTTACATCTCTGATAACCCAGTAAATATTTTAAAAATAAATTCTGTTAGATTAGAATGCAACATAATTAGCGGGTCATATGTGGGGAATAGACCAAATCATGTGCTTCATGAATTTGGAATCAACGTTCCCCCAGGATATAAAATGAACACTACGCCACGAAACTTAATTTATTTACCTGTCAACACCAGAGAAATAAGCACGCTCGAAATACAGATAACTGATCAGAACGGAGATTTAATTAACTTGCGTGGTGAAACTGTATCAATTCGTCTTCACTTACGGCCGTCAGAATGATTATTTACAATAAAAAGACCTCGTATACCTCATTTGATAGCATTATCAAACCTAAAGTTGAAGCGAAAGCATCATCATCATCATCATTATCAGCAACAACAACATCATCACATCGAGGATCTTTACATAAACGTCCTGCTCTCACATTGAAAAATAAATTGATTTTAAAATCACTGGGATTTAATATTAAATAAAGTTTATAACAATTCAATATTCAAATGAATGACATTTTTTACGTTCAAGAAAAACCCATTAATGATGAAAGTATTATCAAAAAGGAATATCACACTTATTTTCCTTATCAAGCGTCATTCAAAGAAAACGATGAACTTAGAATCACTATTCAAAACTCGGACCTGTATGTCCTTCCGTGCGAAAGTTTTCTTCACATTGAAGGAACGCTTAGCTGAATTATTGATGCGAATACAGGAACAAGTACTACAAATGGTGTCAATGGCATGCTCAAAAATAATTGCATGGCCTATTTTCTGGATGAAATAAGATATGAGTTGAACGGATGTGAAGTGGACATTTCAGCTTTTCTGTTCCCTTAAAAATGTTGCTGGGATTTGCTGAAGACTATAAGAAAGTAGTGTTAAATTGTAAACATGAACTCATTCTCTTGCTTACAAAAAACACTAATGATATGTATGTTAAAAATGTTGAAGGAAAAGCACATAAAATTGCTATAAATAGTATTAGTTGGAAGATTCCCCACATCGTTCCAAGTGATACAGCGAAAATTAAAATGTTTAATGTTGTGAAAAGTGGAGCTACCCTTCCACTCGCATTCCGGAGTTGGGATTGCTATATAAATCCAACATTGGTACAGGGAACTCATCATATATGGAATGTAAAGTTGTCGGCCAATAGAGAGCGACCACGCTTTGCTGTCATTGCATTTACATTAAATGGAGAACTAATTACAAACAATTTGAGAAATGCAAAGGTATATCTAAATTCAGAAGTTTATCCTTATGAGAACTTAAATCTCAGATATTCTGAAAATCGGTTTGCTGTCTTGTATGATATGTATACAAAATTTCAAGAGAGCTACTACAATCGAGAACCACGAGCTCTTTTATCCCCCATGGATTTCATGACAAAGGCACCAATTGTTGTTGTTGATCTCTCATACCAAAATGAGACAGTCAAATCAGGACCAATTGATGTTAAAATTTCTACAGAGCTAACTCAAGCAAGTGAGATGAATACGAAAGTATATTGCCTTCTCATCCATGATCGACTAGTCAAATACACACCGTTGAATGGATTAGTTCAACGTATCGTTTAACAATTTTCAAAGGATAAGTTCATTCAAATATCCAAATTCGTTGGAAGCAGACGTTCACGGAGCTATCAAAAATGCTGGCAATCGGAAACAAAATCAACACCACAACCCCCATCTCAATTCAACAACTTGTCATGAGGATAAATAATTTTATGAAAATGTTTAAGGAACAAATTTTCCCTGAACATGTTCAATATTTGGAGGACTCTTTGGAATATTTCCAGAAAAGGTTGCCTGATACGCCGTTGGTTTCAAATATACATGGACAACATTTTACATCTTGTTGTTGGGCAAATGATTATACCGACAATGGACTTGATACGTGTGCATGTCATTTCTTTACTGTACGCTCACAAAAATCATTAAAAATTATGAAAATGTATGTTAATTTAGAACGACGCTTTTGATTATTGAAGTAAAAATAAATAAATAAATATTTGGAAGAAAATTTAATTAATTTTTATTTGGGAAAGGGATTTGGGAATTTCTTTTTTTCAGCCTTTTTACATTTCAGATTTTCCTTTATTTGTTTTGAATTTGTGACTTTTGAGTGGCTGGGGTGTGACGCCTCGTCTCTAGAAGTCTACCCTTTTTCCGTTACGCTTGCCCTCAGCCCTTTCATCCCATTTGAGAAAGGTCCTTTTCCACGATCCTTTCTCGAATGGGATAAAAGGAAGGGGTTGTTGAGATGTTAGGTATCCTTCAATGAGTCCTAATTACACACATATACCCTTCGTATGCACTGTCCCTTTCCTTAAGTGAGGCGGCTTACAGGATCGTGGGTGAGCGTTCTTGTGTTTCAATGGCATGTAGGCGCCTTTTTTAAACGAGGCTCACGGGTGTGCGTCCTTCGAGATCAATAGCCTTCTTCACTTGTCCTTTCCAACCTTTTTTTAGCGATGGACGTGGGTGAGTGTGCTGTCTAGACGAGTAAAGTGAGTTTTTTTTCCTTCTTCGATCACAGACTGTCCCTTTTCTAAGCGAGGGACATGGGTGAGTGTCCTGTCTAGACGACTAAAGTGGGTTTTTTCTGTTATGATAGCAGCAACCTTCTTCAATCACAGTCTGTCCCTTTTTTATGGGAGGATCGAGGGTGGACGCCCAAGTGCGCTTCAGGATCGAGGCGGCGCGCTAACGAGATCGATACGGGTTCGTTTCGGAGCGGGGCACAGTGGCCTGAATGGGTCATCTAGCGGAATAAAAGTCCAAAAAAAATTATTCAATATTTGATTAAATTTTGTTTTATTCGATTGGTAACATTCTATTAAGCTCACAAAAGCCTTTTAAAAGCGTTTAATCGGATGTTGGGATCAATTGTGACCTTTCAAAGTAATCATATGTTTTTCGCGTGCGTATGCACATTTTTGAGGTTAATTATACCCGCTACCCATAGGGTAGAAGGGTATTATAACTTTGTGCCGGCAGGAAATGTATGTAACAGGTAGAAGGAAGCATTTCCGACCCTATAAAGTATATATATTCTTGATCAGGATCAACAGCCGAGTCGATCTAGCCATGTCCGTCTGTCTGTCTGTCTGTCTGTCTGTCTGTCTGTCTGTCTGTCTGTCTGTCTGTCCGTCTGTCCGTATGAAACACTGGATCTCAGAGTCTATAAGAGATAGAGCTCTAATTTTTTTTCGACAGTATTTCTTATGCTTGCACGCAGATCAAGTTTGTTTCAAATTTTTACCACGCCCACTTCCGCCCCCGCAAATCATAAAAAACCGTATTAAGCGTATAATTTTAAAGCTAGAGTCGCGAATTTCGGTATGTATATTGAGAACTATAGTCTGTGTGATCCCTGAAAATTTGGTTGCGATCAGATAAAAATTGTCGAAGTTATTAAACAAATAATTTTGTATGGCCACAAACGGCTGCTGGCAGCAGGCTTCCTTTGGTTGACCAATTAGACCAGTGGTCGGCACTATCACAATTGCAATCCAAAATTTGTGTGAGTGAATAAACGACTTCTATGTCCAGATATGATAATATAACTATATAATAACATAGCTAGCATTTGGTTTTCTATGCAAAATCAATAGCTCTTAATATAAAAATAGCTATTTTCCGCTAAAAGTGGCTAGTTTAGCCAGAGCAATGTAACTGATGCTTTGATGCTTCTGTCTGTGTGCTGGCAGCGCTGCCGGCAGAGGCTCTTCCAACCACATGTGGTTGCGACGCGCCGACCACTGAATTAGACCAACTAAATATTCTTATCAGTTCTTGGTTGTGTTCGAAAAATAATCTTATAAGATATTCGAGAAGCAATTTTAATAAATGGTAATAATTATATGGTAATAATAATATGACGCGTTTTTACACACATAGATACATGTGTATGTAAATTTGTAGGCATGTGATTATTACACTAGCATTTGCATTTGTCCGTTATGTTCAAAATTGTATTAACTGTTTTTTCTGGCGTCCTGACGCTTTTCTGGTTTATGTATGGGTAGCGGGTATCTCACAGTCGAGCTCACTCGACTGTAGCTTTCTTACTTGTTTTGAGGTGTGTTGATAATTTCGACAACCACACAAATTAATGATTTTTAATTAAAATAACCATTGATTTCGTTAAACTAAGGTATGTACTAACTGTAAATAATGTGTTCGTGATCCGTCTATGTATTTGTAGCCTGGAAATACATTGTTATTAATATGCTTTTTGAATTAATGAATTTAATCGTTTTACTAACTTCGTTGGACTGTAACTAATGTGATTCAATCGTATTCATGCTAGTATTAGTATTTGTCATATGTGTGAGTCCCTGTGGTGTCAAAATGTCCAAAATGAGCACCAACTACGGCCAACTCTTAAGTCTATTACACTTTATAGGTGGAATGTCAGTCCCTAGAAGACGCCTTTTTGATCTGCGGCTCAGCGAAAGTGAAGCAGAAAAAAATGTTTGGTGCTTAGGGAATATGTTTTGGGAAAAATTTCAAAAAGCAGTTTATCTGAATCTGAAGAACGAGAAATTAAGAATAAATTATCAAATTTTGTAAGCCGGCTTACAACAAAATGGAAAACATGCCATTTCAACTAAACATTTTTCGAGAAAAAGAATCTGAAATTGTTTGCTGTTTGTTGAATTATACCCATGGTATTACATGCCCGCGTCCATTCACAGAATATTAATCCATGGTGCAGACGTCATAAACCATGTAGGTCTGCCTATTGGATTAATGTCTGAAGAGGCACTTGAAGCCAGGAATAAAGATTTGCGAAATATACGATTGAACCACTCTAGAAAAGACAACAGAGTTAATACAATGGAAGATGTTATGAATGGGCTATTTATTTCATCGGATCCATTCATAACATCATTATCTAAGCCATCACAATTGTCTAAAAAATCCGTCAATTTAGATGAGGATGTTGTTCAGCTGCTCGCTTTCTCTAAAAATTCATTGGTCGGCTCCGACACATCGGATGCTGAATAGCCATAATATAAATTTTTTAATTACTTGTATTACTTTTATATAATTGTTAATTGAATTTAAAATGTTTAAAAATATATTTTCTGAAAGATTATAAAGTTAAAAAATGTACTATATTTTTTATATGAAAAGTATGAGATTTACTTGAGCTATAAAATTAATATTTTCAGAATATATCAAGAATACATTAAGAAAATTAATTTAAAATTTTCATTAAAATATCTATTCATTTACTCGAGTTATTAATAAAATTCCGCTAGAAAGGCCATTCGGCCCACTGTGCGGGGACGAGATCGCTACGTGAACGGGATCGTTCCCGAGCGGCCTTTTCCCCGTCCCTTTTTAAGTGAAAGTGCACGTGCGGTCCAGGATCCCACTCCCATTCATATCCTTTTCGGCGCCTTTAGCACCCTTTTCCCCGTCCCTTTTTGAGTGCAGGTGCACGTGTGACCTAGGATTCTCACTCCCATTCATATCCTTTTCGGCGCCTTTAGCACCCTTTTCCCCGCCCCTTTTTATGTGAAAGTGCACGTGTGAGCCAGGTTTCCCACGCCCATTCATATCCTTTTCGGCGGCTTCATACACTTGTTATCTCAAATACCCTTTTACATACGCTGACCCCAATTAATTGCATCTTTATTACCCTTCCCCTATTGACATGTTGACATCTAACCCTAATTAATTGCATTTTTATTACCCTCAACAACTTAATCTTTGACAGGTAACCCATTAATTGCATTTTGATCACCCTTTTAGCCGACATCAAAGTGACCCGAAAGTTAGGTTTTTATACTACTAATTGTTATAAACTTTATTTAATATTAAATCCCAGTGATTTTAAAATCAATTTATTTTTTAATTTGAGAGCAGGACGTTTATGTAAAGATCCTCGATGTGATGATGTTGTTGTTGCTGATAATGATGATGATGACGATGCTTTCGCTTCAACTTTAGGTTTGATAATGCTATCAAATGAGGTATGCGAGGTCTTTTTATTGTAAATAATCATTCTGACGGCCGTAAGTGAAGACGAATTGATACAGTTTCACTACGCAAGTTAATTAAATCTCCGTTCTGATCAGTTATCTGTATTTCGAGCGTGCTTATTTCTCTGGTGTTGACAGGTAAATAAATTAAGTTTCGTGGCGTAATGTTCATTTTATATCCTGGGGGAACGTTGATTCCAAATTCAAGAAGCACATGATTTGGTCTATTCCCCATATATATGACCCGCTAATTATGTTGCATTCTAATCTAACAGAATTTATTTTTAAAATATTTACTGGGTTATCAGAGATGTAAATTTCATTTTCATTTGATCTCAATTCACGTTTATTAAAACCAAATATGTGTCCAATTGATCGTTCATGATTAAAACATACAGTCTCATTTTTGGTAGTAACTTGAACTTGTAAAGTATTGGTGTTACACTCAATTTTTAAGCTGTTATGGAGATCATATTTCTTGACATTATCCATAATATATTTGATAATATCGTCAAATTCATATGACCCTATAGGTATTTCCACAACTTTATTTCCAATATGAAACAGATTATTTCCTTCATCCACATTCGGTATAGAATTGAATGTATAAAAGTCGATAAGAGCACATTCATAATTTCGATTTAGCTCAATTTGAGGAAAAAAATGTTCGCTTAGTACAGATGTATTCCCATTTAACGCAATTGTCATTGATGTAGTCATTATGAAGCTGGATGATAAACTGTCTTTTTTTCATTAATTTCATTATACTTATATCTTATTTATTCGAGTAGAATAAGCTGATCGAATCCTCTCCTATATCGTCCACTTTTCATATCATCATCCTTAGAGATTACAAGAAAACCAAATTTGTCTTCCCAACATGTTCTTGATATATTCATAAATGAATTGTAATCCATATCACTGTTTACATGATCTCGGTATATACGACGCATGTTTAAGTCATCCTGTTTAAACATTATCATAAAATTTGCATTATCTCGAATCAAATGTTTTGGTATATGTGTATACGTTTGTGATAAATAGAATGAATCAATTTTTCTATGACGTCCCATACAAAAATAGTTCCGTATATTATCTTGTTTTTCACACGCAACATCATCAAATATCATCATGGAATTGTTTTTAGCTTCTTGCGGTGACAAAACGGCATCATTTGTAGAAAATGTGTAATAGCCCATTCCTCGTATAGGCTTGATAAGTTTTTCCAAATACTTATATTTTGGTTGGTACAAACTCTTTGAAAATCTATATACATTTTCAAATTTCAATCCATTAGGCCTTTCCAGAAGAGAAATAAGAACTTTTGTCTTTCCACAGTTTGATGGACCAACAATTAAAGCTCTAATTGTGTTTGATAACTGTGAAAAAATACCATCTTCGTATTTTTATATATGCAAAAGATTGTTAAACAATGATAAGCTAGTAACACTTGAAGTGGCTTGATCTCTCTTCTTCCTTCTTCTTAAATTTGTGTTAGAACGGACAAGTTGTGTAATAAATTTGAATTGAGAAATTAAACAGAGAAACTTTGAACTATAAACTTAAAACAAACGAACGTGTATTTATTAAAAAGGGAATGCTGTGGTAGGCCTTTTACAACAGGTTATGGGCCCAGTGTTTCGCGGAACTTAAATAAAATTCACAATTAAACCAACTGCAAATTTCTGCGAATTGTGAAATTTACGAACGCCTAAGTGTGTGTGAGCACATTGAAAATAGGAGGAAGCTCGTTTCAACAATCGAAACATCCAGAAAGGTATGAAGACCACATAGTTTTAAAAACACAAACGGTGAAGAATAATGTAATAAAATACAAGTTTGTATAAAACTTTTTGTTTCTAATTTTGTGCGGAAAAATTTTTGTACATCTCACCAAGTGCATACATGCTGCAATTCAAAGTATTAGAGAATACATGTACATTTGTATGTGTATATGAGGCCGCTTGTTTTTTCGCTATTTCACCATATTGACAGAGTGGATCTCGCGAATTTCTATATGTGTGTGTGTGTACATGTAGGCACTTGGTACAGTATTTGCTTAACAGTAATTCCTTTTTCTTCTTTGTTCCCTTCTTCTCGAATATACGTTTTTTTTTGTTGAAATAAAATACAAAGCAAGAATAAAAATGAATAAGAAAAATAAATTCAAGAATATTTCACCTTTTTGTGGTGAAAAATATTCCGTATGGAAATTTCGTGTGAAATCTCTTTTGGCTGAAAACGATGTTTTATTTATAATTGAAAAAGAAAAACCACAAGAAATTGATGAGAAATGGTCAAAGGCAGAGAGATCAGCAAAAAGTATTATAATAGAATTTCTAAGCGACTCTTTTCTTTCTTTTGCTGATAATAATTCGACTGCTAAGGAGATTTTTGAAAAATTAGATTTGATTTATGAGCGTAAAAGTTTAGCAACGCAACTTTCCGTGCGTAAGCAATTATTAACATTCAAATTAAACGGTGACACTCCTCTCATTATTCATTTCAATAAATTTGATGAATTGATCTGCGAATTGATGGCATCGGGCGCAAAAATTGAGGAGGTGGACAAAGTAGCTCATCTTCTTCTGACTCTACCTTCTGTTTATGATGGGGTTGTGACCGCCATAGAAACTTTGTCTGCCGAACATGTTACCCTTTCTTTTGTGAAAAACCGTTTACTTGATCACGAAATTAAGTTAAAAAATTTAAGTAAAGATACGAGTAATAAAATTCTTCATGCTGTATCTCTAAATAACAACAAACAAAAGGCATTGCACATAAAATCCAAGTTTAAGACAAAAACCTTGAAGAATTTTAAAACAATTTTGAAATGTCACCATTGCGGAAAGAAAGGTCACTTTAAGAAATATTGTTTTATTTTCAAAAGAGGTCTCGAAAACAACAATAAAGAAAAACGTGCCCAAGTTGCGAATGTAGAAACAAATAGACCATTTGCGTTTATGTTAAGGCAGGGCAGGAACTATATAGGTGACGCTGATATATCCTTCATATTGGATTCGGGAGCTTCGGACCACATGATAAACAACATCAATCTTTTCTCAAACTATTCTACACTCGACACGCCGATTGAGATTGCAATTGCAAAGCAAGGTGCATACATATATGCATCTGCAAAGGGAACAGTTCAACTGCGAAGCAATCTTAATACGAACATTACACTGGAAAATGTCCTGTTCTGCAAAGATGTTCCATAAAACTTACTGTCCGTTTCAAAGATGCAAGCTGCAGGTTTAACAATTGAATTCAATTCAAAGGGAGTGCAAATTTCCATGAATGGAAAAGGTATTTTTGAAGGTACGTGTAAAAGCAATGTATCTATTGTGAATTTTAAAATAAATCATAAAGCTTATATAACTTATGCAAATAAAAATCAAAACTATAGTTTGTGGCATGAAAGATTAGGACATATTAGCAAGGGAAAATTTTTAGAAATTGTAAGGAATAATATGTTTGAAGATATACAACTAATAAAAGATATTAAATTTAATAATAAAGTATGCGAAGCTTGTATAAATGGTAAGCAAGCTAGACTTCCATTTGAGAAAATTAAGAATAAAGAATATATTAGGAGGCCTTTATTTATAATTCATTCAGATGTATGTGGTCCGATAACTCCTTCTAGTATTGATGGAAGAAACTATTACGTAATCTTTGTCGATCAGTATACACATTACTGTGTTACTTATTTGATGACCTATAAATCTGAGGTATTTAATTTCTTTAAAGATTTCATAGCAAAGAGTGAAGTTCATTTCAATTTAAAGGTTGTGAATCTATACATCGATAATGGCAGGGAATATTTGTCAAATGAGATGAAGGATTATTGTAGTGAAAAAGGCATAAGCTACCATTTGACGGTTCCACATACACCGCAATTAAATGGTGTATCTGAACGTATGATCAGAACCATAACTGAAAAGGCTAGAGCAATGATTAGTAGCTCTAAATTAAATAAATGTTTTTGGGGTGAAGCTGTTTTAACGGCAACATATTTAGTAAATAGAACTCCAAGTAGAGCCTTTCAGGAAACGAAAACTCCATTTGAAATGTGGCACAACAGAAAGCCGAAATTAAAGTATTTAAAGAAATTTGGCTCAACCGTATATGTGCATGATAAAATGCGGAAACGAAAATTTGATGACAAATCATTCAAATGTATACTGGTTGGTTATGAGCATAATGGCTATAAGTTGTGGGACATGAATTCAAATAAGTTTTTGGTAGCTAGGGACGTAGTTGTTGATGAAATGAATATAGAGAATACTAGGACTGTAGTAAATGACTCAACGTTTCAGAATGAAAGTATGGAACTGGTAGAAAGTATTCAGAATGATAGTATGAATAATCTACAACTGCCGACTGAAATGAATTCAGGAGCAGAGGAGTCGAATATCCCGAATGAGAGTACGGATGGAAAACCTGATCATATTAAATCAGATAAACAGCCTAGTAAGACAACTTGCGAAAATGCCGATCCAATTGTAATCATTGGTGAAGAATTGCCTAATGTGCAATTAAAAGTAGATGAAATTGAAGTCAGAAGAAGTGAAAGATTAAAGGACGGGCCAAAAATACCTTATAGGTTTTTAAACAATTGCTTGATGAATGCTCACGCCTTTTGTGATGATATCCCAAGTAACTACAATGATATTAAAAATAGAACAGACAGAACTAAATGGGAAGAAGCAGTAAAAGAAGAATTAGATTCGCATTTTTATAATAAAACCTGGACTCTAGTTGATCAGCCTCTAGATAAAAACATTGTTGATTGCAAGTGGGTGTTTTCTATAAAAACTAATGAGCATGGCAAGCATATCAAATATAAGACCAGATTAGTGGCTCGCGGATTCACTCAAGAGTATCTTTTAGATTATGATGAGACGTTCGCTCCAGTTGCAAGAATATCTAGTTTTCGTTTCATTTTATCCATAGCAAACCAATTTGATTTAAAAGTTCACCATATGAATGTTAAGACGGCATTCCTAAATGGTATTTTGAAAGAGGAGATCTTTATGAAGATTCCGGAGGGCTTGCCATATGAGAATGGTAAAGTCTGTAAATTGAACAAGTCTATTTATGGATTGAAACAAGCGGCACGATGTTGGTTCGAGACATTTGAAAATGTATTAAAGACCATGGGTTTTATTAATTCGGCAGTAGATAGATGTATCTATTTACTCGACCATGGGGATGTCTTGAAAAATATCTATGTGCTTTTATACGTAGATGATCTTGTAATTGTAACAAAGAGTATTGACACAATGAACAACCTTAAAACATTCCTAATGAGTAAATTCAGAATGACAGATTTATATGAAATAAGGCACTTCATTGGAATAAAAGTAGAAAGAAAAGATGATTATTTATACCTTAGTCAATCAGCATACATTATTAATATTTTAAAAGGGTTTAATATGGAAGAATGTCATGCAGTCAGTACACCACTTCCAACTAAGATAAATTATGAAGCCTTAGAATCAGATCAAGAATGTAACGCACCATGCCGAAATCTGATTGGATGTTTGATGTATCTAATGTTATGTACACGTCCTGATCTAAGTACAGCGATAAGCATACTTAGTAGATATACAAACAAAAACAATCCAGAATTATGGCAAAGTTTAAAAAGAGTTTTGAGATATTTGAAGGGTACTATTGATCTAAAATTAACTTTTATCAAGATTGAAAAGATTAACGACACAATTATTGGATATGTTGATTCTGACTGGGCAGGAAGTGAATCTGATAGAAAAAGTACAACAGGTTTTCTATTTAAAATGTTTGACTCTAATGTAATCTGCTGGAATACGAAGAAGCAAAATTCAGTGGCTGCCTCTTCAACTGAATCAGAATATATGGCTTTATTTGAAGGAGTAAGGGAAGCTTTATGGTTAAAATCGTTAATATCTAGTATACAATTTGAATTAAATAAACCAATCAAAATATTAGAAGATAACCAAGGTTGCATTAGCATAGCTAATAATCCTACATGCCACAAACGATCCAAACACATTGATATAAAATACCATTTCTCAAGAGAGCAAATTGAAAATAAATTAATCATCTTAGAATATATCCCCACTTGCCTGCTGCAAGATTCCTGACACTAAGAAACGAGATGGGTCTCAAAAATTAAACTATAAAACAAAAATTTTTGGAAACTATTGAAAGTGATATTTAATTTATAACTTAGCTTAAAGAAACAGATGAACTGATAATTTAATTTAACAAAAATTTTCAATTTTTAAGAACTTATTAACTAATAGCTAAGGAACATTTAATTTGTCAAAATGAAATTTAATT